>CM040239.1:278392787-278757300 GCA_022545495.1 Chrysanthemum lavandulifolium | reverse complement strand
GTAACCATCAAGGCACTATGAAAGTCTTGATGAAAGTCTTGCTTGTAACGGTTTGACCTATTCAGTGGCGGTTTAAAGCGCAATAATGACCACGTTTAATTGGTCATGTAACCACTAACGGCTATAATGGGGATGATTATGAGGCTATTAATGGGCGATTAATACTCATAATTCCATTGACTATGCCAAGAGTATTTCCTATAAATAGGAGATCGATTATGCATGAAACACACACGAAAACACTAAACACTTATAAGCGCAAGGGTTAAAGAATTGTGCCTAATTCTCTAAGCGCATTTGGTCTTATCCCAGTAGATATTCGTGATACCCGGCATTAGGGTCGAATAGTTTACTTTGGAAAGTGATCACACGATTCAAGTGATATCCGTAACCACCAGTGGTATCTCATCACTAGCGACCTTAGTTTTGTTTCTCTTGAGCAGTTGAGCATTTCTTGAAGTTGATTATCTCACCGCTGGGACGAATAACCACCAACAAATCAACCCAAGTAGGCGAGCGTTGTGCCTTGATTGTATGAGTTCATAAGGAGGTTTGATGTCCATAGCGCGTTTCTTTCCTCTTCTTTACAAACCGTGTGCTTGTTGAACCAGAGAGACACTTGTCATTGTCATTATCAACAACCAAGATAACCATGATTTATGCTCCATTTTAGCGACTAAAGACACTCGCTATTAATACTCTCCGTAATTGTCACTCACCATTTATATAGAGTAAATTACGGATGGTCCCTAAGGTTTGTCCAAAGTTTCACTCACGATCCTCGAAAGTTTAAAGTTGCATGGATAGTCCCTATCTCGAAAGAATAACACTATGGTCCTTTATTTAACTGTTGTTAAGTAAGTTCCGTCATAATTTACACTTTTAGCCCTTTTGGTTAGCGATCGTTGCCTCGTCGGTCCTTTATCATAGCGGACGTTTATAATTTAATTTCAAATTTAGGCACGTTTTATACTTTTCTTACGTTTCATCCGTTTTCGTCCGTTTTTATCGTTTCGTCCACTTTTATCGTTTTATCCGTTTTCGTCGCTTTTATCGTTTCATCCGTTTTATACGTTTCGTCCATTTTATACGTTTTCATCCGTTTTCTTACGTTTCCATACGTTTTCATCCGTTTAATCGTTTTCGCTCGTTTGCTTATATATTTTTTTACATTTGGTCCTTTTTATAAGTTTTCATCCGTTTTATCGTTTCGTTCATTTTATCGTTTTCATCCGTTTTCTTACGTTTTCATCTGTTTTAATACGTTTATTTCGTTTGCTTATATATTTTTACATTTTGGTCCTTTTTATAAGATTTCATCCGTTTTCTTGTTTTTATACATTATCATACGTTTTATCCGTTTTCAAATAATTTCATCCGCGTGTCGTTTTATCCATTTTAGTCCGTTTTCTACGTTCTCATAAGTTTTCATCAATTTTATCCGTTTCTTATTTTTAATCGTTGTCATCCATTTTATATGTTTTTGTCCGTTTTAAGCGTTTTTGTACGTTTTAATCCGTCTTTATACATTTTCTTACGTTTTATACGTTTCATACTTTTTATCGTAAGAAAAACAAGCGAAAATGTATAAAAGCGGATAAAGGAAATTAAAGCGTATCGAAACAAGCAAACGTGTAAAAATGTAAAAAACGTATAATATTATAAAAATACAAAAGCGGATGAAAGCGGATTTACGAATAAAATGAGCGAAAATAGATAAAAGCGTATAAATCGGATGAAAACGTATAAAGCGAACAAAACGAATTAAAAGCAGACAAAGCGAATAAAACGGGCAAAACCGATAAAAACGTGTAAATACAGATGAAAACGTGTAAAACGGACGGCGAATAAAACATACGAAACGAATAAAATGGACGAAACGGATAAAACGTATAAATACGGATGAAAATGTATAAAAGCGGGCAAGCGGATAAAATGGATGAAAGCGATAAAACATATGAAACGTATAAAAGCAGATGAAAACGGATAAGCGTGAGAAAAGGTATAAATCAAACAAAAGCGTGCAAAAGCGGATCAAAATATAAAAATTGTAAGCAGCGGTAAAACGATAAAAATGTATTAAAAGGATGAACACGTAAGAAAACGGATGAAAGCGTATAAAAGCGGACGAAACGAATAAAACCGGGACAAAAGCGTATAAAAGCGGAGAAAACGTATAAAGCGGACGAAAACGTATAAAAACGGATGAAGACGTATAAAAGCGTGCCTAAATTTGAAAATCTTTAAATTATAAGCGTCCGGTTATGATAAAGGACCGACGAGGCAACGATTGTTAACCAAAAGGGCTAAAAGTGTAAATTATAACGGACCTTACTTATGCAGGTTAAATAAGGGACCATATGTGTTATTTTTTCGAGATAGAGACTATCCATGTAACTTTAAACTTTCGGGGACGTGAATGAAACTTTGGATAAACCTTAGGGACCATCCGTGTAATTTACTCATTTATATATGAATGTATGTACGTTTGCTCGAAAAAGGCGATGCCAATATATTGGTGATTATAGCGTTAATCTTAATCTAAGCTTTTAAGATATCCATAAGTTGATAAATTGGAGCAGATCAACATAATAAAAGGGAAAATTCTCAAACGCCCTTCTTGCTTTTATTACCCCAAAAGCCCACTTTTTTAACTTCTCAAATGCCCCATGGGCAACTCTCCCATGGGCAACTCTATCAAATATTTGGGCCACGTTGTACTTACATAGTACAAAAGTAACAAGTTGTCTGTTGGGCAACTTTGACACATATATTAGAATCGACAATTTTTGTCTTTTAGTGAAAATTCAAAATTTATATTTATAACTTTATAAATACAAATAAGTTGGGCAACTTGGCCCCACAAATATGTACTCTTGGCAACTATCTATAAAACCAATTTTAAATGCAAATAAGTTGGGCAACTTGGGCCCACACATATGTACTTTCAGGCGACTCTATAAATACCACTCTATACCATACAATACACCTTTAATAAACCAAATTACATACCTCAAAAATAATTTATTATCCTAATACACCTAAATACAAAACACAAAATACCCAAATCATCCCAAACACACTCCTTTACCCCACACACACCTTCCTCTCAAAGCCGAAAAATCATCCGCATTGGTGAAACAGATATCCTCTCAAATATTTGATATCCAACGGCTAATCCTACTCCCTAATAGTTCTTCTTCCATACGACGATATTTGTACATTCAAAGCAATCCGACGCATATTCCTACACTCAATCGCAGTTCTTCAACATCTCTAGAATCCAACCACGAACATGTTTGATGCAAAGCTAACGGTCAGATCTAGATTAGAACATATTGGTACTATTAAAGGTGCACTGAATGTTAATAGAACCAAATTGTTTAGAGAAACTGTCTTTGGCCCTTGGTTAGATTTTCCTAAGTATTCCCCTGACAACCACTTATACCATTATTTATATCAAAATGCAGTTGAGGTGTCTAAAGTTACTGATTGTTGTCCACCTTTAACTTTTGTACTAGGTGATCTTTGTTTTGATTTTGGCCGTGAACAATTTAGTCTTCTAAGCGGGTTTCGTTTAGGACCGTAGATAATAGTGAAAGTGACCACGGCCATGTTGTTAAGGGTTTAACATATAGTCCTTTTTGATCGGTTGTTTCCGATAAAAGAAAACTAAGAACAAAAAGTTAAGGGTGATGACCTTTTGGCGTTGGTAAAGTCGGTGGAAGGTGGAATTGTTATCCGATGAAGATGTTGTGAGGTTGCTTTGTTGGTGATTGCAACATTTGTCTTTATCGGTCGGAAGGAAGGTTTAATGTTCCGACCATTTGCTAAGGAATGTTGAGGATTTTTGTGTATGGAATGAGTATCCATGGGCGAATACATGTGGGCTCATCTATATAAAAGAACGGTGAATGTTGTTCCTAGGCATCTTGAGGCGAATCAAAGAAGCCCGTTTCAAAAGATCCAAAAGAACAAACATACTGTGTGTATGGATTTACATAGGTGTTGAAGGTTATATTTTACTTGTAACATACATTATTTGTGCTTGTATATATTCGATGGTTAATCTTAATAATGTGTTGGCATTGTTCATTAGCCATTGGCTTGGTTCCCTAGGCATTTTTCTGTAGTCAGTGTAAGTGTTTGTGTAGATTTAAGGATGTTATGGTTGATGGTTTGGCAGTAGATAAATACATAGAACTCATTTGTAAACAGTTGGTTGAAACCACTGACAATGTGTCTTCATCCACTGCTACTTCAGAAGAACCCACTGCTGCAACAACACGTTATGTAATTGTATCCCCTGTTACTACATATCCCCTGTTACTACATATACAGCCACTGGTATCCTAACCACTATAATCACAAACAGTAACTCTTAATTCAATGTATTTGTTTTTGATTTGGATTATGGAGACATTCCCAAACGACTCCCGTTACGGACCAAAGACCCGAGAAGATCCCACGTTGTCTAGCTTGGTCCAAAGTAAAAACTTTGAAAAAACATTATACAATTTTATTTGATCCGTAAGTAAAAGCGAAAATTAGTTAATCATTGTATGTTTTATTCCATTTAGCATATCGACTTATCTCCTTTGTTATTCGTGCTTCGCACCACTACGAAGATTGTACCGACAAATGCCGAAATGAGTTGTCCGTGGTACATTCGCGATTATGGAGTACATCCGTCAACTAGAGTCGAGTTTGAACAATTGAAGATGAAAGATAACTCGATCAAAGAAAGATAACTCGGCAATTGCAATGCTATATCAAGCAATTCCGAAAGTATGGTATTGCAAGTTGCTAACCTTAAATCGGCAAAGGAGATTTGGGATGCGTTGAAAATTCGACATGTTGGAGTTGATAGAGTTAAGGAGCGTGTTCAAACACTAGAGTCGAGTTTGAACAATTGAAGATGAAAGACAATGAGTCGCTAGATGTGTATGCGGAAGATAAGTGAGATTGCAACACATGCAAGCGGTTTGGGGCATACGATGGACGATAAAAGGTGGTTAGGAAACTTTAAGTTACGTACGAGAAGTTTATGCAAATTGTTGCGACAATAGAGCGGTTTGAGATCTTAATCGATGCCATTTCAAGAAGCCACTCGAGATTAAAAGCTTTGAAGAACGAATGAAAAAGCGGTCAAAGAAGAAGATGGATCCGGTGGCCTACTTTTCACAAACTAGATGAAAGGAGAAGACCAAGGAACACAAGTGTGAGCGTTGCGGTCATGAGAATTCAAGTCAAGGAAGACCGGGGCGTGGGCAAGACAAGAATTGGAAACCATGGAAGAAAAAGATGGCGATCAAGACCGAGTCGATAAGATGTTACAAGTGTAAAGAACTTGGACACTACAAAGCGAATGTCCAAAGATGGAAGCAAACTGATTCGATGCGAAGATGATGAACCATTGCTATAAAAGACTCATGAAGAATTTGATGCTAAAACATTAGGGGGGAAATTGTTAGCCTTTTAATGTATTAGATCAAATGTTTAGTGTTTAAAGTTAAGACGATATTAGTTAAATATGTATTTAGTTTTATGAATTGTATTTGGGTCGAATTAGGTCTGCAACATGGGTCCAAATGTATTAATCCAAACAGGCCCATTGCAGGCAATTATTTAGAAAAGGTTTTATTTCAAACAACACAACGTTTGAGTAAAGCATTGCATCGTTTAGGTTTATATAAATATGTGATTTTCGACCTGTGAAAATTACAACAACCTTTTATATCAATAAAGTATCGTTAGTTTATATCAAATCTGTTATTGTTATTTTACTTCAATATACATAAACTTTGTTACTTTGTATTCGAAACCATTACGGCCCCTGTTGGAATATTTACTGATGACGTACTGGGACACTTCTTCTCAAGTGGTGGTCCACAAAGAAGTGGATTCCCTTCATAACTCGCCTCAGTAAATGTACCAAACTGTCGTTTCATTTCTGGGAGTTTGCCTGATAGATTGTTGTAAGAAACATTGAAATATGATAGATAAGCGAGCTGTGATGGGATAGTGCCACTCAAATGATTTGAAGAAAGGTCCAAGCTCTCAAAATTTGTAAGATTTGAGAGTTTCTCCGGAATGGATCCCGCGGCGAGTTGTGAGACAGGTTCAACGAAAGAATTTTGGATAAAACCCTAGGTCTTGTGGTATTTTACCTTTGAGCTTGTTACAAGAAAGATTCATGCGACATATAATCTAGGATGCGACCTTCATATGATCGAGGCATGCTCTTTGTTGTAAATTGAACTTTAGCTTGTATGCGAAACAATGGATTTTATCAAAAAGAGATCTCGACTCTTTTGAACACCAAAATACTCATAAGATGAACTCCGGTAGAATGTATTTGCGCCCATTATTTCTAAATAATTACCCAGTAATAAGGAGAAGCAATATTTTGTAGGCGGGGTATTGATCCGAAAGGAGTTCTTGGATATATCAATCAAACTCACAAGAGTCACCGGCATAACTCCTTCGGAATGGAACCACCGAAGTTATTTTTCCCTAAAAGGAGAATCCTTAAACTTGATAGTTGACCTACAAACTTAGGAATTCTTCCGACAAGTAGTTATTGCTAATGTCCAAAGTCATGATACCTTCCATATCTTGAAAGGTTTTAGGAATCGATCCTGTGAATTTGTTGGATTGCAACCGAAGGTGACCCATGTACCCAAAACTTGTGCGGGGGGATGGACCACGAGAAAGAATTATGCGAGATGTCAAGAAAGGTAAATTTTGCTTTTCCACAAGGAAACTTCCTTCAAAACTATTATTTCTAGCGAAAGTACAAATGCTTTGGATGAGTTGCTCATCCCATCGTGAAACTCTCGAAAAAAGTTGTTGCTAATATCTAGAAATGCAACATCAAAACTTTTGTTGTTTGAAATTTTCCCGTGAAGTAGTTATTATCTAATAGAAGCATATTAAACCAATACAAGTGATGTTTCACGAAAAGACACGCCATCTAATCGGTTGTGTGATAGTTTAAGTATAGAAAGATTATCCAATTCAAACAATCCATGTGGTACTTCTCACGAAAAGTCATTATTGGATAGATCCAATATGTGAAACATCCCGATATTGGCAAGTGATGATGGGAGAGCTCCACTTAGAACATTCCAGATGATTTAAAAGATTATAAAAGGAAGAAATTTTCCTATATCACCGTGAACACTTGCCCATTATATATGTCATTCTCGGACATATCCGGATAGCTTAGCGAAAATATCTCGTATGGTGGCATTTGAATACTACCACCAAACGAATTGTTCCTTAGATAAAAAGTTGCGACATCGTATTATTTTCAACTAGCCAATTCGAATATGTCCTTGCAAGGAGTTGTGAGATAGGTCTAGTACACGTAATTCATGTTGGTGAAGTAAGCGGGAATAACATTTACTTTATGCATGTTCACGTTGCAATTTGATAGCACTAGGACTTGCAACTGAAACATTGGAATCCAACCTAACGGTTCCTCCGTTTCCACCTCAAATATGTCATTGTCACTTTTGAATTCAACTAGCACAAGTTTTTTAGATTGGAGAATGAGGAGAATGAGAATAAACCTTCAAACTTATTATGACCAAAGTTTATGTACTCGAGAGATGTCGGATTAGCAATGACCGATGGCGGAATTATTCGTGAAGTGGTTTGAAGAAATCTCGAACACCTTAAGAGATGATAAATTGTTGAAACATTGAGGAGGTTTCCTTCAAAATTGTTCCAAGAAATATCTAATTCACGGAGGTTCTTGATTGACATAAGCACAGAAAACATTCATGAAATGAGACATCACCATATAAACAATCCTCAATAATTTCTAATTTAAACATCCCAGCGAATACATCATATTTATTTGTTGGTCCCAATATGAGTAAAACAATATAACGAAATTGCAATATATGAATAACTTGTCAATATGTTTTCTACTATCGAAATTTCGTAACATTTACAACTATATATAGGTTTCTAAAGGGTGTCTCCAATGAGACATGTTGGTTCGGTATTTCTAAGCGCCATATCATAACGCTAATCGATTATTAAGAATGTAATATGCAACTTGGTCCTTCATGTTTCTGTCTTGTGAAATGGAGCAGCGGATCGAGATTATCTCACATTCTCCTCCTTAATCTTGATCGTTGCTTCGTCCTAAGTCTTGAACTCCGAGCATTTGTCGCATAGTCACGAACTTGAGTCTTGGTAATGCTTTAGTTAGAATATCTGCTCTTTGAAGTTCTCCACTTACATGTTCTACTTTGATATGACCATTCTCTACGCATTCCCGTATGAAATGATAGCGAATGTCTATATGCTTGCTTCTTCCGTGAAATCTTGGGTTCTTTACGAGTTGTATAGGCGATATATTGTCAACTCGGCGTTATCTTCTTTTCTTCTAATCCGGTTAATTCATTTGAGTAATCGTTTAGCCATAATGCTTGACATCTTCTTCTTGAGCCGCCATGAATTCGATTCACATGATGAGGCGCTCATGGGTTGCTTGATTCACATGATGTAGCCGCCATGAATTACGATTCACTTGTATGCGATAGTATCCGAGACTTCAATTAAGCTTGGTAATAAGTTCGTCAATTGGGTTTCCATCTTCCGCCTTGACCAACTTAGTGCGGGGTCCATCGGTGTCTTCGTGTCATTCTTGTCCGTCATGGTTGTTTCTTTTAAGATCTTGTTAATGTATCCGGTTTGCTTGATTGTAATCTCTCCTCCATGCGTGTAACTTCTATCCCAAGGTAATATGCTAGCAACCCTAAGTCGCTCATTTCAAATTTATCTTTCATCCGGGATTTGAACAAATCTACTTCCTTCTTTGGAGTGCTGTGATTATCGGATCATCTCGTATACTCCAACGATAAGTGTAGAAGTCTTGCTTCTTTTGTGTAGATCGCTTGTTCGAGATTACATTTCTTAAAGTCTAATGACTTTAATGTTTGGTCAAGCTTCACGTTCAAGCTCTCGGCTTGTCTTAAGCCATACAAAGCTTTAGTTAGCTTGTAGACTTTTTAGGTTTCCTTGTTGAATGAAACCTTCAGGTTGTGTGACATAGACTTCCTCCTTCAATTCTCCATGTAAAAATCTTGATTTTACATCCAAGTGGTGTACTTGCCATCCATTATATCTTTGCTAGCGCTAATATCAATCGAACTGTCTCTATCCTAGCAATGGTGCAAACACTTCATCAAGTCTATTCCTTGTTCTTGTACATAACCTTTTGCTACTAATCTTGCTTTATACTTTATGATCCTTCCTTGTGCATCTCTTTTGGTTTTATAAACCCATTTGAGTCCTATTGCTTTCGATTTTCGAGCAATGTGGTGAGGTCCATGTGTTATTTTTGTTGATTGAATCTAATTCAATTTCCATGGCCTCAATCCACTTCTCATCTTTGATGCTTCCTTGTAATTACTGGGTTCTTCTTACGTAAAGAATAAGCTCGGTGCTTCTACTTCACGTGCGGTTTGGTAGATTTCGTAATATCCTTTAAACCTTGTATAGGTCTATGATCAAATCTAGGATCCGAGCTCTCTATGAGCTTATAGTAGCTCTTTCTTCATCGAGTTAGGGTTGAAAGTATATGATGGTGGTGTGATTGGTGAGGGTGGATCTGGTATAGGTTCTTGTTCTTGATACGTGTTGTCAGTGTTTTCTATGTTGACTGGTGTAGGATTATCATAGTCAACTCCATCTATTACAAAGGTAGTCCAAAATGTATCTTCAGTATTCGTATCCTCTTCATTATTATTCCAATCCCACGGTTTCGTTTCCATGAACTTTACATCCCTACTAACATGTTTCTTCTTTCCTACTGGATCATATAGCCTACATGCTTTTGATCCTTCTTCAACTCCTAAGTAAATCATTGGAATGCTTCTATCATCTAACTTCTTCAAGTGAGGTATCGTAACCTTAGCATAAGCTGTGCATCCAAATATTCTTAGGTATTCTAAGTTTGGTTTTCTATTGTAGAGGGCTTCATATGGTGTTTTGTCTTTCAGGGCTTTCGTCGGTACCCTGTTGAGTATGTAAATGGCGTGCCTTACTGCTTCCGCCCAAAAAGTTAAGGGTAACTTCATCGCTTTCATCATACTCCTAGTCGTTGATAACACTGTTCTATTTCTCCTCTCTACTACACCATTCTGCTGCGGTGAGTATGGTGCTGTCAATTGTCTCTCAATTCCATTTTCCTTACGATGTTTGGTGAATTCATGTGATGTAAATTCACCTCCTCTATCAGTTCTTAGCATCTTGATTTTCAACTTCAACTTTGATTCGATCTGGTGTCTAAATTCCTTGAATGTGCTAAACGCTTGATCTTTCGAGTTTAGAAAGTAAGCCCACATAAATCGTGTGGGTCATCGACTAATAAGAAGATGAGCTTCTTTCCGGTGTGTTGTTGGACTTATGGGACCACAAAGATCTCCATATACTAAGTCTAACGGGTTCTTTGATCGAATTTAGCTTGGTTTGGAAATGGTGTTCGATGTGTTTTCCTAATAAACATGCATCACGATTTGTCTGCATGCTTTATTCTTGGTATTCCATCCACTAAACCTTTCCTTGTCATTTTATCTATTGCATCAAAGTTCAGGTGACCTAATCTAGCATGCCATAACCATGCTTGGTCATCTACGTTTGCTAAAAGACATATAGGTGCTACTATATGCAATCTAATACTGTAAAGTCGATTCTTAGATCGTTCTACCTTCATCAACAACTTCTTGTTCTTATCATACAAAGTCAGTAAATTTCCATCCATGATGATTTTGCAACCTATTTCGGTAAGTTGTCCTAGACTAAGTATGTTGCTCTTGAGGTTTGGTATGTAGTAAACATCCGAGATCATCTTCTGTTGTAAGTTTCTACATCCTAATAGTATTGAACCTCTACCCTTTATCTCTACATACGATCCATCTCCAAAACGAACACGTCCAGTGATGTTTTCGTCAATATCTTTAAAATGGCCTTTGGTGCCTGACATATGGTTACTTGCACCATTGTCTAAATACCATATGCTAGCATCTGTTGTAGCATAATTTTGGGGTTGTACTTGTTCTTCATTTAACAAGATTTCTTCAGTTTCGTGTGTAGCCATTAGCAATGATGGTTCATCGTCTTCTAAGATAAGGTTTGACTGTTCTTGAGTTGTTGGTGGACTTCTACAATCCTTTTTGTAGTGTCCGAGTTTTCCACAATTATAGCATGTGATTTTGCTCTTATCCCATCCTTGTTTTCCATTATTTGACTTATATGAGTGGGATGAGTTTCCTCCATTCGAGTTGTTTCTATTTCCTTATTACGCCGTTACCACGTGGATAGTTTGATCTACCTCTATTTTTGTAAATCGTTTCTTATTTCTAGAATGTTCGCCTTGTGCGAATAATAAGTTGTCTGGCCATCTACTTGTCCTCCTTTCGAGTTTTATTCTCTCTCGAATGCCTTAAGTTTTCCTGTGATCTCATCTAACGTAATGTCATCGAGATCATTAAATACATTCTATGGATGCTACTATTTGAATGAATCTATCTCGGTGTGAGTCTAATAGTTTTCGAACTAAAAGTGATTCATCCAACTCTTTTCCTAATTCTTTTGCCTTCGTGGCGTAGCCGTTCAATTTGGTCAGAATACATCCACCGTTTCATCCTCCTTCATCTGAAGAGTCTCGAAATCAATCATCAATGATTGTAATCGTGCTTGTTGCACCTTTTCTTCTCAACGTGTCTCTTTTCAACGAATCCCATAATTCTTTTGCGGTTTGCAACTTGCTACTTGTAAGATCACATCTTGATTAACGCTTGATATAAGAAGGCGGTTGTTGCCTTATCCTTCTTAACATCTAATTGTGTATCGACCTTAGGTTCTATTGTTTCCCATAATCCTTGTGCTTCTAGTATCACCTTAATTTGTATAGTCCAAACTGTGTAGTTTGTGATTTTGAGTTTTGGGCATTGATACTGTGTCATAGGGGTTACGGGTTTTGGTGCAGTGTTACTGCCACTTGCGTCGTCACCGGGCATTTTGATAGTTCTTATGATCTTCACTTTCTACTTCGTATAGGGATTTCTAACTAGTAGTATCACTTAATACTACGGGAACAGAGATAGTTATCCGGGAATCCTAATATGAAACTATGGATTTCTAATAGTATAAACTAAGAATCTATACTACAAATATGAAAGGAAATCCAAAAGTTTAAGATTTTTTCGTGTGACCTGTTTTGTCACTTGCGTATTCCCTTCTTGTCGGTACTAGAGTATACCAACTATGTTTTTCTTTCCCTTGTATCACGTTGTCCTTTCTTTTGTTGACTTGCTTCCTTTATCTCCAAGTCTCGGATTTTGTGTCGACTTGCTTCTTTATCTCCAAGTTTCGAATAAACACAAAACGTTTCAGAAATTAGTCTCGGTAATTTCTTCCAAAAGACCAAGCGAGTTGCTTGTCTTGTTCTACTACTCGACGGTAGTATGTCAACAAGTGATGTCCTTGTTGCCTTCGTTGCTTGTCCGCGTTCAAACAATACTCCTTCTTTATTCCACACCGTATCTACAACAACCTACAGAAATACCCACGGTATCCTTGCGAGCAAATGATCAGGATGCTCCTGTTGTTGTCCCTCTTTGTATTGTAAACGTCTTTCCAAAAACAAATGATTGTTTTCTGGTTCGGTATACCCTTCTTTTCTTTTTCAAGCAACGTTCTCTTTTCTCTTCACGTACGTCTTTCTTCTTCTCTACTTTTGTCTCGACAAAAGGAGTGTCTCGTTGTATGATTGAAAGCCAACAAACTTTCGAATCAAAAAACTGTTTCTTGTTGCGTTTAGTATCAAACCAACAGAAAATACCAAGTCACCACAATTTGGTGGCTTATCGAATGCAATTTCTTACACAAGTACGGTCGTGCACTACTTTCCTTGCGTCTCAAGTTATCCAGGCAGCGTATGTAATGATACGTTGCGTCTTTCTCTGGTTCTTCTTTCTGAAACAAACGTTTCAGTGCTTCTTCTGGTTCCTTCTTCTTCGATCAAGATATGGTTTTTTGATGGTGCTCGTTAACAACAGATTGGTTTCTGTTTTTCTGGTTCAGAATCTTGTGATTGAGATAATGATTGTATCGATGTAACGAGTGTATGGACAAGGCTCTTGATGCCAAATGTTGGTCCCAATATGAGTAAAACAATATAACGAAATTGCAATATATGAATAACTTGTCAATATGTTTTCTACTATCGAAATTCTGTAACATTTACAACTATATATAGGTTTCTAAAGGGTGTCTCCAACAGACATGTTGGTTCGGTATTTCTAACTGCCATATCATAACTGCTAATCAGTTATTAAGAATGTAATATGCAACTTCGGTCCTTCATGTTTCCTGTCTTGTGAAATGGAGCAGCAGATCGAGATTATCTGCTCACATTATTTATATACAAGCTAAATCAAGAATGATGCTTTATGTAATTTAGGTACCATGTTCGTGTAGTGAGCCATGGAGATTGTTTTCAGCTAGATATAAAACTCGAAGAGAAGACAATGCACTTATTTCTGATGGAATGCTTCCATTTAGATTGTTGCTACTCAAGTCTAAGATCTCCAAGTTGGGAAAGGATGACAAAGCTACATGAGAAGAGCTTTAGCTAGTTATGATACATGTATATATGGCTGCTTTTTACAGTATTTTATAGATTTGTAATTTGGTAAGGATGAGTGCATACCCCTCATTGCTAGTTTTCCCCTTAATTTGTTACTTCCTAAGAGGAGAACCTCCAAATTAGGCATATAAGGAACTTCTGAATACCAAGAAAATAATGGTTAGTAATTAAAAATGAAAACACTCTTAAACTGATTAAACTTTCATTAGATTTTATTTTGCTATATCTTGACCATAAATAAGAAAATTAAAATCTTGCGTATATACATATATGAAGAGTACTCAAGGGCATTACAAACCTTCTAGAAGAGCTGCTCGGTTAAAGCGGCTAGCTTCCAAAGACAGAAATTTAAGTGATGGAAAAGCACCCAAGAACCTCATGCTGTCGTTCGGAAGACGTTCCAGTCTAGATTTAAATACAACAAACCACTCATGGTACCTGAAATTTATTACCAATAACCGTTTATCCTAAACATGCAACTTTACGAGTCTAGTAACTAGTAATAATGAATACTACGTATAACTTAAAATGATGATTAACTTCGGTAGTCTTCCTCACCATTGAAAACTAGTGAGTTAAGCCATAGCTCCCATGTCTAGTGTCTTTAAATCTTTCAAACGGAATAATTCTGCATAAATAGTTTAAAGTGAATAACTGTATAAAATATATATCGTAACAATGATTAGTTTAAGGTAAACATGCATGCCTTGAAAGGGAAACGAGCCTCCCAAAGAACGAGAATGGCGAAGATTAAGTGTTTTGAGTGAAGGGAGGGCATTAAAGCAGGATATGATGCTCTTGTCAAAATTGCTTCCTATAAGAGTTATGCTCTCCAACCTTTTTAATCCCAATAACCTCTTGCAATCTGAACAAAATAAATATTATTATGTAACATTGGTTGTCAAAACTTGTACTTATGGAACATTTATGAGTTGAGAACTTCAATTTTTGAATTACCAACATATGTTTTACCTTGAATACTTGAAGTGCTAGTGAACCTCTTGTTACCACTTAAATCCAGCTTCTCGAGATTAGTTAGATAAGCTAAATCTATCATATAAAAGACAAGACAAATTGTGTCTCATGATAACTACTCTGTACTCAAAACATGTACCTTGAGGTGGAAATGAACTTATTTTGGTTTTGAGGATTTTAAGAAACTAAGAAACATTTTTTTATTGTTTTCGAAAAGCCAAGAAACTAAAAAACATGCTTTAACAGACAGAAAGATCCAAGTTTCTAAGAAAAAATTGAAAACCATTATGAAAAATGACAGACTAATATGTAATAAAAGCACGTACCACGGTGGAAATGATCCAGATAGTTGATTGCCAGAAAGATCTAGGTTTCTGAGAGATGGAAAAGTTTTAAAGATTTCATTAAAATCATTGTCCTTAAGATTTAGAGTTTCCAAATTCTTCATTATGAAATCCCTTTGAACCTGTACTCAACAGAAGGGTCAATTCTACATTTCAAAACCTGGAAGTGATTTGCAATGTTTCAAAAGGGAGACACGTTTACCTTGTATATGAAAGGTACCACTAAAGCCACAATCAGTTAGATCCAAAATTTCCAAGTTTTCCAAAGCTGTGAATTCTGAAATATATGTAAGAATGGGCAATAAATATCTTGAATATGTACGCATTTGCGCTTGGTAATTGCAAAAGAGAAACATAAAGACAGAAAACATGCCAGTGGTAGGGAACTGTCCTTTCAAGCTAGTGTAGCTAAGATCCAATACTCTAAGTGAAGTGAGTGTAGTCAGAGAAGGAAGGATATCGTTGTCAATATCATAATTCGAACTTAGATCCAGTATCTCAAGCTTCTTCAAACTCGACAACCTTTCAAGTTCTGCACAAGAATAAACTGTTCAGTACTTAGCCAAATTAAGTTCACTGAATGTTGTCATCGTCCTAATAGAAACTAGTACATAGCAATTAAGCATACCTGTGTTTAGAATCTCATTATCAAGATAATTCATTGACAAATTGAGACTTATAATTAGCTCTTCAAAAAGAAGAAAAAGAAAACATTCAATGGCCACAACTTTACTGGTTCGGATATAAACCTCAAGTTATTGTTGATTTCGTTAAAGAAGAGTGTTGTCACATGCCCAGTCGTCATATTACACTTGACTCTCTCCCAATTACAACACTCACCATAATCAACCCAAGTAGGGAGAACGTTGTCTGCTTCAGAATTGTATGAGTTCATAAGGGAGGTTTTGATGTCCAATAGCGCGTTTCTTTCCTCTTCTTTACAAACTGCGTGTGCTAGCTTGTTGAACCAGAGAGACACTTGTCATTGTCATTATCAACAACCAAGATAACCATAATTTATGCTCCATTTTAGCAGCTACAGACACTCACTATTAATGCTCTCTGTAATTGTCACTCACCAATTTATATATGAATGTATGTATGTTAATGCCAATGTATGAGTGTAAGTATGTATGTATTGTATGTATGTATGTAGCGATAACATGTTGTAGTGTTAATGCGTAAAACTATGCGAAGTCTATATGAATGACGACGCAAAATTTAAAATATCGTTTGTTCATAAAAGCTGATGCCAATATATTGGTGATTATGACGTTAATCTTAATCTAAGCTTTTAAGATATCTATAAGTTGATAAATTGGAACAGATCAACATAATAAAAATAGTCTATAATGATATTCAATAACATATTCATCATCACGTCATGATTTTAATTTTAAATTTCGATAGAACAAAGTTGTGTTGCATACTAAGAATTAGCCAACTGTGTTAAAGAATTAGCCAACTTGATCCATGAAATATACGTTAGTTATTTATATTCGCTCAATGTCAACTATGTTTAAGAATTAGTCAACTTGATCCATGATGCATTATTTTATGTGTAATTGATGCATATTGTATAATACTAAAATCTTCATATACAAATACTAGTTATAATACTTATCACGTACGCGGTTTTAAAAAAAAAGTTACTTTGTATCAATCTTTGAATATTGTGTCTTTAATATGAATTACATATAATTATATACTTATGCACGAGTTTTTCATTATTCATTAATATCCATTAGAATTTTGTATAATCAAATTTTGTAAAAAAAAATTGTTAGATAACTCAAGATTCAACTATATTTAGCTTATAGAGATGTTGATGTTCCTATTTAAATTTCACTATTGATATTATGATTTACACAAGATACGAATTTAGTTGCACATAATAAACGTTGATGAAGTTAAAATATACTCCTTAAAGTTTTTTAAAAATGTTTTTCTACATATCTTTATATAAATAAATAAAAATTACATGAGTAGTTGTTATAAGCACAATCATTTTTTTTTTCATATTACAGTAGCTCGTTCTTACAATTTCATAATTATATTCTCGTTTTCAATAATTTAGCCGTATTTAATATTTAAATTCGTTTCCATATTTGTGATACTTTTAATATGAAATAAATGAGTCCTTATTAAACATATATAGTAAAAAATTTATATTTATAATCTTATGTATATTTATATGTTGGAGTTCTAAAATAACATATATATTGTATTTTTAAGTTATAAAGTATAGGGGTATAAAGTATAAGGGGTATTTGTTTAATTTTCAAAGTTATTAAAAATATGAAACTTGTAATATTACACTTAACTCTATACATTTTTAAAATTTAACCACTAAAGTTTTATAAATTACCCCTCTTTTTAAAGTTTTGTTTTCACAAATTTGACACGTATATTTTATGTGTTTTTCCTCAATAATTTCTCCACCAAATTAATTAAAGGTTGACCAAAATCAATTTAATTTTGACTTTTATTAACCAATCGCATCACACGATTTTCTTACGTGGCAAAATCAAGCTCTTATTGGCCCAATTGTTTTCAATAAGAATGAATTAACAAAATCACTGAAATGGCGTAATTTTTTATTATATAAAAGATTATTCAACTGTGATGATCAAGAAAGTTGAAGGATAAAAAGATTGTATACGTCATCTCTTTATTCAGTGACATCAAGCTGGCAAATATATAATTGATTAGATGTTACAATATTACTTCATGGCATAAATATACTATCTCATATTTTGCAGTGACACAAGAAATAGAAGTCTATTCTGAAAGTAAGTTGTGATTAAAGTAGAACAATCTACTATTAGAAACATAATTTATTTATTTTATTTCTTTATTTTAAACAACTGACGATCGTATAAAAATATCTAGCAAGAAGCTAGGAGAAACAAATTACAAGTTGAGGGAACATAATTTATAAGCTGAATGTTTTGTTTGGGTTTGTATGTTGAAAGTTTTATAGGCAGAGGACATAATATGGTATTATATCCATGCTATGCAGGCACCCCAAAGGGCTATGGGGTGTTTGGCAAGTGAAATTGGCAATCATTGGCAATGATTGGGTGGAATGTTTTTCTCGATTTCCGTGCCAAAATATAAAAAAGTTTAGGTTTAGGTGTTTTGGTTTGCCAAAATATAAAATACAAGTTTTTTTTTTTTAGTTTTACAAGTTTCTTAGTTTTTTACAAGTTTTTCTTTTCTTTTTTTTTTCTTTTTTTTTTATTACTTTTTAGAAAAAAACGTAGTCGGAAAATTTTTGAGGCTCAGATTCGAAGGTTGCAAAGTGAGATTTTATCTCACTTTACCGTCCATTCAGTTATCATCATCGCCTCGGAAAATTTTAAGGCTAAAAAATCATCATCGCCTCGGAATTTTTTTGAAAAAGGCTCAAATTCGAAGGTTGCAAAGTGAGATAAACCTCACTTTGCCGTCCATTCGGTTTCGGTTATCATCATCGCCTCACAAGTCACAACAGGTCTCAAAACTGCACAAGTTCACAACAGCAGTCTAGCCAAGCACCCCATTTTCAACAGGTCACAACAGGTCTAACCAAGCCAAGCACTCAGTCTAACCAAGCCAAACACCCCATTTTCAACAAGTCACAACAGGTCTAAAAACTGCACAAGTCTAACCAAGCACAAACACGTTTTCATTGTGCGAGAGGTACGATTCCCTTTCTGCAAAAGTTCACAAAAAGTAAACAAGTGCAGGCATTCAACCTTATAAGCAACAACAGTACCCAGCAACTAGCAAGAAAGCAACAACACAACTAGCAATATCTCCAAAAACCACAACAAACAACAACTAGCAAGAAAGCAACAGGACCACAAGTGTCGCAGTCCACCACAACAAGCAACAGCTGCACAAGCAACAACACCACAAGCAACAACCATGTCTAGTTTACCATTTGACACACAAGAGGTAAACTTATCGAATAGGCTCAGATTATTAGCTTTTTAGCTCATGTTGGCTGCAAATTCAGTTTTGCCATGCCAAAACTCTTAAGGTTTTTTAAAAAATCATCATTGTCTTTTTTAGAAAATCATCGGTTTGCCATACCAAAACACTCAAGTTTTTCATTAAAGTTGCAAAGTGAGCTAAAATGATCACTTTACCATCCGAGAATGAAACGGCATTACCAAATTAGTGTTTCATAGGGTGCTTGGCTTGAGTATCACCCCTACAAAGGATAATGGAACATCAATGACGTTCCAATGCCCGGTTCTTAATTCAACGAATTATACAATTTAAATTTGTAAAGATTAGGGCAATCTTTAATGTCCATGGAATTTGGGAAGCGGTTGAACCAACGCAAGGAACTGAAGTCGATCAAAAGAAAGATAACTCGGCAATTGCAATGCTAATCAAGCAATTCCGAGAAAGTATGGTATTGCAAGTTGCTAACCTTAAATCGGCAAAGGAGATTTGGGATGCGTTGAAAATTCGACATGTTGGAGTTGATAGAGTTAAGGAGGCGTGTTCAAACACTAGAGTCGAGTTTGAACAATTGAAGATGAAAGACAATGAGTCGCTAGATGTGTATGCCGGGAAGATAAGTGAGATTGCAACACATGCAAGCGCTTTGGGGCATCGATGGACGATAAAAGGCTGGTTAGGAAACTTTAAGTTCTGTACCAGAGAAGTTTATGCAAATTGTTGCAGCAATAGAGCAGTTTGCAGATCTTAATACGATGCCATTTCAAGAAGCCACTCGGAGATTAAAAGCTTTCGAAGAACGAATGAAAAAGGCAGTCAAAGAAGAAGATGGATCCAGTGGCCTACTTTTCAGCAAACTAGATGAAAAGGAGAAGACCAAGGAACACAAGTGTGAACGTTGCGGTCATGAGAATTCAAGTCAAGGAAGACCGGGGCGTGGGCAAGACAAGAATTGGAAACCATGGAAGAAAAAGATGGCGATCAAGACTGAGTCGATAAGATGTTACAAGTGTAAAGAACTTGGACACTACAAAGGCGAATGTCCAAAGATGGAAGCAAACCTGATTCAGTACGAAGATGATGAACCATTGCTATAAAAGACTCATGAAGAATTTGATGCTAAAACATTAGGGGGGAAATTCTTAGCCTTTTAATGTATTAGATCAAATGTTTAGTGTTTAAAGTTAAGACGATATTAGTTAAATATGTATTTAGTTTTATGAATTGTATTTGGGTCGAATTAGGTCTGCAACATGGGTCCAAATGTATTAATCCAAACAGGCCCATTGCAGCAATTATTTAGAAAGGTTTTATTTCAAACAACACAACGTTTGAGTAAAGCATTGCATCGTTTAGGTTTATATAAATATGTGATTTTCGACCGTGAAAATTACAACAACCTTTATATCAATAAAGTATCGTTAGTTTATATCAAATCATTATTGTTATTTTACTTCAATATACATAAACTTTGTTACTTTGTATTCGAAACCATTACGGCCCTGTTGGAATATTTATCGATGACGTCTTGGGACACTTCTTCTCAAGTGGTGGTCCACAAAAGTGGATTCCTTCATAACTCGCCTCGATAAATGTACCAAGCGTCGTTTCATTTCTGGGAGTTTGCCTGATAGATTGTTGTAAGAAACATTGAAATATGATAGATAAGCGAGCTGTGATGGGATAGTGCCACTCAAATGATTTGAAGAAAGGTCCAAGCTCTCAGAATTTGTAAGATTTGAGAGTTTCTCTGGAATGGATCCCGTCAGCAGGTTGTGAGACAGGTTCAACGAAAGAATTTTGGATAAAAACCCTAGGTCTTGTGGTATTTTACCTTTGAGCTTGTTACAAGAAAGATTCATGCCTGACATATAATCTAGGATGCGACCTTCATATGATCGAGGCATGCTCTTTGTTGTAAATTGAACTTTAGCTTGTGTCTGAAACAATGGATTTTTATCAAAAAGAGATCTCCAGCTCTTTTGAACACCAAAATACTCATAAGATGAACTCCAGTAGAATGTATTTGCGCCCATTATTTCTAAATAATTACCCAAGTAATAAGGAGAAGCAATATTTTGTAGGCAGCGGGGTATTGATCCAGAAAGGGAGTTACTGGATATATCAATCAAACTCACAAGAGTCAGCTGGCATAACTCCTTCGGAATGGAACCACTGAAGTTATTTTTCCCTAAAAGGAGAATCCTTAAACTTGATAGTTGACCTACAAACTTAGGAATTCTTCCGGACAAGTAGTTATTGCTAATGTCCAAAGTCATGATACCTTCCATATCTTGAAAGGTTTTAGGAATCGATCCTGTGAATTTGTTGGATTGCAACTGAAGGTGACCCATGTACCCAAAACTTGTGCAGGGGGGGATGGACCCTGAGAAAGAATTATGCGAGATGTCAAGAAAGGTAAATTTTGCTTTTCCACAAGGAAACTTCCCTTCAAAACTATTATTTCTAACTGAAAGTACAAATGCTTTGGATGAGTTGCTCATCCCATCAGGGAACGCTCCTGAAAAAAAGTTGTTGCTAATATCTAGAAATGCAACATCAAAACTTTTGTTGTTTGAAATTTTCCCCGTGAAGTAGTTATTATCTAATAGAAGCATATTAAACCAATACAAGCTGATGTTTCCTGAAAAGACCTGGCCATCTAATCGGTTGTGTGATAGTTTAAGTATAGAAAGATTATCCAATTCAAACAATCCATGTGGTACTTCTCCTGAAAAGTCATTATTGGATAGATCCAATATGTGAAACATCCTGATATTGGCAAGTGATGATGGGAGAGCTCCACTTAGAACATTCCCAGACAGATTTAAAAAGATTATAAAAGGAAGAAATTTTCCTATATCACCAGGAACACTGCCCATTATATATGTCATTCTCAGACATATCCAGATAGCTTAACTGAAAATATCTGTATGGTGGCATTTGAATACTACCACCAAACGAATTGTTCCTTAGATAAAAAAGTTGCAGCATCGTATTATTTTCAACTAGCCAATTCGGAATATGTCCTTGCAAGGAGTTGTGAGATAGGTCTAGTACCTGTAATTCATGTTGGTGAAGTAGAAAACTGGGAATAACATTTACTTTATGCATGTTCACGTTGCAATTTGATAGCACTAGGACTTGCAACTGAAACATTGGAATCCAACCTAACGGTTCCTCCGTTTCCACCTCAAATATGTCATTGTCACTTTTGAATTCAACTAGCACAAGTTTTTTTAGATTGGAGAATGAGGAGAATGAGAATAAACCTTCAAACTTATTATGACCAAAGTTTATGTACTCGAGAGATGTCAGATTAGCAATGACCGATGGCGGAATTATTCCCGTGAAGTGGTTTGAAGAAATCTCGAACACCTTAAGAGATGATAAATTGTTGAAACATTGAGGGAGGTTTCCTTCAAAATTGTTCCAAGAAATATCTAATTCCTGGAGGTTCTTCAGTTGACATAAGCCTGTAGAAAACATTCATGAAATGAGACATCACCATATAGAAACAATCCTCAATAATTTCTAATTTAAACATCCCACGACGAATACATCATATTTATTTATATACAAGCTAAATCAAGAATGATGCTTTATGTAATTTAGGTACCATGTTCGTGTAGTGAGCCATGGAGATTGTTTTCAGCTAGATATAAAACTCGAAGAGAAGACAATGCACTTATTTCTGATGGAATGCTTCCATTTAGATTGTTGCTACTCAAGTCTAAGATCTCCAAGTTGGGAAAGGATGACAAAGCTACATGAGAAGAGCTTTAGCTAGTTATGATACATGTATATATGGCTGCTTTTTACAGTATTTTATAGATTTGTAATTTGGTAAGGATGAGTGCATACCCCTCATTGCTAGTTTTCCCCTTAATTTGTTACTTCCTAAGAGGAGAACCTCCAAATTAGGCATATAAGGAACTTCTGAATACCAAGAAAATAATGGTTAGTAATTAAAAATGAAAACACTCTTAAACTGATTAAACTTTCATTAGATTTTATTTTGCTATATCTTGACCATAAATAAGAAAATTAAAATCTTGCGTATATACATATATGAAGAGTACTCAAGGGCATTACAAACCTTCTAGAAGAGCTGCTCGGTTAAAACGGCTAGCTTCCAAAGACAGAAATTTAAGTGATGGAAAAGCACCCAAGAACCTCATGCTGTCGTTACGGAAGACGTTCCAGTCTAGATTTAAATACAACAAACCACTCATGGTACCTGAAATTTATTACCAATAACCGTTTATCCTAAACATGCAACTTTACGAGTCTAGTAACTAGTAATAATGAATACTACGTATAACTTAAAATGATGATTAACTTCGGTAGTCTTCCTCACCATTGAAAACTAGTGAGTTAAGCCCGCAAGCTCCCATGTCTAGTGTCTTTAAATCTTTCAAACGGAATAATTCTGCATAAATAGTTTAAAGTGAATAACTGTATAAAATATATATATCGTAACAATGATTAGTTTAAGGTAAACATGCATGCCTTGAAAGGGAAACGAGCCTCCCAAAGAACGAGAATGGCGAAGATTAAGTGTTTTGAGTGAAGGGAGGGCATTAAAGCAGGATATGATGCTCTTGTCAAAATTGCTTCCTATAAGAGTTATGCTCTCCAACCTTTTTAATCCCAATAACCTCTTGCAATCTGAACAAAATAAATATTATTATGTAACATTGGTTGTCAAAACTTGTACTTATGGAACATTTATGAGTTGAGAACTTCAATTTTTGAATTACCAACATATGTTTTACCTTGAATACTTGAAGTGCTAGTGAACCTCTTGTTACCACTTAAATCCAGCTTCTCGAGATTAGTTAGATAAGCTAAATCTATCATATAAAGACAAGACAAATTGTGTCTCATGATAACTACTCTGTACTCAAAACATGTACCTTGAGGTGGAAATGAACTTATTTTGGTTTTGAGGATTTTAAGAAACTAAGAAACATTTTTTTATTGTTTTCGAAAAGCC
The DNA here is from genome assembly GCA_022545495.1 of Chrysanthemum lavandulifolium. Taxonomy (NCBI): domain Eukaryota; kingdom Viridiplantae; phylum Streptophyta; class Magnoliopsida; order Asterales; family Asteraceae; genus Chrysanthemum; species Chrysanthemum lavandulifolium. The sequence goes on along the minus strand of CM040239.1, from coordinate 278,733,353 downwards.
AAGAAACTAAAAAACATGCTTTAACAGACAGAAAGATCCAAGTTTCTAAGAAAAAAATTGAAAACCATTATGAAAAATGACAGACTAATATGTAATAAAAGCACGTACCACGAGGTGGAAATGATCCAGATAGTTGATTGCCAGAAAGATCTAGGTTTCTGAGAGATGGAAAAGTTTTTAAAGATTTCATTAAAATCATTGTCCTTAAGATTTAGAGTTTCCAAATTCTTCATTATGAAATCCCTTTCGGAACCTGTACTCAACAGAAGGGTCAATTCTACATTTCAAAACCTGGAAGTGATTTGCAATGTTTCAAAAGGGAGACACGTTTACCTTGTATATGAAAGGTACCACTAAAGCCACAATCAGTTAGATCCAAAATTTCCAAGTTTTCCAAAGCTGTGAATTCTGAAATATATGTAAGAATGGGCAATAAATATCTTGAATATGTACGCATTTGCGCTTGGTAATTGCAAAAGAGAAACATAAAGACAGAAAACATGCCAGTGGTAGGGAACTGTCCTTTCAAGCTAGTGTAGCTAAGATCCAATACTCTAAGTGAAGTGAGTGTAGTCAGAGAAGGAAGGATATCGTTGTCAATATCATAATTCGAACTTAGATCCAGTATCTCAAGCTTCTTCAAACTCGACAACCTTTCAAGTTCTGCACAAGAATAAACTGTTCAGTACTTAGCCAAATTAAGTTCACTGAATGTTGTCATCGTCCTAATAGAAACTAGTACATAGCAATTAAGCATACCTGTGTTTAGAATCTCATTATCAAGATAATTCATTGACAAATTGAGACTTATAATTAGCTCTTCAAAAAGAAGAAAAAGAAAAACATTCAATGGCCACAACTTTACTGGTTCGGATATAAACCTCAAGTTATTGTTGATTTCGTTAAAGAAGAGTGTTGTCACATGCCCAGTCGTCATATTACACTTGACTCTCTCCCAATTACAACACTCACCATAATCAACCCAAGTAGGAGAACGTTGTCTGCTTCAGAATTGTATGAGTTCATAAGGGAGGTTTTGATGTCCAATAGCGTTTCTTTCCTCTTCTTTACAAACTGCGTGTGCTAGCTTGTTGAACCAGAGAGACACTTGTCATTGTCATTATCAACAACCAAGATAACCATAATTTATGCTCCATTTTAGCAGCTACAGACACTCACTATTAATGCTCTCTGTAATTGTCACTCACCAATTTATATATGAATGTATGTATGTTAATGCCAATGTATGAGTGTAAGTATGTATGTATTGTATGTATGTATGTAGCGATAACATGTTGTAGTGTTAATGCGTAAAACTATGCGAAGTCTATATGAATGACGACGCAAAATTTAAAATATCGTTTGTTCATAAAAGCTGATGCCAATATATTGGTGATTATGACGTTAATCTTAATCTAAGCTTTTAAGATATCTATAAGTTGATAAATTGGAACAGATCAACATAATAAAAATAGTCTATAATGATATTCAATAACATATTCATCATCACGTCATGATTTTAATTTTAAATTTCGATAGAACAAAGTTGTGTTGCATACTAAGAATTAGCCAACTGTGTTAAAGAATTAGCCAACTTGATCCATGAAATATACGTTAGTTATTTATATTCACTCAATGTCAACTATGTTTAAGAATTAGCTAACTTGCATGATCCATGATGCATTATTTCAATTCATGTGTAATTGATGCATATTGTATAACACTAAAATCTTCAGATACAAATATTATTCATCTGTGATGATAAGGTGTAGACATAAGAAAATTACTAGTAGCAATATATTTTAATTACATTTAGATCAAGGAAGTTGAAGGATAAAAAGATTGTATCCGTCATCTCTTTATTCAGTGACATCAAGCTGACAAATATATAATTGATTAAAGCAGAACAATCTACTATTAGAAACATAATTTATTTATTTTATTTCTTTATTTTTAAACAATTGACGATTGTATAAAAAATCTAGCAAGAAGCTAGGAGAAACAAATTACAAGTTGAGGGAACATAATTTATAAGCTGAATGTTGTTGAGTTTATAATACATGAATACAATAAAACCATGTAGACACCACAGAGTACACAGCGGAAGACTTAAGATCATAACAAATAAATAATTAACTGAAAGTATGCGTAACGTACCTCTTGCAAATGTCAGATCTCTTGAACAAAACAGAAGAAGTGGTTTAAAGAGTTATCCCTTACCGTTTTACAACTCAAACCAATTAGGTGTAAGAATAGTGTCTTACTACCACAGTTTTGTACACACGAATTAACCAACGAATCAGCGATTGCTAGATCTAACACAAGTCCTTGTTTTATGAAAAACAAAACCAAAACACCCTAAGGAGGGGTTCGGCGAATAGGAGCAAGAGAGAAGAGGAGAGATCTAGGGCTAATTCAATGCACAAAGTAATGACAAACCATAAACCACAGCCTCTGTATATATAGTGTTTACAAATCTTTGGGAACAAGTTAGGGTTTGGGCTTGTGTAAACCCCTATGGCGACCATGAACATGCCCCAGGGATACCGAATCTTTTCCTTATTAAAATTTTACACTACAAGTCCTTCTCTTTACATTTAACGGTCGTTAGTTATTTTCCGTTAGATACTTAACGATCGTTAAACGGACTTTATGTGCAATTATTAATCGTAAACATTAACATTAATTATTTAACTTTAATTCTCATTCGCTAATGTGTGCAATCTCATGGTCACGAGTTCGAATCCGGACATTTACGTATTTATAAATATATACATTTCCAACAGCTCCCACTTGGATATGTTTATAAAACGTGAAATGACATTTGTTAGCGTCTAGCAACACGCCAATGCCCCGGTACAACTCGTGTATGGTTTTCGGAGAAAACCAAGTTTCGATGATTCAAGATTATATTCATCCTTTGTTTTAATACCATGTTAATAAGAATATAGATCTCACTCATTTCTTAATTAACTATTCATTTCTCGCTTTATGTGATTGATCAAGATTACCAATTCTTCTTCTTGAACATATTCCGAAGACCTTGGGCATGGCCATGCAAACATCTTAACAACCCTACGAGGGGCCCAAGAAGATATACTTCAAAATAAATTTGAAGGAAACAAATCTATTTTGACTACAGCGAGATTCATAGATTTCAAACACTTACGAAAACAACCCTTATAACTACCGATTCGATATAGCGTTAGATTGCTTCACAAAATGCACTACATCCATGACATATCTCCGGTATCTCAAGTCGGAGGATAAATATCCATGATATACTTAATGACAAAGATCCATAAAGTATTATCATGCGGTGGGATAAGTCCATACTCGATTCATTAAATATCATCGAAATTCGTCATGCTACACATCAATATACTTTCAAGTATACTCTAACTAATACTCGATTTGTCTTAATTCAATATCATTCCCATGTTATTGATTGACAACGGACTATTTAGAATAACTTAAGTTATTCAAGGATTTAAACATGCAAATATAAGATAACATCATAATAAATGAATAATAAACATAACAAAATACTTTATTTCATTTCAATAATAATGTTTACAATATCCTTTTATCTAAAATACTTAGTCACGATGGGCATGAAACTACTAGCTAAGCGAAGTCCAAACTTATCGGACAAATGATTAAGTTTTTCACGAGTAAGGCCTTCGTTAAAGGATCGCTAGGTTATCATCATGTGAACTTTGAGCAACTCAATTTCACCTATCTCGACTTGTTCTCGAACATAGTGATATTGTCTAGGATAGTGTCTGTGCCTCCATGACTCTGGTTCATGGGCAAAAGTAATTGCGCAGTAATTGTCACAATATACTTTAATAGGATTTTCAATCGACGGCATAACACCAAGCCCGAAACAAACTTCCTTATCCAAATGCCTTCCATGGAAGCCTCATACGCCGCTATGTACTCACTTTCTTCAGAAAGCACATCGCAAGTGTTGTGCATTTCTTACTCTTCCAATCCACAAGACTCCATTGATGACAAATATGTAACCCGTCGAGACTTCGTATCATCTTTGTCACACTTCCGAGATGCATCGCGATAACACATAATGAGACAATTACATACGGATTTCCCCATACACTATGAGCATATCTCTTGTAGCCCTAAGGTACTTGAGAATATGCTTGACCGATCGATGAATTTCACCGGATTACATTGATACCGATCGGTCAAGTTTTGAGCAAATGCCACATCAGGCCTCGTGCATCGTACCGCATACATGATAGATCCTACGGTAGGAAGCATAAGGAACTTTCTTCATACGCGTCACCTCTGCGGTGTTGAAGCACGACCTTGGTGCTCAAACCATGATTTACTTGCATTGGCAAAAATCCCTTCTTGGAATTTTGCATATTGAATCTCTTCAATATTTTGTCAATATAAGCACTTTGGCTTAAACCGATTAGCCGCCTTGATCTATCCTCAGAGATCTTGATTCCGAGTATGTATCTTGCTTCCCTAAGTCTTTCATCGAAAACATTTACCAAGATAGGCTTTCACCTCATTTAGACTTGGTATATGATTTCTCATGATTAATATGTCATCGACATACTGAGAATAAGGAAAGTAACATGACTCCACTAGCTTTGTGATATACACATGGCTCATCAAGATTCGAGTAAATCCAAAACTTTTGATTTCTCCATCAAATCTTTTATTCCATTGCCTTGATGCTTGCTTGAGTCCATAAATGGACCTTTTGAGCTTGCATACGGTTAGGAAATAATGGATTCACAAACCCCAGGTGTGCCATATAGATGTCTTCATCTGAGCGACCATTCGAGCGGTTTTGACATCCATTTGCCAAATCTCATAGTCATAGTGTGCAAATATAGCTATGAGAATCCTAATAGCTCTTATGTCCGCTACAGAGAAAATGTCTCCTCGTAATCAATGCCATAGGTTTGAGTAAAACCTTTAGCCACTAGACGAGCCTTGTAGGTGTGCATTGCCATCCATGTCGATTTTCTTTTGAAGATCCACTTACTTCCAACGACTTTAGCATTGGGAGGAAGGTCAACTTCAATCGAGACATCATTATCTTTCATGGATTGCATTTCCCATTCATAGCAATTTGCCATTTATCCTTTTAGGATCGACCATGACAGCCTTATAGTTGGCGGGTTCATTAAGATCCCCAACCATATTTTCCTCCACCTCGTTAAGACATAGGCGGTCCGGTGCACGTATAGTCCTTTCAGACCTCACGAATGGGAACAACTTTAGGAGGAGCGCCTAAGCTTTGAGCTCTTCTTGAAGTTGGCTAGTATTTTCGAAGGTGTTGTATCTTCTTGATCGTATTCGGATCATATACTCTCCAGCGAGTTCTTGAGATATGAGATTCCTTTCAAAATCTCCATACCTAACAACTATGACTTTGTTCTCACCGGGTAGTAAAAGTAATAACCATAGTTTCCTTAGGGTATCCTACAAAGATACATAACGGATCTGGTTGGAGCTTATCCGGTAAGTCGCGTTTAACAAACGCCTCACATCCCGGACCTTTAAGTAAGAAAAGTTGGGAGCTTTTCCATCCATATTTCATATGGAGTTTGACAACCTTCTTCGTTGGAACCATATTCAAAATGCGAATAGCGGTTTCAAGGGCATAATCCCAAAAGTAAAAGGAAGAGTCGTAAGTTCAAACATTGATCGTACCATGTCAAGTAAAGTACGATTTCTCCTTTCGAGATACACCATTTTGTTGTGGAGTATAAGGAGATGTGAGTTCTTGGATAATTCCACACTCATTAAGTAATCTTTGAACTCTTGACTTATATTCACCACCTCTATCGGATCGAAGAGCTTTAATCTTCTTACCGGTTGTAATTCTACTTCACTTTTGAAAACCTTAAATGTTTCAAATACTTCATGTTTATGTTTAAGTAAATAAGCGTAACCATAACGAAATCATCCGTAAGGTTAAGTAGGAAGCACCACGTTTTGACACATGTCTAAGTGGACCACACACATCGGTGTGTATCAATCAAGTAGATCGAAGCCCTTTCCACTTGTGGAGAAAAAGGTTTCCTTGTCATCTTCGACTATGCAAGCCTCGCATTTGTCAAATGATTCATCATTGACCGTTTGTAAAGCCCATCGTGTTGTAGCTTTTCCATGCGTTTCTTGCCTATATGGGCAAGGAGACAATGCCAAAGATAAGAAGAGTCACGAGTTCAACTTGCTTTCTTATTGCTAATCTATACAACAATTATTTTCATTGGATACACAACCATCCATATCAATTTCAAACACACCAAGAATAGGAATTGCATTAAAATAAAAATATTATTTAAAGCTGAAATTCCATAACTGGTAAAAGTGTGCACAAAACCAATATCTTTTAACAAAGCGAAATAACACCCCTAACAATGGAAGGTGCAAAATGACAATTATTTAGTTCCAAAATTAAGCCCGAAGGCAACACTAAATCAAAGTCCCTATGGCCCGACAACCGCACGCTTTCCATTGCCAACGTACAAGTATCTCTCTCCACATGTCGACTTCCTTGCTCCCTAAGTCCTGCGATGTATTACGGATGTGAGTACCACATCACGTATCATATATCCGAGAATTTTGCTATGAGGAAAGAAAATAATTCAAACATAAAAATACACGATGAGCTAGGCACCATCTTATTTTTATTACAAGGCACTCATTCGAGATAAAGCGGATGATTCGCTTCCGGTGGCTTTGGTGAGTTCAGATGGTGGCAAGTTAAATCCTTAGGATTCTCCTTTTTCTTGCGGGGTTCTTCTTAGGAGCGGGTGGGATGACAACTTGTTTCCCTTTCCTTTTCCTTTCCTTTCTTATCTCGCTTGCGGCTTTGGCTTATTCACCCTACCACCTGTATTGCTAGTCAATGGTGTGGGAGCCTTCTTTGGCAATCTCTTCTCAAGTCTACAAGCATTGCATGTAACTCATTCACCGTCTTCCCGTGCAATGCATGTTAAAATTTCGGACAAAATCACCAAATCGTTCACGATTAAGGAGTGATTGATGAGGCCGACACATACATCATTCCAAAGAACCACAACCGAGCTTCTCCAATTGGTCCAAGTGATGTTTCATCTCAAGGACGTGGTCGGAGACATTTTTCCAACATCACGCTTGCGACTATGAACCTTTCAATCAATTCATACGGTTCGGTGCGGTGGCTTCTCGAACATCGCTTGAGTTCATCTAACATGCTCATAGGCGGATAGTGCTCAAATTGTTTTGCAATTGAGCGACATCCCGAAAGCATTAGACACGCCACATCATTGTGCTTCTCATATTCAACACGATATGCCTTTTGTTCAAGAGCGATAGCCGTGTCGAGAGGAGAACATCGAGCGAGGTGTAGTCAAAATATCAAGTCTTTTGGCAACACGAAGGATGATCCTAAGTGCGATGCCAATCATTGAAATTAGGGCCGTCGACTTGTCTCTTCCAATCATATCTTTGAAAGCGAAATTCATTAAGCTCATAGTGTTTTCGGGTTGATGAGCCATCTCGACGAAAAAGTTCAAAAACCATAATTAGTATTTTGATAATTTTCCTTTTCAATAAACAATTAAATACCCAAGGTTCATATTCATATAACCAATTAGTTATTATTGAAAACTAGGATCCAAATTGTCATAATCTCATCACGTCGATTGATCGCTAGTAATGAACCTTATACAAAGTGGTAGAGCTTTTGCTCGATTGCCAATATCAATTGCAATTCCTAGATTTATGGGATTTGAGATAGCCAATTTCAATTGCCATGTAAACATGTTTTATCCCATCTTATGCCTTGAGTTGCCGTTCTCACCGCCCTAACTCAATTAAGTTGTCCAACTTAAGAAGCGAAAAATCGTCCATGCCGTTCTCACGACACGTGGACATTTTAGGTGTTTCCGTTTATTGGTTAAAGGGTAATAATTTTTTATGTCAAATCAAATATGTACAAAGATGTCATGCATTCATCTTCATAACATAGGTTTTATTAAAACATTTATATATCTTGTTTTAATGTATAAGATTTTCATCATCAAACTTTAATTGAGGTATTGGATAACCAATTAAAGAATTACCTTTAATTACCACTATATCCTACTACTGCATGAGTCAAAAGACCCAAGTTATTCGGATAATTACCACAAAAGTGGCGCTTAGAATTTAGGTCAATTCACCCTTAAGATTTTATGCACATTCATAGGAATACTTGGTAGCTCCATTAAGACGCACAAAGTTTGTCAATAATGGGTGAGCCGTTCTAGCTATGTTGTGCATGAAAATCAATCAATTAAATGATTACGATTACTATGCTTAAAAAATTACATGTTTCACCATTGTTTAGGTCAGTTTATTTTTCCTGTAAAAATACCCTTGTTACACATAACAAACAAGCAAGTATTTAAAAATAAACAAATAAACAATGAATGCACAACATAATAAATAAGTCATGCATATCAAATAGCCACATGCAAACCTTTTGATAAATCCTATTAATAATCGGTTCTAGATACGTCAATATGCATATGTTTAATTAAGACTTTCACCGTTTGACATAATGTACAAGGTGAGCCACGTCATCGATTCATCGATTGCGTAAGTCAAAATTAAACACATACCACATAACACATAATTGATTAAATTAATAATGATTGAAGTCTTCCCCAATTTTAGATCTATCATAATATTTAGTGTATATCACTTAATCAAAAAAGACATACAATAAAAGCAGATCCATGATAAAACATGCATGTAATTATCATGGACATAAATTACACTTAACAATTAATGCAATTAAAGCGAGTTCATAATACACATAAAATTGCATGTCCAATTAAAACTTAAGTTTACAAAACCCTAATTAGGGCACCAAAACGTCCCCCTAAAAATTAGGGTTTAGGTTTTGCAAACCCTAGATCTCGCATACAAATAATAACACAATCATGTTTATTTTATTTATGTGTTTGATAATTAATTACTTGTTATACAAGGCTCGTGATGCCAACTGTTGAGTTTATAATACATGAATACAATAAAACCATGTAGAGGACGGACGGTCTTTCTGCATTGTATGCGATCCACAACCGTAGGAGGCGTTTTGTGTAAATACTATAAATACCCCTACCTCCCAAGATAGAGGTTGGAGCTCATAATAAGATTTTTTTCTCTCTAAGTTCCCTAAACCTCTAAACTTTCTCTCTAAAACCTTAAAGTGTACGCCACTTTGAACCATGATTTGATATGTTTGTGAAATCCAATATGTTACACACATCTTCACTCACATCTTCACTCACAAGGTCATGAGTTTTACAAAACTTAGGGGGTGTTTGATTGTCGTTGTATGCCTGTATGAGATAATTCAGCAGTCATTAACAAAAAATGATTCGGTCTAACATGTTTGGTTGATTAAAAATAACCACTGAAGAAGAGAGTATACACTAAGCGATTTTACAAGATATGGTATACACAAAATGATTCAGTGGACTCTATATTTACCTAAATACCCCCATGCTTAACATCTCCTTCTAACTTTCAATTATTAAATTTGAAGATATGCTGAGACGTGAGAGCGATGGTCTCGATGCACCGACAATCACATTCTCATCATAGTTTTATATAATTAAATAACAAAAAATTGGACTAAGTAATTGTTTATATATTCTTTGGTTAATTGATCCGAAGTATGTACGTATGATATTTCATGATTTTATGATACAATTATTTTTTGATTTATATCATTTTGTTACATTTATATCCATCTTTTACAATATAAATCAGTAAAGGAAGATTATTTATCAACAACAGACTTTATTTGTCATTAAATTACACTTGAGGTTTAAATGGTAATTTTATTTTATTCATTGTGGTATTCGAAACATTTATCAAACAGTTTTCTAATTCGAGAATCATATTGACTCTACACTTTGAATTATTCAACACCTTTTATTCGTGGGATAGGCTATACAATTTTGTAGCCAATTGCACACTAATACTTTAGAAAAAATACTGTAACAATGATTCGGGGCCATGAAAAGAATCGGGACCCGGAAAAATAATCGGGGACCGCATTTTAGTAGAAAATTGTGGCCGATTAGGCTACAATTAATTAGTAATATATTCCCTTTATTCATTCAACGCTAAATACTGATGAGTACAATTTTATCAAACGCCACTTAGCATTTATTTTATCACATAATCTTGAACATACCCTACCTAAGAAAGAACACGGAGGGCACGCTTGCCCAATCAATTAGGAAGTAATAACACGTATACATACTTTCTTGACTATCAACAACCACCATCGGCCCATCTAGGATTGGTGTAGAAATTGCGGCAAACCCCAATAAGTACACTACCCATGTTGCACTTAAACTATCAAAGAACCATATTTTATCAATATCATACCATTTCTCACTTTCTTTAGTGATGAAACATCCACAGCGGAATAGTCACCGGTGACGTCTTGGCGCATTTCTTCTCAAGCGGGTCTCCACAAAGAAGTGGATTCCTTTGTAGCTCTTTGCGTTAAAGGTACTAAAGCGTCCTTTCATATCTCGGGTGTCACGATAGATTGTTGTAAGAAACATTAAAAGAAGCTATATAAGAGAGGTTAGTCGGTTGTGATGGAACATTTCACTTAAACCATTTGAAGAGGTCTAAACTCACCAGATTAGCAAGATCGATAACTCTTCGGATAGAACCCGTCAATTGGTTGTGTGAAAGGTTCAACACACAAATTGGGTTAATGACCACCCCGATCCTTGTGGTATTTCACTGTCGGTTTGTTATTTGAAAGATCTAACCTCTCATATAATCTATGATGTCACTTTTGTAAAAGCGAGATATCCTTTTATTGTAAAATGAACTTCGTGCGTGTCTCCAAGACGATATCGCCGTGTTGGTCGAGAGGAGACCAACTCTTTAAAGTCTTGAAATACACATAAGAGGAACTCCGTGAATTTACGGTTCGGTTTTTGTTTGTAAGAAAGGGAACTAGGACCGAGAAATAGATTGTAAGCAAGGAGGTATTGAGCGAGCGAGTTACGGATAGATCGATCAAAGTCACATTACTCGGTTGGCATAACCGCATCGAATAGAGCCACTAAAGTTATTTTTGCTCATCGAAGAATCCTTAAATTGGATAAAAGACCTAGAAACTCGGGATCCTTCCCGACAAGTAGTTGTTGCCAACATCCAAAGTCAAACGCCAATCATTGTTTGGAAGGTTCGGGAATCGATCATGTGAATCATTAGATCCTAATCGAAATGGTCCGCTTTGTATCATTACTTACCAAACGACTCTCATCAAGTGACATATGCAAGGATGGGCGCGTAAAACAATCCTTTCACTTTCATGCTCGTACATTCGTTCCATGCATATGTGTTTCATACGCTCATCTCGCAATTGGAATTTAATAAAATGGTAAATAATTTAAAAGCTATTATATGGAAAGGTTTATTTTAAAATAAAATCATAGATTATGTCTACACTTTGATTAACATACCTTCATCTACGGGGTTTCTCATGAGCGGACTTATGCGATTCGACCCACACGCGTTACACAAGTTCGAACGCATCATCAATCCATTTTCAAAGAAATGGCATCGGGGAAAGAGTATTCTTTAGGAGATTTGTGAAAACAACTCGGTGCCGACAAATGGTTTTCATCGTGAACCAATACATTCCATCCGTGCCCACCAAACTCATGCACGTGTTGCATTTTCCTCCAGATTTCAATTTGACGGTGAGTGATAGCTGCTACGGCACGCCAAACAACAAGAACGTCAAATTGGTTATTGTCGATTGTCCCGAAATTGCAAGAAATGACCTACGTAATGATTTAGTTTAAAGAAAACATTAGCGGGTCAAACAATTAAAATAATCTCCATTTTCAACAAACTTATACAATGTATTGATTAACATTTTTTCTTACGGAGGTTGTGCAGATATTCATCCAACATAACCAGCACCTCGTTGTCTATAACCTAGAAGAGCGAGATCGTATCCGTGGCATTCATGGCACATCGTTGTACCTGTTACATAATAACGCTTCTTCCGACGAATGAAATGGAATGTGGCCACATTGATGTATTGGCTTTGATCAATAAAAGCTTGCCACCGGACCCTTGCAAATTAATCGACCATGAACCAATTTCCAAGAAACCTTATGTTTGGTTCCCCTATTGTGGATTAGGTATATCCGGTAGCTTCTGGGGTGCAAAGAGTTTGAAAACAAAGCGGAAGCATCTTAAATTTAAAAAGTAAGCACGTATATCAATTTGATGGTTACATTGATAAATTTATAACCTTAAGTAAGCATTTTAAGTACAACTTACCTGCAATGTCCTAATGTTTGTGCGGTTTGCCTCCACCAACAATTGGATGCTCATTCTATTTTAAAACCACAATTGTCTTAATGGTCAATAAGGTTATCACATATGCATAACATTTCCACCAACTAATACAAGTCTTAGATGATCAATACATCTTTATCATTAAGGTGTCAAACAAAAAATGATTGAAGATGTACTACTACATATTTAACTATGTTTCAAAAATCAATAATCATATACTCCTTTTAGAGTAAAATCATTTTTTCGTTTAATCATCTTACCCCATACGTTTGTTAAAATCCAAGAAGAAATCCATAATCTACCCAACATACCATACGTCATTGCTTCATCCAATGTTTAAACCTAAGCTCGGATAATTAATTACATAAGGTGTAGTGCTTTACCAAATCATATAAAAGCTATACTAACCTAGATTAAACATATGTTTACAAGTTGTCTAATTAGCTATTTAACAAATAGTGCTATGTTTTCCACAATCCACATATATCCATGATTTTTTTATTCAAATCATCCTATATTTACATGTCACAATATTCTAAAGAATCAAATCGCATATAGTTCTAATAAAGCTAGCATTACATTATGATCAAAGGATACTATATTCTTTAGGATATGTTAAACATTGCAAAAAATACCAAATATGCATTTCTATCCATCAACATATAAAACATGCATATCAATCACTTTGCATTTGCGTTCATGGTTAAAAATAAAAGAAAAAAAAAACAATGTGTAACATTACACGATGATGCGGTTGTTGTGTTGAAGAAGATAGACTTGAATATTTTGCTTTGACTATGTGATTAAGTGTAGCCGTAATATATCATGGTTCTCAAACGCAATGATTACTATTAATTAAGGAAGGATTTTGTTTTATTTTTTAGCTTGTATTATGGGAGCATTGCATATATACCCACTAAAACTCAAAAGTTGCATATTTCTCCATAATACAAGTTTTTAATACATGATGTACAATGCAACTTAAGCATGTTTTGGGTATATATGCAAATATGTAAGTTTTAGTGGAACACTTACATACCAAAACGGTACATTTGAAAAAGTACGCTACTATTTTATGACCTAAACCCTTGATTATATACATACAAAATATTTGGTAGAATCACCTTAAAAATTAAGTACCTTAACATACAAATAAATAATATTACATTCACATACGCGATGTCGTAACTTCAAAATAAATACATATGTCGAATACAATATTGGTTGTCGAATATACAATGTAGTTATTGAATCATCGCCAAGTGCATCAACGTTTGTAATGTTTTTGTACGATGTTTCCGTCCTTGAATGTCACGTTCAACGTGATGATAAAAACCCTGTGGAATCCAAGTAACAAAAAAGTTAAGCGTTGTAATAAAGTATATAATTGTAGGTACTTTTAAATAAGAAACATACTATTCAATAACTTAGCACTACCAAGATTAACTTAGCTTCGCCAAGATTAACTTAGCATCGTCGATTATTAACTTAACACTTGCTGTATGCAAATAGTAATAAATTTGGCTTTTACTTGCATGCTATTTGTGTTAGATACCTTCAAGCGAATCAATATGAAATCTGAAGCTGATGAGTGATTACTGTATTTTGTTTTCATGCAAATGGTAGTCAATGTCTAATTATATGTTATACATGTGCCTATCACTATGCAAAACATATAGCCTTACTTTTCCTATTTAAGAGGGTCTATCACTATGCAAAACATATAGCCTTACTTTTCATAACTTGTAATAAAGAAGGAAGAAAACACAATGTCTAGGCATACAAGTGTGATCGACTTAGGCGAAGCCAATTCAATAAGCGGTCGAGATGCTAGTGTTGTCTTGTCGCTAAGTCGCAGTCAAGACATTCACATGTCACAACAAATGAATGACCTATCGCTAGCTTGGTGAGTGTTACTAGTGAGAGGCTTACTTTTATTCAAGAGTTAGAAACAGGTTGGGAACATTTATGCCCGAGCTGCAGAATATCTAAGAGAAATTCGTGAAAGAGATGAAGAAAAGCTCATGCAAATCGCATTTTAGCGGTGGATTGAGCTAAATTTTCGCAATCATGATGTGTTCATTCAGAAACTTAAGGGCTTAATGGATTGGTAAGTGTGTTTGCATAGTTGGGGGAAGCTGTTGTTGGTCATGATGTCTTGTTTATGCTGGTCTTTGCATTTGCAGTTATGTACTTGTCTTGAATTTTATTTTGAATGTTGTTGTAATATTTGGTTTTAGCCTTTGGCGGGTGGTTGTAAGATATTTTATCAAATAAAAGCCAGTGTTTGTGTTAACTAATTTTACGATGCTTACCTTTTACTGTGTTTGCATTCCATGATCGATCAAAATAACATCCTCATCACTGGTTCAGGATTAATCTGTTGAAATGCCTCCGTTTATGGAGTCTGTTTACCTGTTGCTGCAATTAAAGCGGATGAGTAACATTTCCATATACGAATCTAATTTTCAAAGCAACTTTGTGGCACTTTCAATCAAAGTAGTATTATTCGATGTCAAATTCCAGCACATTCTACTACGACTATATACACAGATGCTTAACATCTTCGAGCTAATCATGATTCATTGGGACGGGTGTATGATAGGGACCAATGATTATATATAACTTCAACGAAACTATATATACACGTGGCGCCAACGGACGCCAACCACAATGAAACATGATTGACTTGAAGAAATTTACCAACTTCATTAAAGTACAAGGTTGTGATAATATTATGCATATAAAATAAAACGGTCACAAACATGCGACATAATCGTCTATACATTGCTATAAACCATGTCAAGATATGGGCAATCTCAAGTTTAAAACTACCCGTCATAATTGATCAAAGCGTTGATGGTCATGGTAAGCTAACATACAGATAATCCATTAGTCACAAAATACTGCTCGAGATAGGGTAGCGGTTTGAAAAATTAGATTGCCCACCATGGTCTACAACATTAACATGCCGCCAAGCCAATATATAGGCATTATCATTTTGTAAAATACCCGTCGAAATTCATCATAGCCTTGATTTTGTTGGTAAGCTTACACGCACTTAAAGCAAAAAAAATAATCAATTTTAACATTAAAAGCGAACCAAAGTCAAGATGTGCAAACTAATTGTCCATCTAATCACATAACCTTCACCAAATCACGATAAAATCATCACATAACACATTTCCTAACTGGGTCATTCATTCATCATAATCAAGAACCCAATTCCCAAATTGCAACAAGCTTATATTTTGACAAGTAGGTCGTTATTAAAACATCAGGTTAGTAATGAATTAACCCTAACTTTTTTTTTCTTAATTTCATACGACAAACCTATTTTAAGATAAAAACGTTGATCTGCAAGTTTCAATATTTCTAAATAAAATAATGGTTTCAATATTATAGTAATGGTTTCCCCTATTTGCTAATATACACATATTTTAAGTCATAAACATTAACATTTAACTATGCTTTTTATAGTTAATAAACTGCATACCTTATTGACTATTATGCGATCAGTGAACGCAATTTGCTCCGCTGCCTCATTGACGAATAATCTTATTCTTCGCGTCTACTAAACCGAAAACCCCGTCAAGCTTAAAACATCATTATAATTTGTGCTGCATTCACTAGCCGTGCAAACTTTTAAAAAATAAGTACGGATTTTAATCGACAAGCGCATATTTTTAATGATATATACTTCAAATAAAATCAAACTGATGCTTCGTAACTGTATTCTCTATGACAGTATGAGCAAATCTCCCATATCATCACAATATCCTCAACACCCCCACCTTTTGCATCAACTAACGGCAAATCGATATTCACCTACCCATACTGCATGTATAACACATAATCGTTATTACCTCAACTAATGAGCCATAAATCATCAAACAACTACTTTTCCTATGCAAATGACTAATACCCTAACTAACATCCTAAACTAACATAACACAATATCATCTATAAATCAATAAACATCCTAAACTAACAAACTAGCAGTAAATTATAACATTTATACCTGAGATATTAGGCTCAATCGGAAGAGAATCAAGCCCTTTATAATAGCCCTAAAGAGTATTTCATTGACTAACATTTATTTTGATTGATTTTGCGCTTGATTGAAAACCCTAAATCGCTATTTGAATCTAACTGTGTTTTGACCGAGTGTAAGAGAGATAAATGTGAAATCTTGAAAGTCAAACACACACTACTTGACCATTTTCTAATAAAAGTAAAATAAATAAATAAAACTAAATTATTTCTTCAAGTTAATAAAGCATTAAAACCTAAAACCATTATCTTGATCATTGATCATTTACATCCATTACAGTTATAATTATATTAACAAAGTAGCAGTCAATAGCAAGCATCCATACAACCATCAAATATACATCAAAACACAAAAAAAACTTCCAAAGCTTCCTATTCTCCATCTTCAGACTCATCAACTTCATCCAAGTCTTCCAAGAACTCCTCCTTCTCCAACAGACTCGACAACATAGCACCAAAAGTCGTGCCAAGAAATCAATCTTCCTTCGATCCTTCAATTGTATCTCACGGCGGCAACTCACCGATTCTTTATGACATTGAAGCGAGTAAACAATCTACCGCCTCCTCATCGATTATACATTTCTTTTTGGCAGCTTTCCTCGAGCGCCGATCTCTTCTCCCATCCGCCGATAAACTTTTCTCCTCTGCTATGTCTTGCAATATCAACAACCCGAAGCATCGTTGAGCTTGCGGATTCGATGTGGCGTTCATTTCATCGATATTCGGTGTGGAAGACATTTTGTGTGTTTAGGTTAAAATTATTGATAGTTGTGTGTTTAGGGTTAAAAATATTGATAGTTGTGTGTTGATTTTATGGTTAGGTAAGTATAAATAATTACAATGTACTCGCAATTTGCTCAAATAATCACAAAAAACACTCAAGAGGCATCGGAAAATTTATTTTGGGTGTTCTTGTAGCCCTTTCATATTCTTCCATGCATAAATGTGATATGCAATAGTTCAAAAAAGTGATATGCGGAGTATTTAGGAAGATATCTAATATTGCAATTTAAACCCTTTATTTTTTCATTGGATCTAAACCACCCCTATATATACGGTTTAAATTTAAATTAATGACTAAACATGTCTAAAGGTTTATTATCTCAACTTCTTATAACAAAATATTAATACAAATTTATGGTTAATCAAGAAGTGGTATTAAAATTTACATATCTAATTTTGTTCAGAGGAAAAAAATTGCATATTGTAATCAAAAGTTTGAAAATTAGTTACATGTCAACTCAATACATCGACCAAAATCAAAGTTAGTCATCTTTACAATGTAGCACATTGACCAAAATCAAAGTTAGTCATCATTACTATGTAGTCATCCCAGTAGAACCGAATAAGACTAATCTTGCTTTATAGACACTACAACTTTGGCAAACAATGAATGCGGTGGTTATTAATTTGAGAACCATGCAAATTTGCATAACGAAACCCACGTAAACATTACCCGACAAGGTTACAACAACATTACGCAACAAGAATTTACCTCCGACCTATTATGTAATCAAAATTACTACCGCAAAGACCATGACGATAACAACTCAAGAATTTACTCAAACATTAGGCAATCAAACTTGGATATAGTTCTGTGCATCGCTATTAAGATATTAAATAGACTACTTAAAATACAAAACTTATGATAACATCAATTGCAATACCTTACATGTAACTACTTGCATACAATATTACGTAAAAATACGTATACATTCAACCCTTACCCAATCGGTGCAACGACGGGTTTTTGTAGCCTCGTTATTTTATATTTGGATTATGATGTCTTTATATGTAGTATAGATGTGAAGAAGTGGGTCCTCTCTTTGTCCCCAATAGGATCTTGACATATGTTTAGCCATACTATATGAGTTAAGGGTTGTTTA
The DNA here is from genome assembly GCA_022545495.1 of Chrysanthemum lavandulifolium. Classification (NCBI taxonomy): domain Eukaryota; kingdom Viridiplantae; phylum Streptophyta; class Magnoliopsida; order Asterales; family Asteraceae; genus Chrysanthemum; species Chrysanthemum lavandulifolium. The sequence goes on along the minus strand of CM040239.1, from coordinate 278,715,039 downwards.
CTTTTTCAAGACTTTTTCGCCCGTTTCATCGTTTTCTTACACTTTTACACACATTCGTACGTTTATACACGTTTTTTCTGCATTTTAATAAGTTTCCGTCGTCTTTGTCCCTTTAACTGCTTTTACACGTTTCGCTTTTGTTTGCTGGTTTTCGTCCGTGTTTACACGTTTTCGCTAGTTTTTTCATGTTTCCGTCCGTTTGAATACGTTTTCATCTGTTTTACATATTAACGTACATTTTCAAATGTTTCATACATTTTCATATGTTTTACATATGTTTTCGTCCGATTTACCCCGTTTTCATCCGTTTTTACCCATTTTCGTATGTTTTTAAGAATTTTTCAACCGTTTTCATCGGTTTTCTTACACTTTTACACAAATTGTGCGTTTATACATTTCCGTCATTTTAATACGTTTTGGTCCGTTTTCACGTCTTTGTCCCCTTTAACTGCTTTTATCGTTTCCGTTTTGTTTCGAGTTTTCGTCGTGTTTACGTTTTCGCTAGTTTTTTCATGTTTCCGTCCGTTTGAATACGTTTTCATCTGTTTTACTTATTAACGTACATTTCAAATGTTTCATACATTTTCATATGTTTTACATATGTTTTCGTCCGATTACCCGCTTTCATCCGTTTTACCCATTTTCGTATGTTTTAAGAATTTTCAACCGTTTTCATCGTTTTCTTACACTTTACACAGTTAAATGCGTTTATACACGTTTTGTATGTTTTAATACGTTTTGGTCCGTTTTCTTACGTCTTTGTCCCATTTAATCGGTTTTATCGCTTCCGTTTTGTTCACTGGTTTTCGTCCGTGTTTGCACGTTTTCGCTGGTTTTTTCATCTTTTAGTCCATTTGTATAAATTTTTACACACATTTGTCCGTTTCGAGCTTTTTTGCACGTTTTCGTCCGATTTACCCCGTTTTCATCCGTTTTTACCCAGATGCAATATGTTTTTAAGAATTTTTCAACCGTTTTCATAGGTTTTCTTACACTTTTACATAGATTCATACGTTTATAGATGTTTTCGTCTGTTTTAATACGTTTTGGTTCGTTTTCTTACGTATTTGGCCCTTTTAATCGGGTTTATACGTTCCCTTTTTGTTTGCACGTTTTCCTGGTTTTTTCATCTTTAGTCCGTTTGTATAAGTTTTACACACATTCGTCCGTTTCAATTGAAACACGTTTCGTCCCATTTACCCCGTTTTCATCCGCTTTTACCCATTTGAGCACGTTTATAAGAATTTTAACCGCCATATGTTTTCTTACACTTTTACACGATTCGTATGTTTATACACGTTTTAAATGCTTTTAACACGCTTTGATCCGCTTTCTTACGATTTGTCCCTTTTAATCGGTTTTATATCGTTCCGTCTTTGTTTATGTGTTCCGTCCGTGTTTGCACGTTTACCGGCTTTTTCATCTTTTAGTCCGTTTGTATAAGTTTTTACACACATTCGTCCGCTTCAAATTGCTTTGCACGTCGTCCATTTACTCAAACATTATGTTTGTAGGTTGCTAACTATGGAAGCCATGGCTTAAAATGTAAATAATTTTGTGTCAACTCGAAAGTTTAACATAATTATCCATTTTCTGTTTAAAACCATATGTGTCAACCAAAGAATCGAGCTTAATTTCGGTCAACCCAAGCGCAACTTAATTCATAATCGGTTTTCGATTCGCTTTGGTTTAATTACGCTCGTTCGCTTCGGTTTTCGTGTTGACCAAAATAAAATATAACCGATTTAACGAAACAAAACCCGATAACCGAATCGGATCAACACCCATAATTTCTAGTCATAGTTTAAAATAATGAGGACTTAGTTTGCCGTTTTAAACATTAGGTCCTTACACTTTGATGGATCTTAGGGATGATGGGGAGGTCATGAGGTCTAAGTCACAGGGGTTGAATGATCTCATTACTCAATCTTAGGAGGAAATCAATACCAAAGAAGAACAAATTCAAAGATGAATGGTTGAAGGTTTCGCTATGGAATGGGATGTTTTCTTTTGCTCTAGTGTCATCTGCTTATGTCTAATGTCTAATGTCTAATGTCTTGGTTTAATGGGATGATATGTAGATATATTAACAATGGAATATGTATGGATCTTTTGATGGTTTATCCATACTGAATGCTAAATATGTTTGTTAATATAAGTAATGTGTTCGCTAGTTTGTTTCATCTTTTTTTCATGTTGTTTTGAATTTAGGAATTGGTTGTGGTGTTTAAGTTCATATTCGCACCGGTAGAATGTATTATTGTAGGATTAGGATGTTCAATTTTTAGATTGTTGTCAATTTTATGACCGATTATGAAGTTTAGAAGTGGAGCGTTGTTCATGACAATTATTTTTGATTGAACCACTAGATTTAGGGTGTTTTGTTGTTGTTTTTGCTTTAAGTTAATTGCATTTACATGTTTTCTTGATTTTTTTTTGACTTGAGGATGTTAGAGCTTATCTAATTGCTTATAAATAGCTTATTTATAGGCTTAAAGTAAGGTCTTAGGGGTCATTTGATGTATCGCCAGTTCTTGGTTTGATTTGCCTATTTTGTGCTTAATTTTTTATCTCGAACCGCTTATTAGTTATAGTTGTTAATTAGTTGCTTTAAGTCCATTTTAGCTTTTGTTTGTTCATTTGTATGCGCCATGTGGTGATTTTAGTATATCTCAGATTTATATGTGTCTTTGACACAAAGGTTTGAAGTAATATGGGTGTTTGGGACCTGTGGGTAAGCACCATTTATCTGGGGTGTTTTGGTTTCAAAATTGTTTGATTTTTCAAAAATTAGATTTTCTAATTCATAATTAAATTGCAGCCAAAAAATAAATGTTTAAATGCTATATTATCAATTTGAAGCCACATTTTAAAATTATCAAATTTGGAGCCAAATTTTAGCCAAAATTTTAAAATTACTTTGAAAATTATGGTTTCATAATTGAAAAACTGCCCATCATTAGCCCTAATTTTACTCCAATAAATCGGGCTTCAACAAAACAACCGAACTTCAATTTTACACCATTATTTACCAATTAAGTTTACTAATTTTCTTTAACACATTACTTCGACGAATCATGGCAACGCAAATCAATTATCCGGATGATTTGGTTTATTCGATCGTAAAAATGAAAACACTTTAGAATATGAATCGGAGATGTATTGAAGGAGGGTGAGGATCTTGCGGAAACAACCATTCAAATGCGAATGTTGTTAAGAGGGGCATAACTAGGTTAGCTAAGTTTCGAGGAATATGGAAAACGTAGGCGGAATAAAGGTCATGTAACCTTCGATGCCTTTGGATAGGTTATCGAGGAAAAAACATAGCATTGTTTTCGATTTTTGGGTGATTTGGTTTGTGAGCATATAGGTGTCGAGATTCTAACCCGGAGGAAGGTTGATTCGAAGCAAGAGATAAAATGTGGGACCAAATCACAGTACACATATACTTTTTTTTAACTAGTAGTGGCTTGGGCGTCAGAGGTACAAGGTGTTAATAAGTTTATCTCTGCATTTACAAGATGTGCAACTAATTAACAACAATTTGTTAATCTTTGCGTGATATTTGATGTTGACTTGACGGTCGAAGTCGATAATGAATCGTCTTGGTCAACTTCTAAGGAATTTCATAATGAAATTGATACAAAACTACATATTGCCCAACCAAAATACCCTTTCAAACTAAATGAAGTCCCGCAAAGTATAGTGCGTTATAAAAGTCAAGATTGGGTTAATTTGTAAACTACACGCCCAAATGAGGAATACATGGTAAAATCATACAACGTTTAGATGTAGTAACCTACAAGAGGTATTTTGATGCGCCTCGAATCGAAAGCATCCGATGAAAGAGTGGTGTTACCAAAGTGAACTTGATAATGAGAGGCGCCAACGTCAAGAAAAGAGGCGGTAATACAAGATTTGATAAAACAATTGGGCGCATAAAGGCGATTGCGTCAACTTCAACTCCATTGACACAAACGGAAGTAAGACATAAGAAAGTAACATTCCATCTTTTTTACCCTTTTAAATCACTGCGCGTCTTCTTAAACAATTTATATTTCAGCGTCTCCGGTGAACATTAATCTTATAAATAGCAAAGGTCTTGATGAGGATGCCGGAACACGTGTTCTTCGGACGTGAGAAAATTGCGAGCATTGAGAAGTCTAATGGACTTGCAACTTTGGAAAAGGAAATGGAAATAAGTGTAGTAATAAGTCATCCCGATTTTTGAATTCTACATACATGTATTATTTACCGTATTATATATATAGGAACTGATAAACTGCTGGCATCTAAGAAATCGACTAGATCAAACGAAAGGATTCTTCACGTCAACTTTCCGAATCACAAGAAAATGAGTCTCCATTAACAAGATTACCACAAGTATGTATTTAAACATTTTCATATGTTCTTTAGTTTAATTAATTATCGATACATATATACATGCAACAAATTATCTTTTTAGGTAATTAAGTGCACTGTGGCACTTAAAGAAATCAACTATTATGGCGGAGGGTACCAACACAAACCGATGAAAACAAATGCTTCATAACAAACCACTCCCAAAGGATTGCAACAGAGTGTCTATTGAAAATCTTTAGTGGATGCGAGATGCATACGGATGTAGGAAGTAACGGTTTCAAAATGATTAAGGATGCAGATGGTGGTTTTCATGCATGGCCAAAGGATCAAGTGGTTTTCGGCGAAAAGGTACATACATACATGTGGTTTATAAACCTACCTATATCATTCTTCATATTTAATTCAAGTTTGATACACCCTGCTTTTGTTTCCTCGATGTAACACCACCAAGTACCATAAACCGATTGGTGAGAACATAATCGCACCTAAATTACAAACGGCGCTACATCTCTAGTGATGCCATGCAAAAGGAAGCTAAGAAGATAAAGAGTCAAGTCGTTAAATTATTGAGAATTTTATTATGTACAACATTACAGCTTTATATACATTCAATTTTATTGTATTTCAATATATTTTGAATATATATATATATATATATATATATATATATATATATATATATATATATATATATATATATATATATATATATATATATATATATATATATATATATATATATATATATATATATATATATATTTGAATTTGTTTTGATATATATTGATTTCTTATATGTGACTAAAAGATTCATATAGTTACAATTATTAACACTTTTTGGTCACAGTTTACTTAATTCGATGTGTGACTAAATGTTAGAAAGGGCCACACAAACATAAAATTAATGTGGCCATTGGATGAGCGATAGTCACACAAAACACACATTTCTTCACTTAAAACACCATATGGTCACACTTATTAACACTTTTGGCCATTTTATGCTTAATTGTATGTGACTAAATACCCAAAAGAAACATGCTTTGTGTGACTAAATGTTAGAAAAGGCCACACAAACATAAAATTAAGTGAAAATTCTCTAATTGCCCCAGTTGCCCAACATTATTACCCCAAATGCCCCACTTTTTTTTCACTTCTCATAATGCCCCATGGGCAACCATCCCAAATAATTGACATGTCTCCCATGTTGTGGGGCCACCATGTACTTTCTTAATACAAGTGTACTATTTGATTGGTTGGGCAACTTTGACTTTCAATGTTGGGCAACTGATATTTTTTGTCTTTTAGTTAAAAAGTATGGTCTTATTTTATTAATAAAAAGTACAAAAATCTTGGGCAACCGGGTCCCACCCTTATGTACTTTTGGGCAACTTACTATGTATATAGTATTATAAAGTATTATTTGTATAAAAAAAATTAAAAAGGGTATAAATAATTTTATAACCTCAGATACATTTATACACTTTATATATACAAATACAATCTTCCTCACACACTTTTATTTCTTCCTCAACACAGTTCTTCCATAACCACACACTTCTTCCACAACCACCATAACACACTTTCTTCCTCAACACTTTCTTCCTCAACGGATAACACACTTCTTCACACATCGCCACGACACTCTACCGCCTAATGTCTATAAGAAAAACTATTTGGGCTAGGGTAAGTAATTTTGTTTTTGATTAAGGGTTTCGCTATTTGGGCGTTTAATTTTACGTATTTCATTTATTGATTTATGGTTTTGTTAATTTAGGGTTTCGCTAATTTAGGGTGTCGGTTATTGATTGTGTATTGGTTATTTAGGGTTTCGCTTATTTAGGGTTACCTTTTTAAGTTGGTAGCGTATTGATATAGGGTTTCGCTTATTTAGTAGTTAATGTATTGGGTGATTAATTGTTTTTGTTAAGTTTTGTGAAACAAATTGTGGATGTGAATAAAGCAGTGTAAGAAAACTGGTAACGTATTGGGTGATTAATTGTTCTTGTGGTTTTAGTGATTTGTTGCTACTTATTAAGTTTGAGAAACAAAATGATAGATGTTGTTGTACACTAAGTGACTAAACCACTGTAAGATAAGTGGTAGTAAGTGAATAAAGCACTCTAATCATGGTGCAAACTGCTTGGGTTAACGAAACAAAATACACCGAAAATTAAATCACGACACAACTAAATATAATCCGGTGATCCCAAGTTTGAGAGTTGTTAGAGTCGAACCATCGTCGTAAGATACTCGAGCAACCTTCAAATCACATTCATCCCACTTGCATACAATGCATTGAATTCTCTGTCCCGAGCTTCCTCCATCTCTATGACACTTCTTCATCTTGGAGCATAAGTCGCCCCTTCGCTTCCTCCCAAGAGCAGCCTTCTTTCTGCTATCTCCTTCTTCTTCCTCCTTAATAGCGACCTCCTCCATTTCTATTAAAAGTTGTTCTTCATCAATTTGTTGGCGAAAGTCTTTTTGTTCCGGAAACTTTTGGCCGAAGTCTTTTTTTTGCGGAAACAGTTCCGGAAATTGTTGGCTGAAGTCTTTTGTAGACATTTGTAACCTATTTAGCAACACCACTTGAATTTAGATTCACACATATAAGGTGGGTAAGTTTGAAAATTTATTACCCTCAATATGTCAATAAATGTGGTGCAGGTGGAACCTCTCCCATATAGTTGACATGGGCCCACATTCTACTTACGTAGCTGATTTATTGGGCAACTTTTGCTTATTTATTGCCAATGTGTGTTTGAGAAGGAAGGTTTGAAATGTATTTTGTATGTAGTACATGCAAGAGGCTGTGATGATGATTATCTTATTTGATATGCAAATGATGTGATTTACCGTATGTTGGCATGACAATTTTAATACATTATTTTGCGACCACGGCGGTTATATCACGACATTTTTGTGTTTATCAAACCTTTACGATCCGAGCCTTGCTAATGCATATAAATAGAAACTCGATTGGTATACTCACATAGATGATTAACATCTTGGTCAATCATGTTTCATTGTGGTCGGCATCCTATGGCAACACATGAATATATATTTTCTGTGAGTATATAATCATTTCTCCTAGCGCCTTCCGTCCCAATGAAGCATGATTGGCTCAAGATTTGTATCATGTATGTGAGTAAACCAGACATGTAACTTTTCAAACAATTCCATTATGTATATATGTCGTTAATTGGTAAGAGGGTCGTGATGACAAGTATCTTATTAAATCATGCAAATGATGCGATATTCCGTTTCATGGCGCGACAATTCTATACTATTGCGACCATGACGGTTGTATCCTCGATGTTCAGAACTATTGATTTATACATATCCAGCCTCCAGACATGTTACGAACTAACATATCAATGATCAAAGATGGATGTACGGAACCACCCCTATGAGTAGCAAAAACTTAATATGGTGTCGCTCATCCATGTTTGATTATTCACTAGGGCTCAAATGTATTTTTATTTATTTTCAGTCTAGTTTCTCGCTTTGCGTGATTCTAATCAATATATTTTGGCTTTGGATCTGCTTTTTTTTCTTTTTCTTTTGTTCTTTTTTTTTAACTTTCGATGGTAATCAATGACTTTCGATCTAAATAGATTTTGGCTAGTGAATGCAAACAATTAACAAAGTAATATTTAAATTCTTATATGTTTTTTATAATGTACTAGATTTGTTCAATTGGGACCCTATTTTGGTCTTCATTTGGTTGAATTTGTATATCTCACGGTAGGTATAAATGGTTTTTGTGGTAATTAATTTACTTTACGTTTATTGTACAAATTAGTATAGTTTTAGTTCTCTAGCGAGTGTTATTTTTTTGAGGCCCTGCTCCAATTATTTAGATTTTTTGGTTCTCTAGCGAACGTTTTTGATTTGATATAGTGAGTTTTGTTTTTGTTTGCGAATGGTGGAATAGGCAACGGTTCAAATCTTACTCTTTATTGCTCTTATCGTCTCAGTGTGCACATGTGTTTTTGAGTGTGCATATGTGTTTTTACAGTTGTGAACTTGAAATCTTCTATGCATATGTGGTTTTACAGTTTTATGAACTTGTTTTTTTGTTTAACTTCAGCTGTTATGAAAGGATTGTGCATATATGTTTTGTTAGTGTTATGATTAAATAATTCCTCTATTATTTGGTTGTGATTACAGGTTCGAGTATAATGAGCAATATGAAGAATGCACATACGTATATATAAGGGCATATGGAAGAACTCAACTGCACATATGCATACAAAGAGATCGAGAGTGGCCAATGAGGTAAAACACATGTGCACAAGGATTAAAAACACATGTGTAGATTTCATGGGTTTTTGAACAAGACGAAGAATACATGCGCACGCCTAAAAGATGAACCATCTGTTAAAGACATTGTATTATGCACATGTGCACGCTTCATATATTTGTAATAAAACATATTTATGTAATTTTTTTTAATAAAGTTTTGTTGTTTGTATAAAATTACATAAATGTATTAATAAAGTTTTGTTGTTTGTATACATACTTATGTAATATTTTTTTATAAATACATGTGCAAATACAAAACACCTATGCAAAAACGGAAAATACAATTATCACATAATGGAAAACACATGTGCACACAATGTTAAAAAAAAAAAAAAAAAAAAGATCCTAGAATTACGGAACTAACAAAACGTTTTTGTAAATAAAAATCAAATATATAAAAAAAGTAATTTTACCATTAAACCTTTTGAAATAAATAATAAAAATTAATATAAGAAAAATACGATTGGTTGATCTTTGGTTCTCATGATTCCGCATTTTCTTGGTTTGAAAATAACCTTCCCTATATATATATATATATATATATATATATATATATATATATATAGGCTCGGTTCCATTGAGAATGTTTTTATTTTGAGAAGATTGAGAAATCTTTGTTTGAACTAACTGATTCATGTTTTTATTTGATTCACAAGTAAACATCATTTTATAGTGAATCGAATCTATAAATCCTAAATTTGATTCACAAATCATTGTTAAAATCGAGTTATGATGATGATTCATTAAATTTGTCTAGATGATTCGGTATTCTACATATATATAAAATCGAGATTTTTAACATTGATTCAAAAAATTTTTACACATTTTGAATTTCAATCACATTAAAATGAGTTTTACGCTTGAAAAACATGAATCAAAGTTAAAAATCTATCGTTTTCGAAAACCTTCTCAATCTTCTCAAAATAAAACCTTCTCAATCGATCCGATTCTATATATATATATATATATATATATATATATATATATATATATATATATATATATATATATATATATATATATATATATATATATATATATATATATATATATATATATATATATATATATATATATATATATATATATATACATATATATATATATACATATATATATATATATACATATATATATATATATATATATATATATATATATATATATATATATATATATATATATATATATATATATAAGGGGAAGGATCAAGTGCGGATTAGATTTTAAAGTAGAGATGGTGCGGATAATATCACATTAACATTCAAAAAAAAAATAATTTCAAAAAATCAGAAAAAATTAAAAAGAAAGAGGAAAATAATTTATTAAGAATCGTGAAAAAATTCAGAAAAAATCATTTTCATCGTTAAAAGGTAATGATATTATGAATTTTGTTAATATCACCGTAATTATCAAGCTTTCTTAATATCACTACTAAGTAAAATAGCTGATAGTTTCACAAAGGCTAGCGATGGAATATGTAAACTAGCATGATATTAAGTTTTTTCAAATATCAAAGTAACTTTTTTAAGTAAAATTGTTAATATCACGGTTATTTTTTAGATGTTTTCTTAATATCAAAGTTAATTTTTAATATCACGTAACTTTCTTAATATCGTAATAAAAGACATTGATATTAAGTAAAATTATTAATATCACAGTGGAACTCCATAATATCGTTAATATCACGGTAGGACTCATAATCAAAAAACAAAAAGTGCTCATAAAAATCGAAAAAATAAAAAAATGAAAGAAGATAGCAATAGTAAGGATCGCTCAAAAGGAAAAAAATCAAAAAATCGCTTATACTACGGTCCAATTGGTACCGTGAATGTAGTATGAGATCTTGCGACTTTCTGAAAAGTCGAGATCGGATCTGAATGGGCGGTCAGGATAATCCGCACATCCATGCGAATTAAAAAATCCTTTTGATCCACAAACTCTCTCTCTCTCTCTATATATATATATATATATATATATATATATATATATATATATATATATATATATATATATATATATATATATATATATATATATATATATATATATATATATATATATATATATATATATATATATATATATATAGGCTCGATTAAGTTGAGAATGTTTTTATTTTGAGAAGATTGAGAATATCGTTTGAACAATCTGATTCATGTTTTGATTTGATTCACAAGTAAACATCATTTTATGATGAATCGAATCTATAAATCATAAATTTGATTCACAAATCATTGTTAAATGAGTTATGATGATGATTACGTTAAATTTGCCTGAGATGATTGATTATTCTATATTGCAAAATCGAGAAGTTTTAACATTGATTCAATTGTTTTTACATATTTTGAATTTTAATCACATTAAAATGGGTTTCTGACTTGAAAACGTGAATCAAAGTTAAATAAATCCATTTTTGAAAACCTTCGATCTTCTCAAAAAATAAAAACCTCTCGATCGATCGATTATATATATATATATATATATATATATATATATATATATATATATATATATATATATATATATATATATATATATATATATATATATATTAAGATCATTTGAGACAAAACTTTACTTTACCACATCTGGGGGCCGATCTCCACTATCGTTTTTATTGATCTAATGGATGAGATTAATAACAACAATTAAAAAACCCACTTTCATCCTTTTATTTCAAATATAAATATTTCCAACCGTTAATCGTCAAGCGAAAAAAAATATACCATTACGACGAGCATTTAATTATCTTTCTATAGATAGACACTTTGATATATACTTTTGACAAAAAAATAAATTTTCGTTTTTTTCACGTTTTTTTAAGTTCTTTTCGTTTTTTTTACGTAACTGAAATTTGCATATATGATTTAACACTAGTATCACATATGATATTACATATCATATATGATTTAACATTGATATCACATGTGATCTTCAAATTAGTGTTAAATCATACATGATATTTCATGCAAATTTCAGTTTCGAAGAAAACGAAAAAAAAGGACGAAAAAACATGAAAAAAACGATTTTTTTTCCAAAAGTATATCAAAGTGCCCGTTTATAGAAATATAATTAAATGCTCGTCGCGATGATATAATTATTTTTGCTTAACGATTAACGGTTTAAGAGATATTTAAATTACAAAAAATAGATGAAATAAGAAAATGAATTTAATCTCAGCCATTGATTTCTTTTTAAATGAATGGTGAAAATGAGTCATTTAGTATCTAAGAAAAGTTTGGTATGTAAAATAACTTTTCTCATATATATATATATGAGGATAGGCAACTTACTGATTTTGTGTAGAATTAATTTCTAAATCCTTTATTAAAAATCACTTGCTATGTGATTCGTGCCCCAGAGAAAAGAATCGGGACCCACAAAAATAATCGAGCCTACATTTTAGTATAAAATTGTGGAATTGTTCTGCAATTAATTGTAATAATATATTCCCCTATATATATATATATATATATATATATATATATATATATATATATATATATATATATATATATATATATATATATATATATATATATATATATATATATATATATATATATAAGATACAAAAAGAAAAGAAACGAAAGTCTTAAATATATAAATGTCAATTCAAAATAACGTGCTTACCAAGTTCGAAAGGTTCAAAATTCTGAATTAATGCGCACACCTTCATGGAATTAATGTTAACGCATTCGTGTAAGGTTGGACGTGTTCACATTAATGCAGTAAGTATCAGTATACTTTTCCATGCTTGACACGTTGTTATTATTTCACGAGTATCTACCTTGAGTTTGCATATATGAAAGAATGTCTTAAACGAGTAGATATTTACTAATTCGTATAATAAATGTGTTAGCATTTACAAAAGCGTTTACTCATTCTAAAACCAAGTCCTGAGCATCCTCAAAGGTTAGCATAATTCTTGCCTAAACACATAACATTGGTTTGTGTTTAATGAAGTGGGGAATTTACTAAACTTTGTCATAATAAATTTTTTAATTCATTCAAATGGGAATTTAAACTTTGAAAAAATCTTCATTGTATTTACTTTGTTTAAACGCTTATTTTGCATTGCTTTAAACCTTTAAACAAACATCAAATTCATGGAAAGTAAATTATGTTAGTTAGCTTAAGTTATATTCATTTTAAAAGGAACAATATCTAAAGTATGTAAGGACACATTAGCTATTAGTGGATCTAATGAAAACAAAATTATCTATTTGTGGCTCGTTTGATACCCTATATATCATTTTAGATTAATTTTCTTTTTAAATAAGTGAGCGACCACGTATGATAAGTAGGAATTTTCAATCTTACTTATTTTGATCTTACCAGAGACATGATCTTCGTAATCTATTTAGTTTGATCTAATGGTTATGATTAAACAAGATTTAATATGTCTAGCACAAGTCAATGTTTTTCTTTTCTTTTGTTTTTTTTTTCCTTTCTTTCTTTCTTCTTTTGTTTTGTTTTTTTTTCTTTTTTTTTTTCTTTTTTTAATTATTCACGTTTTTGTTAAACCGGTTTTTTTTTTTTTTTTTTTTTCTAATCGCTTTTTGTTAATATTCACGTTTAATTTTTTCAAAAGTCGCATTTTTAATATTCCGTTTTCTTTTGTTTGTTTGTTTTTTAATTCACGTTATTTACGTTTTTTAATTCGCCTTTTTTCCTTCCTTTCATACGTTTTCGTCCGTTTCAACGTTTCATCTATTTTTCGTCCATTTTCATACGTTTCGCCTACGATTTCATACGTTTTTGTCCGTTTTCATACAATTTTGTCCGCTTACATCGTTTCGCCTGTTTTCTTGTTTTCTTCCATTATTCACACGCTGTTCGTCCGTTTCATACGTGTTTTACGTTTCATACATATTCGTTTTTCATACGTTTCGTCCGTTATTAAATGTTTTCTTCGTTTTAAGCGTTTTCATACGTTTACGAATATCCAAGTGATATACGAATAAAGTACAAGTGATACGAATAGTACAAGTGATATTCTCGAATAGCATAAGTGATATTCTCGAATATCACAAATGATCTTCTGAATATAGCAAGTGATGTTATGTGATATTCGGAATATCACAGTGATATTCTCGTGATATTGATTATATCACTCTAGAAAGTGATTTTTTTTTTGAATATAACTAGTGATTTTCAACTAATGTTTTGTAACATGAAAATCATCGTGATATTCAAATATCACACAGTGATATCAAGAAAATCACAAGTGATATTGATAATATCGTAAAGTGATATTCATACTATCGCAAATTGATATTCGAGAATATCGCGCAGTGATATTCATAATATCACAAAGTGATATTCAAAATATCCACAGTGATATTCACAAAATCACAGTGATATTCAGAATATCATAAAGTGATATTCGGAAAATCACAAAGTGATATTAACAAAATATCACTTGTGTTTCGAATATCACAAAGTGATATTCGAGATAATCACAAGTGATATTCGACGATCATAGAAATCACTTGTGATAGTCGTAAACGTATGAAAAGCGAGCGAAACCCTTAAGAAAATGGACGAAAACTTAAGAAAATGGACGAAAGCGTAGAATCGACGGACGGGTGTGTCGTGAAAGCGCGAAAACGATTTAATGAAAGAAACTAATGTATGAAAATGGGCGAAAGTGAAAGAAAAATGATGAAAGCAGTAAAAGCATCAGAAAATGGATAGAACGTATGAAAACAGGATGAAAAGCGTATGAAATCGAAAGAAAAACACGAATAAACACGCGAATAAAAAAAGCGAATAAAAAAAAAAAAAAAAAAAAACGCGACTGAAGAAAAACGTGAATAAGAAAAAAAAATGAATAAAAAAGAAGAGCAAAAGACAAGAAAAAAAAAATGCGACTTGTGTTTATATACTAAATCTTGGGTTAATCCCCACCATTAGATCCAACTAGATGGATGGTGGGAATTTGTCCCCAGAAGCGTTAATTTATGGCCAAAAGTGAAAATAAAGTCATTTCAAGTTAAGTATTATTTTTTTTTCTACGTGACAATATGCTATGGGTCATGTTTGTAAGTTTGTTTCTATGTAGCAAACCAAACTATAATTAGTAATGCTATGTCAAAGTTTGTAAACATAATTGCTAATAACAAAAAGTTAATGCGCGAGTACCAGAGACTTGGTAAACGCTATTCTTAAATCTTAATCGACAAGTAAAAACTAGTCTACTCAACGACCTTTAATATACTATGTGCCAAGAAATATTAATTTCACAAAATAACGTGCTTACTAAGTTTGAATGGTTCAAAATTCGGAATTAATAACGTACGCATTTGTGTATATAAACATTGCGAGTACATTCCAAGAAAGATACACCAAAACTATGGATGAAACTCATCTATACTTCATTTCTTTCTCTCCATAGTTATCTCTCTAATTTTCACTTACAAGTTATTTGTACACAAGAAGCTTAAAACTTGCCACCAGGTCCACCTTCTCTTCCCATTATTGGGCACCTACATCTAATCAAAAGTTCAGTTCATAGGGTTTTCCAAACATTTTCTGTCGAGTATGGTCCAGTAATATCCCTTCGTTTTGGCTCCCGTCCTGTCCTCGTAGTCACCTCACCATTAGCTGTTGAAGAGTGTTTCACTAAAAACGACATAATTTTAGCCAATAGACCGGTCCTTCCAAGTGGCAAGTATCTTGACTACAACCAAACAACATTAAGTTCAGCTCCTTATGGCCATCTATGGAGAGACCTTCGTCGAATCACCACTCTTGAACTCTTCTCGAGTACTAGACTCAAAGCTTACATGCGTGTCCGAGAAGATGAAGCAAAATCATTCATTAAGGATCTTTTCCATGTGTTCTCAAAATTCTGTCAAAGTAGAAATGAAGTCTAGAATTCAAGGGTTATCGTTTAACATAATCATGAGGATCATTGCTAACAAACGGTTCTATGGGACCGATGTTGAGGACTTGGAAGAAGCTAGTAAGTTTGCTGATGTTATAAGGGTGTTTTTGAAATTGGTGGGACATCAAATCCTGGTGACTTTATTCCGGTATTACAATGGATTGATTTTCAGGGTTTTGATAAGAAGTTTAAGAGATTGCAAATTAAAAGTGATAACTTTTCGCAAAGCTTGATTGATGAATGTAAGCGTAAACGTTGTGATTCTTGTTTGGATGAAGGAAAGCCTAAGATATTCATCGATGCAATGCTCTCTTTGCAGGAATTGGAACCAGAATACTACACTGATGATATACTCAAGGGCAACATATTGGTACGTATTTCATAACCAATCTTCAAGTATTCTTACTTTGTTAGTTATGCTAAGGGATTGATATTATGTGCCTACATGTTAAATGATCATTTAATTTTATACTCTTTCTGTAGCGAAGTAGATATCGATGAGTGATGACGTTAGATTAAACCAAGTGGGTGATCCATTTACTTTTATTAGTTATAACACCAGACACGTGAGCTTTTTAAAAATATTTTTATTTACATATTATTATTGATTGAGAAACGAACAATTAAAGGTGTGTTAAATAGTTTTATTTGTTGGACTGAAAAGAAATTGTATGTTTATATGTTATAATCTTTTTTCTCTTTTTCTTTATAAAGTAATTATAAAGATGAAATCCCATCACTTTCATGTATAAATGGCTAAATCGGCAAGACGATTTGGATGGGTAACAGGTTGGAGAAGGTTAGGTTTTACAACTTGAAATTGTCATATTAAAATCACGGTTGTTTATACACACACACACACACATAATAATAATAATAATAATAATAATTATTATTATTATTATTATTATTATTTTATTATTATTATTATTATTATTATTATTATTATTATTATTATTATTATTATTTATAAAAATTAAAGTATTTGAGTTTTTGTTAAATATATAATTCTTTAACAATTATGAAAATTGAGGTTTTACACATAAGTCTATAAAATTATATTTAAGATTAGCCTCTTAATAAAAGTTTAGGGTTTGATTATAAATTTTATTAACTAATCAAAATATAGTAATATACCGTTTATTTGCAGTTAAGTCTGAAAGTATAAAAAAATGTGCTCACAAGGCCATACGAATTTTCAGTTTTTTTTCTCCACCAATTTTTTTCAAAACTTGGATCAAACTAATTCAATTTTGATTTTTATTGGCAAATTATATTGCTCGATTTTGCTTACGTGGCAAAATCGAGTTGTCCTATAGTCCAATTTCTTTTTTCAATAAGAATGTTTTGGAAAATCATTCCGAAATGATGTAATTCCTTTATTATATAAAAGATTAATTGATAACTATTGCATTGGATTTTTTTTAATTACTTTTTGGAAAAGCTTAGTCGGGTGGTTTTTACTTTTACAAATATGCTTAACATATACTTCGTATAAGATATGGCTAAATGCTTGAAATGTATCTTTTGTGTCATTTTTTTTTTCATTATGTGTAACAAACAAAATTTTAAGCATCTATATACCTATACTTTGAATTTCAATATTTGTGCGTTTTGTGATTATTCTACACCTCTACGGTTAATAGGAGTGTTGTAAATTAAACGGTAAAATGGTTACATAATGAACACAAAGATCGAATTCACAAGTATTGGTATATAAATACACAATATTTTGTTCGCTAATTGAAAAGAAGAGGTGTCATAAAATACATCTTCAAGTTATTAGCTCTATGATATATTGATTGTTAGTAACTTAAAGGCATAACATTTTGTAGACATTGCTACTATGTACAGCATACACTTCATCACGACGATTGAATGGGCTATATCACTTTTGAATCATCCCCGCGCAGTTAGAGAAAGCAAGAGCACAAGTCGATGAATATATGGCCACGAACGGCTAGTAGAAGAGACAGATCTTCCAAATTTACCATACATCCAATGCATCATCAATGAAACACTAAGACTATTCCCAGCAGCACCATTGTTGGTGCCACACGAGCCATCACAAGACTGCACTATTGGAGGGTTTCATGTTTCTCGTGGTACAATGGTGATCGTGAACGCATGGGCCATCCATAGAGACCCAATGTTATGGGACGATCCATTAAGTTTCAAGCCGCAGAGGTTTGGAAAGTGGAAAATACGGGTATCGCTTTATACCATTTGAATGGGACGCCGATGTCCTCGGTCGGGCCTGCGCGTGCAGGTTGTGGTCGGGTCGCATTAGCGCCTTTGATCCAATGCTTTGCTGGGAAAGGATTGGTGTAAGATCCGTGGATTTGTCGAAGGAAAAGGTCTAACCATGTCAAAATACGAGCCTTTAGAGGCAATGTGCAAAGCTCGACAAAGAATGAGGGTGTTTTAAAGGATCTATGAAAAGTAGTATCGTGTATGACACCATGAAGGTCAAGACATGCACCATATAAGACTTATTTCCTTATGTCGATGATACATATATTTAGGTATATTCAATAAAAGTGTTAGTGCGTTGTAATCGAGTAAACTATGTATGTGGAATTAAATTGTTTGCAAAACATATCATTACATTGTTGGTATTTTCCTTTCAACAAACCTCGAAAGAACTAGTATGGACTTGAATCTTGAAGAAGTTTACACACCTACAAGAATCTAAAACTCGATAAGAAGTATTCACGCATATCTCAAACCTTTGTTTATCGAGGATGAAGAAAAGAATATGGTACATATAGACCCTCTCACTTTCCTCTTTTAGAGGTAAGGGTAGAATACAAGTCCTAAAGAACTCTCACGAGTTGGCTGAAGAACACAAAACAAGGAAATGGTTACGGTTTGAGTTTAGGAGTATTTAAACCGCCAAACACCCTTCCTTTAATACATCGACTTATTAAATTAAAGCTAGCAGACACAGCGTTAATGATGATACCTGCAATTAAAACTAGTGGATCAATGTTTTTATGATACGTTGTTTATAACCATAAGTTTACATATGACAAAAATTTAGGTTAACATAACTTTAAGCGATGGTGAAATATTCATATAATATACGAGGCGAAATTGCGGCAATATAGAGTCAATAGTGAGTAATATTATGAAATTAGGATGTCAAAGTGTTTGGTAACAAATTATATTCGCACTTAGTTAATAAACGATGCGATAAAAATAATTCCATTTTATACGCTAAAAAGTTACACTCCCTAACCACAAAATATGATAATTTATTTTTGAAATGTTTTCACCATATCGAATTTAAAAATATTTTCATCATCATAAATACTTGAATATACAAATATATATATTATGAAGTTACTTTTATGTATCTTGTTTACTATTATGAACAATCTTTGTATTATATTTGTCCCACATAAGTATGAAGTATAAGTAAAAGAGTGTTTATTAATCGCCCCTCATTCTTAATAGATGGAATTCAAAGTCCATTAACCAAAATGAGGTAACTAAGGTTCCGGTTTGGATTCAATTGCATAATATTCCCTTAGTTGCGATTCGGAAGACGGTTTGAGCTTAATTGCTACTCAAGTAGGGAAACCTATTATGTTGGATGCGCTCGTAAGCTCAATGCGTGTTGATTTGCGGGAAAGTATTAGTTTTGATCGTGCTTTGTTGAACTAAGAGGAGCCCTGATTTGAAAAGCTAAGTTAGTATGGCTATTCCTAATGAGGATGATAGTGGTTATACTACGTAAATCATTAAAGTTGAATATGAATGGACGCCTCCTCGGAGCGTGATGTGTGTAAAGTTTTTGGGCATGATCGTATCAAGTGTCCAAAATGTGTTAAGGAGGCTGTTTGTAGTGACATTAATATGGAAGCTAAGGCTTCTACTACTTTGGAAAAGACTGATGATGGTTTCACTGAGGTAAGGAATCATAAGGATAAAGGAAAGAAGTTTGGGGTTCAAATGCCTCGTAAAAAGTCGCTTCGTGGTATTGATGCGGGTAAAGGGCTAAATTTAGCCCTTCAAACCCCAAGCGTAAGTATGTACTGCTTGAAGAAGTCGGGTCCTACTAAGGAGAAAATCACTAAAGAGGCAAGTACGAATGGGAAGAATATTGCTACATCGAACCCATTTGATGCTCTTGATAGGTCGATACTAATGATAATGGTATTCCTTATGCAACAAGTGTTTCTCCTAAGGATGAGGCTGATTTGGATTTTGGTAGTAAGAAGGAAACTAAGGTGGCTGAATAAGATAGTGATGATGAGGTTCTTGAATGGCAAAATGATATGGCTAGTTTTTTAGCATCTGGTATACCTGTTGTTGGTAGTTCTTCTAAAGGTGGAAATGGAGGTCGAGGGAAGAAAAGTTTATTAAAAAGTTAGAGGGAGAGTTATGAAGACGACCCCTATGATAGCACTAGTACTACTCCTATTGTTGAGAAAATTGAGAAGCTTGAAAAGTTAATTATTGAGGGGAAAGTTACTCTTGTGGATGATGATGGTAAACCTCTAAAAATGTTGATTTGAAAGAGAAGGAGCGGGATGCGGCTACTAAGCTTCAGCATCTCTTCCTCTATGTGTACTTCTTCACCAAGGTGGGTAACTCATTCTCTATGGTAGGTAATGTGGTTGTTTCGATGGCAGCGATGATGAATTTACGCAATATCCTAACGAGACTAATTATTTCGGTAGTGGAGAACGAGAAGTCTTTTGTAACACCCCAAAATTTGGATTAGCGGTAAGAATAGAAATTTAGGGTATTGCCTATTGTTTCACAGTCCAAGTCATAGAAAAAAACTCTAAGATGAGACATTTTTTAACACGCCACCATTCGACAAATAAAAGTGAAATCGAGTTTCTGAGATAAAAGTTCCAAGAATCATTTTACATAATATAAGTAATTCAAAAGTTTATCAAATGGTTTTAAGATAATAAGAGTCTTCCAATATGCAAAATACTCAAAATGCTTCCCAACCTACTATCGTCTTATGGGCCTAAGATAAAACAAGCTAAAAATTCAACACAAAGGTCGAGTGAATTCATAGGTTTGTAAGTAAAACAATTGATTACAATATTTCAAGTTTAAGAGACAATGGGCTACGTCGTTATACACCCATGATTTGAAAGTACTCATTATTGCCCTAAGCTCATGACACCGAACATTAACTTCATTTTCTGTCATCACAGAATAAATTTGCCCATCGACAATAGGTAATAGCCAATTTACCTAACATTATACAAATATAGTACATACGATAGGCGTACACGCTTACGCGGTCGTGCTCGGGGTCAAAGGAACTTCCTTTTAAATCGAGCAAGTTTTTCAACACCACAGGCAATGAACCTAATCGTTGTAGTGTAGTATTAGGGTAAGCCACGGAATTGATATCGTTCTCTAGGGGAATAGGAATGCTAGTGAGAGGTTACTACACTAAGGTTGGGGTTGAGGAAGATTATTTTTATCTTTTTATGTTTTTAGGAAATGGAAATGTACGAATCTCTGGGTTTAGATTTGGGGGTTGGTATTTCTACCGATTACTTCTACTATCTAATTATCTAATTAACTAAGGTGAGGTAATCTATGTCTAATTATTGTGTGCTCGTATGATGGTTTAAAGATGTGTTTACTTAGGTTTATTACTCCTTAATTATCTCCTATTGATGGTTGAATTGTCACGTCCTTATTCTTAATTGTGTTGTGTGTCTAAGGTCGTAGGGTGTCGCTTATCCTAACTCTTTGAAACTACCAAAGGTTATCGCCTACAAAGTCTCTAGGATTTATAAACTTTAACTCTAAGGTACTCTTCGATGGTTTAGCCTACAACAACTCTAGGTGTTATAAACTAAGGTTCATAAAGATTAATCAAGCATTAACTACACAACGGATGACCTATCGCATTACTAGATCATTAACAATTAAGATAAGAGACAACCAATCAATATTCAATAATTAAGTTTCATATTCCCTAAGCAAACTCACAAGTAAATTAGCGGACATGGAGAACATGCAAGCATACACAGTAATTGAAGACATAATTAAATTAATGAAGTAAAACACTTATCTTGATGTAAGATAGGTTTAGAACCCTAAAATAATGTACATGGCAAAATTTTAGTTCGGTTTAGATTTTTACTCCAAAAGACTATACTGCCGAAAACTAAAAAATTCGGATTCTATATATAAGATTACATATGCGACGGCGTCACCCTTTGATTTGTGACGCGTTGGGTAGCCGTTATTAGGGTTTCGTCTTGCCACGTTAGTCTTACGCGGCGTCACCTATGCTTGTGGCCGCCGTCCTTTCGATCTCGACGTCGTCTCGATCAAATCTAGGCCGTCGAGTTGCGACGACCTACTCTTTAAAGCTCGACACCGTCACTTGTAAATAAGCAATTTAGCTCGAGGTAATTACAATAAGATGCGACGGCGTCGATTAGCGCCAAGCAAATCAAGCTAAATCACGCAAGCTCGCCACTTGTGAATGGCGAGACCGTAATCGTTTAAACCGCCTAAACACGAATGCAATGAAGATCGGGAGAGTATAGTGTTTCCCGTGTCGTTAAGTCCCAACGAATGTGTCGAGAATAGTCGACGCGTGTAGCGATCGAGAGATTTGAACGGAAAAGAGATTCAAGATGATTATAACTAAGGAAAAAGCCCATAAACTACAGGGCTTAAATGCAATTTAAAGGAAATTAAAAGATAAAATCTATTAAATAAACGCTATCACTATTTTTACAATGATGAACGTTTAAAACCTAAAACTTACGTTTTAAAACAAAATTACATAAACGTATAAAATAAAAACGTGAAATCTAAGTAATAAAAGTCCTAAAAATATGAAAAATACATTTTACAAACCTAATGATATAAGAAACTTTATAGAAAAGAAAATTATTTTTAAAACTATTTATCTAATTATTATTAATTAAAAACTATTTTAACTAATTAATAATTACCTAAAATACAAGAAAATAGGAAATAAAGCTAGAAAAATAAAATTAAGACTTAGAAAAGTCCAAAATATCAAAATAGACTTTTCAAAACTATTTTTGTATTTTTATGATTATTTTTCTATTTTCTAGGAATTAAATACTATTTAAATCTAATTAAATTATTTAAAATACAAATTTAACTAAGAAAAATATGGAAAATACTTTTTCACTTTTTATATTTATCTTAACTTAATAAAATGAAAACTTATTTTTAGAACCTTTTCTAATTTTTGTATTAAAAGCTATTTAAAAATGCTTAAAAACTAATTTAAATAAAGAAAAATAGCTAAACACCTTAGAAAAATCTGAAAATTTCAGGAAAAGTCTAAAACATTATTAGGAAGCTAGGAAAATTGGAAAAACAAGTGCTTGTTTGGAGGATTAAGCAACTGATGTGGGAAGTGCTTAAAAATAAGCACTTTGATAAGCCAAAAGCTACCAAATGTCCACCACACTGAAACAGAAGCTTGGATATGCTAAAGGAACTAAAATGGAACAAGATTCAATAAGCTAAACACTCTGATAAGCTCATTACAACAGATTGATGATATGAGATTAAGCTAAAAATGCTTAACATGCTACTCACTTTAGGCATAAGCAAAGCCACTCATTAAGCTAAAACTAAAATCAAGCAATTGGGACTAGGAAAGACCTGGGTGAGATCTTACACACCAAAATTCAGACCTAATGGAGCTATAATAAGCTCTGCACAAGCTTTGCAAACCGAGCCTCACAGAAGCAAGTGCCTCTGCAGCAGGATTGCATCATTACGATAGTCTTTTGAAGCTTAAAGAAAAATCACAAAATTTTATAAAAATGATGAAAAGAAAGTAGACCAGGAGGAGTTTCTAAAACAACAATTTTCATTGCCATTGGCCCATATATGAGCTCATGAAAATTCCTACTAGTTAGGCTAAAAACTGATTTTGCAACAAATATTTGACTTTTGACAGAACTTAAAAAGGTTGACTATTATGAAGTTTGATCATGATGAATGAGCTGAGATTGATGTATTAGACTGGAGTAAGACTCAAATAAGCTAGACCTAATAGTTTTAAACTAGTATGCAACTTATGACTACTTATTTTAACAGATAACAGATTCTAGATTAAGTATAAGATGATTTTGACTTTTTGAAGAATATCACTATGACAAAAGTCCTCAAATGACTATCAAATAACAACTAAAGTATGAATCAACTATTATTAACTACACCGCTATCCTCTATCACGCTAATTAAGCTAATCCAAACACAAGTTTAACTACCGATTAGCAATTTAAAACTACCTAATCGCTAAACTGCTTATGCAATGATCAATCTAAGCTTAAATAACTTAATTATGGCTAAATAAACACATTTGAACAGGCCATGACTATAAACACAAGTACAAGCGTAAATGGAAAAACACAGAAAATGAAACTTAGAAATCTTACTTTCATGTGTTCCGATGGTATACAAAGCTAAAACCAAATCCAAAACCACTAAATGGACTTATTCCAACCCAAATCAAATGTTCCGCAACCACCATATCCAATCTCATTGCAATTTGAGCTTAGAGTTGACTTTTATTGACCATCAATGAAACTTGCTCAAAAATGATTAGCAAAGCTTACCAAAGATTATTATAAGCTTAAATGAGCTTATTTGATCTTAACATGAACTTATTATAAGCTTGATATCAAATTTGAAACTAGAAATTTCCACAAGAAACTTGAGAATATGAATCTTAAACAAGACTTTGAATTAAACTTGAAAAAGCAGATTAAATTGATGAAACACCTTAATTTGAGTACAAAGGAATGTAATTGAAGCTCTTACACTAAACTAGAACATTAAAGTTTAAAACGACATACAAATGAAAAACAAAACTAACTACTCCTGCTTCGACTTTCTCTTCCTTCTTTTATACTTCAATATCATTCCACGTGTCCTTATGAGTGAATCCCACCACTTTTCCCGCCAATGGGAGATTTTTGAGCATAATTGCCCATTTGATGGTTTTCAAGGGAAACATGTATTTTGACCTCTGTTGACTTAGGTGCAACTAGGGGGTGGACTTGTAGGGTTGATGATGAGGGAGTGGAAAAGCAGTGAAAAGGTGAGAGTGAGTGATGAAGTTGCGAGCAACTTGTGTGGAAGAGGAATAGGATAAGCCAAATGGATGGAAGTTCATTATTTGACTGGTTTTGACCAACCACCAAAAAGAAGAGGTCAAGGGGTTAAAATGGCGGGGGTCACAATAGGTTTGACAAGGCAAAAGGTGTTTAAAGGTTTATTATCCAAGGACCTAATGTGTAATTTACGGAAATTGAAGGACCATAGCTGTAACTCATCAAAGATGCTCCAAGGACTAATATTGACAAGCTTCAAAAGTACAGGACCAGCTTTTGACAATTTCAAATTTTCCAGAGGACCAAACTTGACAATTTTGAAAGTTCGGGACCTTTTCTCATCATTTTACAAAAGATTTATTCAAGGACCATTTTGACAAATTAGAATATTTCAGGACCTTGAATAACATTTCTCTTTATTTAGATTTACCAGGACTGTTTTTGACAACTTTTGAAACTGGGGACTAAAGCGCCAATTATGCAAATTTGATACGTTTTTCACGATTTTGATACTTTTGCATTTAAAACACATAAAACACTTATTTGTGATATTTTTATCATTTTGATGCATTTCGAGTGTTTTGGATGTTTTTGCTTAATTTGTATAAAATGATGAGTATTTACACTCATCAATCCCACACTAAGATATTGCTAGTCCCTAGCAATGTTTTGAGAAAATTAATGGATTCTATCTCTTTACCAAAAGCCATTACTCGAGTAGCCAAATGTTTCAGTTCAAGTAAGAACCATGGTACACCGATAACCATGTGATTTTGAGCAAACCACCGAGCTTTCAACGGTTTTGATTTGTCTTTACCGAAGCCGCTTGCTCGGACTAGCCAACTCTTAGATAAATTATCAATATTATCTTTGGTGAGCTGATTACCAATTATGGATTTTCCATCGCCTTTACCACAAGCCATAAACTTGCGGGCTAGCCAACTCTTCACTTTTAAGGATACGCGAAAATACCATACAATTTTGGGCAAATTGTAAGTCAACGGATTTGAGTTATCTTTACCAAGAGCCGCTTGCTCTCGGATTAGCCAATCCTTATGTGGGTTAGATATGGTGGACTGATTACCATTTGTTGTGTTTAGTACATAGTACTTCCACTAAAAAATTTTTAAAATTTGGCCATTTTGGGGAAAAGGGACTAAAAGGGTACATTTTATGATCAAAATTAGCTGAATTTCCCCCACACTTAGAAATGAATATTGTCCTCAATATTCAAAGTACCGTATTATGCGAAACTTAGAACGTAAAAGATAACATTACTAGCTAAGTGTAGAAACACAACAATTATTCTCTTTTAATATTTACAATTTTCATTCATTTTTAGATCTATATACAACATGTGGGGCATCTCCCACACTAGGGTGGTACACACGGGTGAAAACCCATGTTAAGCTATGTTTTGATTACCGAGTCGCTAGCTTGACTCGACCCTAATTAATTGGTTCATGGGAAGTAAGTGGAAGAGACAATCTCCATGGACTTTCATTCAAGATGTTTGGATAAACATTGAAGTACGTGAAAGTTCCACACCGATGAGATATGCATGACATGCACCGGCTCACAAATGGTGCATGGAAATGCCTGGTCAAAGATAATGTCTTCATTCCCGAAGGAGTGAAGAACAGAGAAGCCACGGGATATATGAAGAAGAGAAAGAAAATCATGATACAAATCATGACTAACTCTTCATCCTCAATAGGAGAATTCATAGTTTCATGAATCTCCTCGCTTAAGCTTATTTGATCAAGACATACTATGGGTGTGTCTAGATCAGTAGAAATTATCATACTCGGCGGAGATATGATATGAGTGAGTTCACGGAGAACTCCTCGAGGTAAATGAATCATATTCGAATTGGTATCGATGGGTTCACCGTGAACTCATCCAATGTAAATGATTCATAATCGGGAGAGAATTATGAGAATGAAAAGTGGTAATCGCCACTAATCTTCTCTCCCATATTATCAAAACAGAAGGCTTTCATTTCCTAATAGAATCATCTGAAGAATGTCACTATCCTTAATGGGGATAGGAGATGAAATAGGTTTTTACCGAAGCCTCGATTTTAGAAATGAGAAGACCGACATTCAAGAATGTTGCACGGTGCTTCATCTTTGATTTCAGTGTCAAGAACTTCATCATTCTCTCTTCTAAGCTAACAAGCTCGAAGGTAAATCTTCCACATAAACGATGTCTCCACAAGATAACGAATCATTATCATTAGAATCGGAGAACATCTCAATATGATCATTTTGGAAGATAAGAGGAGGAGGATATCACACACATGATCGAAGTTCCATGTGACTCTCTCGGGATTGGGACAAGGTTCTCAACACTAGACTTTATGAATTCGTCCGATTCCTTTTCGTGAACAGTGTCAAGATGCTCGTCCCCATGGTCGAGAGAGTGAGTGGGATCTTCGGTGTGATAGCGATTGTTTGAGATGGAATCTCAACTCGGGATATCAATGACCGAGGAGTTGAGAAATATTATCTCTAAAAGGATAAAACTCTCTCGTCATCATCATATAGAGCGGCCTTAAGAAATTGGGAACGCCTTAGAGTCGCTTGCTCTAGGACTAATGATTCTTCCCTAGATTTGCGGGCCTCTCGCTCTTCTCGCTCTTGACAAGCAATTCTCCCATGGTCTTTTCATTACTCACTTGATCCTTGAAGTTTTGCATCATATCATTAAGTGATTTCATTGCGGTTTCAAGATCCCGGAGATTTCATGAGACAACGGCTCGGTGGAGTTTGAACCAGTATGGTGTTTGTGGAGGTTGGTCGTGATATGGATAGTCGTAATTGTTACAAGGAATTGGATTCCGTTTGACAATCGTGAGTGAAATGGGACCTCCACAGACTACAATGAAAAACCTGAGTCCGACAGTGAATCATATGGATTTTGGTCATATCCAAAGTTACGAGCATCACCGGAAACTGCTCATAGACAAAGCGTGTTTCCGATTGACACTCAAATCCTTGGTGAGGACCTCCACAAAATTCACAAAGAAGCATGTTGATTATATGAAGATGAGTCGGTTGGTGGTGGGTAATTGGAAAAGTTTGAAGAGTCGTTAAATGAGTTCGATTAGGATCATAATCAAATGAATTCCTTGAACCACAAAATAAACAACTCCGTTATGAATATCATTACCACATTGTACACATGTACACCAACGAGGTGGTGAACCATAGAGGCTCACCACAACCGACACAAGGAATAAACGATTGCATTTGAGAGTTATGAAGAGGAATCGGTTTATTCAAAGAATCAACAAAACCAACATGATGATCCGAATGAATATCAAGTCTCAAGAACATTCAAAAAATCGGGAGGTGGGACAAGTGGTGTGCTCGAGAGCTAGCAATTTCCACCACTTGCTTATGGTCTCCGGTTCTTGAAGCGGGTTCATCGGGTTGTGGCGGATGGTCGAAAAACTTGGAGAATCATCGAGAGTTATCGATAATTCGCACCAATAACAATATTTGCTTGCACCCATCCTTCCACATCGCTTGCATAAACAATCCGGATTCTGACAATCGAGCTGACCCTCTTCCATACGACTTTTGCAGTGGAAACAACGAGGATAGTTGATTGTCGCCATGAGAATTAAACATTTAGAGGGTTAGAAAGATAGAATTAAACGGTTTTGAGGTTAAAGAAGAGTATTTTTGGTATTTTTGGATAAGAAAATATAAACATATACAGATGGATGGTATAAACAAAGAGTGAGTATTCAAACAACTAATCGCTAAACGTAAGACTATTAGCATCGCTCCCGGCAATGCGCCAAAATTTGATTCTTACAAGAAACAGTCAAGCTAAATCACGAAGCACTCGCCACTTGTGAATGGCGGACCGTAATCGCCTTTAAACCGCCTAAACACACCATGCAATGAAGATCGGGAGAGTATAGTGTTTCCCAGTCGTTAAGTCCCAACGAGGTGTATGCGAGAATAGTCGACGTGTAGTGATCGAGAGATTTGAGCGGAAAAGAGATTTGAAGATGATTATAACTAAGGAAAAAAGCCCATAAACTACAGGGGCTTAAATGCAATTTAAAGGAAATTAAAAAGATAAAATCTATTAAATAAACGCTATCACTATTTTTACAATGATGAACGTTTAAAACCTAAAACTTACGCTTTAAAACAAAATTACATAAGCGTACAAAATAAAAGTGAAATCTAAGTAATAAAAGTCCTAAAAATATGAAAAATACATTTTACAAACCTAATGATATAAGAAACTTTATAGAAAAAGAAAATTATTTTTAAAACTATTTATCTAATTATTATTAATTAAAACTATTTTAACTAATTAATAATTACCTAAAATACAAGAAAATAGGAAATAAAGCTAGAAAAATAAAATTAAGACTTAGAAAAGTCCAAAATATCAAAATAGACTTTTCAAAACTATTTTGTATTTTTATGATTATTTTCTATTTTCTAGGAATTAAATACTATTTAAATCTAATTAAATTATTTAAAATACAAATTTAACTAAGAAAATATGGAAAATACTTTTTCACTTTTTATATTTATCTTAACTTAATAAAAATGAAAACTTATTTTTAGAACCTTTTCTAATTTTTTGTATTAAAAGCTATTTAAAAATGCTTAAAACTAATTTAAATAAAGAAAAATAGCTAAACACCTTAGAAAATCAAAATTTCAGGAAAAGTCTAAAACATTATTAGGAAGCTAGGAAAATTGGAAAACAAGTGCTTGTTTGGAGGATTAAGCAATCGATTGGGAAGTGCTTAAAATAAGCACTTTGATAAGCCAAAAGCTACCAAATGTCCACCACAATCGAAGCGAAAGCTTGGATATGCTAAAGGAACTAAAATGGAACAAGATTCAATAAGCTAAACACTCGATAAGCTCATTACAACAGATTGATGATATGAGATTAAGCTAAAAAGCAGTTAACATGTGCTCACTTTAGCATAAGCACAAGCCACTCATTAAGCTAAAACTAAAATCAAGCAATTGGGACTAGAAAGGACACAGGTGAGATCTTACACACCAAAATTCAGACCTAATGGAGCTATAATAAGCTCGCACAAGCTTTAAAAAAGCGCTCAAGCCACAGAGTTGACTAGTGTGCATGTGGCACTTTGGCATCATTATGATGTGTCTTTTGAAGCTTAAAGAAAATCACAAAATTTTATAAAATGATGAAAAGAAAGTAGACCAGAGGAGTTTCTAAAACAACAATTTTCATTGCCATTGGCCCATATATGAGCTCATGAAAATTCCTACTAGTTAGGCTAAAAGCGATTTTGCAACAAATATTCGACTTTTGACGAACTTAAAAGGTTGACTATTATGAAGTTTGATCATGATGAATGAGTGAGATTGATGTATTAGATGGAGTAAGACTCAAATAAGCTAGACCTAATAGTTTTAAACTAGTATGCAACTTATGACTACTTATTTTAACGGATAATGATTCTAGATTAAGTATAAGATGATTTTGACTTTTGAAGAATACTGCTATGACAAAGTCCTCAAATGACTATCAAATAACAACTAAAGTATGAATCAACTATTATTAACTACACTCGCTATCCTCTATCACGCTTAATTAAGCTAATCCAAACACAAGTTTAACTACTGATTAGCAATTTAAAACTACCCAATCGCTAACTGCTTATGCAATGATCAATCTAAGCTTAAATAACTTAATTATGGCTAAATAAACACATTTGAACAGGCCATGACTATAAACACAAGTACAAGGAAATGGAATCAAGTAGAAAATGAAACTTAGAAATCTTACTTTCATGTGTTCCGGATGGTATCTGAGCTAAAACCAAATCCAAAACCACTAAATGGACTTATTCCAACCCAAATCAAATGTCTGCAACCACCATATCCAATCTCATTGCAATTTGAGCTTAGAGTTGACTTTATTGACCATCAATGAAACTTGCTCAAAAATGATTAAGAAGCTTACCAAAGATTATAATAAGCTTAAATGAGCTTATTTGATCTTAACATGAACTTATTATAAGCTTGGATATCAAATTTGAAACTAGAAATTTCCACAAAGAAACTTGAGAATATGAATCTTAAACAAGACTTTGAATTAAACTTGAAAAGCAGTTAAATTGATGAAACACCTTAATTTGAGTACAAAGGAACAGGTAATTGAAGCTCTTACACTAAACTAGAACATTAAAGTTTAAAACGACATACAAATGAAAAACAAAACTAACTACTCCTGCTTCTCGACTTTCTCTTCTTCTTTATACTTCAATATCATTCCACGTGTCCTTATGAGTGAATCCACCACTTTTCCCGGCCAATGGGAGATTTTTGAGCATAATTGCCCATTTGATGGTTTTGGCGGAAACATGTATTTTGACCTCTGTTGACTTAGGTCGCAACTAGGGGGTGGACTTGTAGGGTTGATGATGAGGAGTGGAAAGCAGTGAAAAGGTGAGAGGTGAGGTGATGAAGTTGCGAGCAACTTGTGTGGGAAGAGGAATAGGATAAGCCGTGGATGGTGGGAAGTCTGTTATTTGACTTGGTTTGACCGGTTTTGACCAACCAAATCAAAAGAAGAGGTCAAGGGGTTAAAATGGCGGGGGGTCACAATAGGTTTGACAAGGCAAAAGGTGTTTAAAGGTTTATTATCCAAGGACCTAATGTGTAATTTCGAAATTGAAGGACCATAGCGCCAACTCATCAAAGATGCTCAAGGACTAATACCGACAAGCTTCAAAAGTACAGGGACCGCTTTTGACAATTTCAAATTTTCCAGGGACCAAACTTGACAATTTTGAAAGTTCAGTGGACCTTTTCATTATTTTACAAAAGATTTATTCAAGGACCATTTTGACAAATTAGAATATTTCAGGGACCTTGAATAACATTTCTCTTATTTAGATTTACAGTGGACCTGCTTTTTGACAACTTTTGAAACTGGGGGACTAAACCGCCAATTATGCAAATTTGATACGTTTTCACCGATTTTGATATTTTTGCATTTAAAACACATAAAACACTTATTTGTGATATTTTATCATTTTGATGCATTTCGAGTGTTTTCGGATGTTTTGCAGCTTAATTTGTACAAAATGATGAGTATTTACACACTCATCGTCATCGCAGATAACACCCGACGCCGTCCCTTCGGTTCAAAGCACTGAGTGTCTCGATTCTTGACTTTGGCCATTTTCTTCAGATATTCGCGCCTTTTCGTCCGAATAAGTGTCATTCCAACATTTTGCCTTCAAGATACCTAAAAGTGAAAAGGAACGATATTAAGTAATAACGGATACAAAAGTGATCAAATAAGGGCTTAAACGACCCTTAAAAAGGTACATTTTAAAACCTTATCAAATATCCCTACACTTGGTATTTGGTTGTCCTCAAGTAAATGTGCTTTTAGCTAATTAATTTATAAGTTAGGGTCATGAAGCATTGGTTTAGAACAATCCACAACACATATAAGCCCAAGAAAGTCATAACAAGAACGGAAATTACATACTAGCACCTCACATGGGGTGTTTGGATACTCACATCTCTCGGTGTATATGAAATATAACAAGTTGGAAATGGAAGATAAACACTCATTAACCGGGTCCTAGTACATAGATTACCATAGGCTTGAGACTAGAT
Organism: Chrysanthemum lavandulifolium; assembly: GCA_022545495.1. NCBI lineage: Eukaryota > Viridiplantae > Streptophyta > Magnoliopsida > Asterales > Asteraceae > Chrysanthemum > Chrysanthemum lavandulifolium. Next base: position 278,682,718 of record CM040239.1, on the reverse strand, counting down.
CAAACCTCAATCGCTTTGGCGTAAGCACCTAGGAAAGACTATCAAAGAGGTCTTTAAAGGGTTGTAACGTTAGGCTTACGGTAGGAAACAAAGGGTTTGGTGGGATAGGCTATTTAGTGGTGGCAAGTCAAGAATCTTTATGTTACAAGCATGCGAAGAATGGCGTTGCTAAGCCAAGACTCGACACTCTAGACTATAGATAAGCTCAAACAAACAAACAAAAATTAAAGATAGATGTAGGATGGTAGCCCGTATTTATTTTTTTTTTCAACACTCTATTTTTTTTTCTTTTCTCTTTTATATTTTTTTCGATTTTTTTTCATACACTTTTACTCTACCATCCTCTACAGTAACATCAAATGATAGGGATTTATAGACACATCCCTACACTTGAGTTTTTATTACTCTAACACTAATTTGACCCGAATTGAAAGATCAAAACACTTGGAGTACATTATTACGCAAATAAAGGGAATTTGAATTTAACGCCCTTCCCGTCATTTCATAAACTTTAACTTTTCCCATGAGTCCCAATCGTCCCAAAACGTGTACAAAGGATATGACTCGACTTAGCAACTTATGCAAGCAACTAGATAATTGAACTAAGGGTTTTTAGGGTGATAACAATAATACACTAAAGTGAGTGCATAAAAGGTAGGTTAAGGCGATTTGGGTGTACATTTTGGGGTGGGGTGTAAACAATGCTCTTCATTGATATTCCGAAATGTAAACATCACGAGAACCGCGAAAAGGATAGGCTCGAGGGGTTAACTAGGGTATCGTCGTACTAAAGATGAGTACAACGCAAAGGTGTGGGGAATTACTCAACCGATGTGGAAGAAGTAATTATATTACGGTATCAAACAAGGGTTATCCTAATTACTCTTATCATTTAGTTATTCCTAACTACACAAGTGTAGTCTTACTAGCGATCTCGGGATGCATCACAAAACAAGTTCTAGAATCTATTATACTACCGGTTCACACTCTAAGCATTAAAGATGAATGCTTTAATTCCTACTAATCTAAGGGCGATCCTCACATTTTGGGTGGAATTTAAGTGGTAAAGGGTTTTGTGCTAGTCATATAACTTCCTATCTGTGAGACGCTTTATTAAGACTAATGGACCACTCCTATATGTCATGAAAATTTAAATTTGGTGCCAAAATTACCCTAACCGACATTTTCTCATGGTTTATTACACAAATGCAATTGACAAAGCAAGTAATCAAGGATAAGCATAGTTTCAAAGTTCCCATTTTATTTTCCTCCCACACTTAAAGCGAACATTGTCCCCAATGTTCCCGAAGTATCAAAGTTATGATAATGGAAGGTAATAAAAGATGAAAGAAACTAATACTCCCCGATTAGCTCGGTAGGATCCGTGTAAAGTGGTGGTTATATTTTTCTTCATGAAGAACGTTTGCGTGAAAACTCCTTCTCATCTTATGTATCTCCTTCTTGATAAATTAAACATGCACACTTGAAGAAAACAAATGAAACCTTCGCGTAAAATCGGCGGTAATAATATATATAAGACTCTACTAAACTAGGATATAATGCTTGTGGAATGGATGTTGATGCAATTTACGGAAAATTAAGACCGGAAAATTCCAAAAATTATAAGTAGCTCGAAAACGAGAAAAAGTAATCGCTTATTTTGCTCCTTCCAGCGACGTCGAGTTGCGATCTTATTGCCGTCAGTTATCCCGACAAAAAGCGGTCCGATTTTCCGGAAAATTTACATCTTTAAAATCGAAAAATATTCGCAAAACATCCATTATGACTCGATACAAGCATTTGACTCGAACAAACACACATGTATATCTTTTAATTAATTGAAATTCTCATGTTTACGTTTCTTTTGAAAACGTCGTAATCCTCCTACACTTATCCTTTATGTAAAATACTGTTATATGTAATTAAGACGAGGTTAAAAACAAAATTAAGCATTTTACAAATTTAAACATGAGACTAAGCAATCAATAAAAGATATATGACACAAACAAGCAAACAATTAAGCATGGGTTGCCTCCCGAAGCGTTTTTCTTTATTTATGAGTCTTGTAGCTAGACTCGTAGTCGTGCCATACGCATCGATATAAGTAAGCCTATCTCAACAATGTCATAAGGATCAAACTTATCATTTAAGTTCCTAGTAGTACGTTTGGTTCGATATGCCTTTTCAAACTTTTCTCCATCGGGATCATAGATTGTTATCCTAATTTGCCACTCTCATTACCATCACTAGGCGGTCTATCCCAATCCCATTTATGTTTAGGCTTATCGCCTCAACTTTCCACTTATTCACGACAAGGTTGACGGGCAAGCTTCCTAGGAACTCGGTCATCTTCCTAAATACTAAGGCGTCCTCGAACGGGTTCACTTCCATGTCCCTAGCCATTTCTTTTTCATGGAAAGTTGCTTTACTAGCAAAGGCTTCATCTATATAGAAAGGTCGTTGGGGACCTATGAAGTTCTTATCTAACCAAGGTCCATATCTATATGGCGTTCTATCCAACCTAATCTCATGTGGGATTTCTTCTTCTTTGTAGTATGCGATGCTTTTTGACATCGTAAATTGACCTAGCCTCCCTCTCCTACCACTATTTTGGACATCTTACAATCAATGATGGCACTAGTCAGTAGCTAAGAATCCTCTTCCTACTAGCAATGCGCATGTCGGGTCCTTATTCATGTCTAGCACATGGAAGTCGGCCAAAGAGTCAATTCTTTTCTTTTTTTTGTGTGGGTAAAGGGTCTTCACCCGGTAAAATATATTACACAAAAAAACAATTAAGAACAATGGAATGTGGAGATACCACATTAACCTCAAGCGACCGCTTGAACAACCACTAAATCATTCATGACATGCCATAAATGAAAAACTAGATACACACAACTAGACACCCAAAACAAAAACAAGCATAAACTAAGACACATCAACCTTTATGCTAAACAAAGAAAAAGCAACTTATCCAAGTCTAATGTCATGGATGGTGGCACCTTTAATTGGGTCACGATAGACCACAATCATCAAAGTAATCATCTTCATAATCATTGTAGTCACATGTACCATCTTTCCATTGCTCCAAAGACTACTCTTGTTCCTCCACTACCAAAATAATTAGTCTCGTTAGGATATTCCGAACTTCATCATCGCCACTATCGTAAACAACCACATTACCTACTTTAGAGAATGGGTTACCCACCTTAGTTGAAGAATAAACCTTTTTTAAAGGTTTGCCATCATCATCCACAAGAGTAACCTTCCCCTCAATAATTAGCTTTTCAAGCTTTCCAATTTTATCAACAACAAGAGTAGTACTAGTGCTACCAAAAGAGTCAATTCTCCTACGTGTACTACCATGTCTTTTATTATCCCTACCGGATATGCAACACTACCGTCCGCTAGACCTAAGATGGTTTCCGTTGGTTCTATCTTACCTAAGTTAAGGCTTCTATGGAGGGACAATGGAACAAGATTGATGCATGATCCTAAGTCGGCTAGAGCATCGAGAGGTTTGGAAGTTCCAAGCCTACACTAAGAGTAAATAGCCCGGGATCGTCTAACTTCTTAGGTAGATTATTTCGCAAAAGCGGACCCATGTTTTCCAAGTTTAAGTTCTAACTCATATTTTTCTTTTAAAGCATTATAATAAGGTGCATGAGCTAAGACTTCTAGAACCGGTTTTCTTGATGGAGTTCCTTGTACTCCTCCTCTAGATTAGGTTTGGGTTCTTGGTTGACGGGTTTCTCAAGAGTAGGTTCTACCTGTTAGTGCAAATATTACGATATTTAATCTATACATTCTCATTTGTTTTGTTGATGACAAACATGTAACTTGTAATACATAACGTAAAATGTATAAGTTACTTGTAGTTAGATCTTGTCTCAACATACTCTCAACACCTCTCGACGACTCAAGTCCTTGTATGCTACAACACAGGTTCGTACATGTTTGTTATGTTGCATTATGATCAAACCCCCAACAAACCAATAAACATGTTTAATATGTATAACAACTAGTGTTTACATATTGGGTAAATATATACATAACTAGTATGTATTATAATGGGTAATATAAATGGGTAGAAACTTAAGTATTTGACCCATTGACCAAATACATTGAATGTAGTTGGGTAAAACCCAAAGTCCATGACCCATACCCATTGCATGACATCATGCATAAGTCATATATGGATAATATCCATGACCCATGGTATTGACCCATACCCATATGACTAAATACATTGTACTCATTAGATACATTGTATCTAAAGGAATACCCTTGGACCAACTCAAAACCATGAACCATAACCCATGGTTTCAACCCATAAACTATGGGTAAAGAGGAGCGCTGCACGGATCCCTCAAATGACCCACGGATCCTTGAATTTACAAAGCGGATCCTCCGGAAGGGATCCTTGGGGCGAACATGGTTTTGGTCTTTTGCCTATAAATAGCAAACCACTTCTTACCATTTCTTCACACCTTCACACATAGTTTCTCTCCACCAAATCTAGGATACTTAGATCATTAGGAAACATGTAAACCACCCTCATCTCATATGATCATAATGCTTCTAACTCTCATTTGTTGTAAGCATACTCCAAGTGATCCTCCAAAGCAAGCTTAGAGATCTTGCTTCCTTACCTCTGAAGTGATCACCCATCACAAGATACAAGCACATGAAGATCTTATACAACAAGCTTGGGAAACTTGTCATCTTCATTCATAGAAGACTAACTACATCATGCTTTGGGTTCTTGATGTTTAGTCTAGGAGTTCATATCCATTAGACACATTGTCTTGGATATTGTCTAGTATCATATTCTTGTATCTATGACTAGACTAGATGGTTTATGTGTTTGCACCATAAAACACAAGGTTTGTTATGTTGGGCCACAAAACATAACGAGTGTCATAGATGTGTCAAAGGCATTAGTGAAGAGTCTCAAGATCCGTGTTGAAGGCATTAGTGAAAGGTCTTTGAAGGATCGTGTAAATGGCATTAGTGAAGAATGCCTAGGTCGTATAATCGATGAGGTGCATCGTTATACATATAGTATTTGTTTAGATCCAAGGATGGTGATATCCTTGATGGTGTTGTAACAAGGAGTAGATCTCCTTAAGATTAGGTGTTGTGTTGTGATGGGTAGTAGTTCCTCCATAGTAATAGAACTAGGTGCTTAGCCTAGTACATAATAAAGGGTAGGCGACGTTGTGATAGGACTAGTTCTCCTAAGGTGTGAAAGAACTCGGTGGTTAGCCTAGCACCGTATAAAGGGTAGGCGACGTTGTGATAGGTGTGGTTCGCCTTGGTGTGAAAGAACTCGGTATTTAGCTTTGTACCGAAAAAAGGTGTAAGCGATGTTGTGAAGGCTTCTCCGCCATAAGGAGTTGGTGTAGTGATTACGAACTCTCGAGTAGGTGACTCGGGGAGTGGAGTAGGGCAAGGAAGGTGTCCTTGTAGCCGAACCACTATAAATCCTCGTGTTGGTTTGTCTATCCTTTTACTTATCGCTTTACTCTTATTCTTGCATTACATTGTTTATTTTCTATGTGGTTGATGTCTATGTTTGTGACACATACTTGGTCTTTCATATAGTCACAAACTATATTTAACACTTTACATATTATGACACGCTTGATCAAGAAAAAGCAACCGGACTAATAATGGTGAAACTTGATTTTAATGAACCATTAATCTTGCGGAATCTTATGTGATATTAAGGGTTGGCCTTACATGCCGTGTCGTTAAATGCATCCTCGCGTCGAGATTAGCAAATGCAATGGTTTATACTATATTTGATACAAAAGTTTTAAGTTTGAAGCGGAAACGTATTCACCCCCCTACGTTTTCACAATTGGTATCGAGCGGGTTGGCTCTAGTTTTTAAAACAAATGGTTTTCAAAGCGAGTAAGGTCCTTGTATCAAATTCTTGGTGAAGTCAAGCATAATATGAAAAGTGTTTTGTTGATTTTTCTCTTTGAAGTTTTGTTGTTAGATATCTTGTTTATCAAGCTTGAATAAAGGTAAAATGGATAATATAACTTCACTAAAAAGTCTACAAAGGTTAAACCTTTTCGTCGGGTCAAAACGTGCATTTTGTAATTACGTATCGATCCGCGGATCCCTCAAATTACACCGGACGGATCCTCAAGTAAGGGATCCGTGGGATCCGTGGTACAGAAGACAATTTTTTTGCAATTTCAAAATTCATAACTAATTAACCGTAAGTCGTTAGAAGTCGTGCCACCTATCGTTTTAAAGGTATTTGAGTCTACTTTCATTTAAAAATGATTTCATAAACTGATTCAAAACAAAAATTTGCAGAATCATTGATTTATAATAGAAAGTCATTTTTCGGTCATAACTTTGCACAAACTTTTGATCTAATTGGAGACGGATGTTTTCATCTTTGAATAACAATGTGTCCTCTTTTGAAATTAAGGTTTTGATCATATTTATAAAGGAAACTAATCAAGCTTGGTATACATGTTTATATTTAACACAAGCGATGAAAAGAACTTTCATATGCTATGCTAAATGATAAATTGTTTTCATTGCATTACTTGATTATTTGCTTATCTCAAATAGCTTTTGTGCTTGTTTGATTGATTAACATATGTGGTTTCCTTACCTTGCTATTCATTCTCTTGCTTGTCGATTTAGTAATTTTCTACTAATCAATGTGCTACTTGAAGGAGTGTTTGGGATAACATCTAGTTGTGTCAAAAATGTTAGTTTTATAAGTTGAAAAATGTTTAAAACATATAACACACTAAATGGCTTTTTGATTGAGTTTGTCATGTGTGCAACATAAATGTTTTATGTGCTTATATGATTTCTTGATTTCATATTTTCTTGTATCGTTTTCTAAAAACAACAAGAATGTACATCGGATCATAACCTACACTTGTGTTGATGATGTACTCTCCCGTTTTCCTTTTCATGATCGCTCTCCAAGCTTCATAGTAGGATTGACAACTTGATTATTTCATCCGATATACTCAAGTAAATTATTTTGCAACGCAAATATAATTTTTCATATCCGAAAGTCCAAACTCGAGATTTCCAACAAAATATGTTGAACTAGCTCATCCAACCATTTTTTGTTCACCATATGGACAACTTTTAATTTTTTGACACCTTTGTCACCTTAGTTGTTTCAAGTATATTATTAATAAAAACGAAGCAAAGTATCATCATTGTTACTCTTCGATAGACCATTATAGGAATATAAATTTTCCTAACTTGAGAATGAATACTGAAGAACTTATTGCACTAGAAACTCAATTTGGCCAAACGGTTGAATTGCTTCCTTGATAGAAGTTGGGTATGCGGAATCGCCCGTAAAAATGGTCGTGTTTAGCCGTAATTAAGCACCGCTAGTAATAGTCTCATATTCATTCTCTCACCTGAGAAATTTATACTTCTATGTTTTCCTAAAGTAAGTTTACAATGGAAATACTTTGCATTGTCTTAGGATTACTAATCAAACAAGTTGTAAAATTAATTTTTCTTTTAATTAATCACAACCACTTGCCTCATCAAGCGATTATCTTGCTTTGATCGAGAAGAGCTACATGACTTCATGGACGAAGCTCATTGTATGCTAATCGCCATCCGTAATGACTAGATTGTCCTAAACTAGCACCTCACAACTCTTTTGTCTTGAACACCATCTTGTGCTCTTTTCTTTCTAAACACATACCTTGTATGTCATTGTTAGTGTAAATGATTTACTAATCTAGACCGTAAATTTGTTTTGGGCTAGTTGAATAGTGCTTGTTAAGTTTGCTAAACCTTTGTGTTATTTGTGAGCTCGATCTCATTTGATTGCCTATATGTTACCTCTACATGCTCTCCTTGCTTTGCTTAATGTGTATACATGTATACTTGCTGTAGAAATCATTAGTTTCATAATTCGAAACATAGAGTAAAATTATGCAACTATTCTGTTAAGAAAATCTGTCTCTGACGCCGGATCCCTTAGATGTAACTAGACGGATCCCTCAAGTGAAGGATCCGTGGGATCCGGGTGGACAGAAGTTCCTTTGTAGCCTCCTTGCATCAATCCAACATTTTAGACCTTATTGGATTAGTTAAACATGCTACATTATGATCACTTAAACCTCCCTTAGGCTCAGTTGATCTCACATTCACTCATGGATGACTTAGGATCACATTCGAAGTATTTTTTGATTTTTCATTAGTTTAAAACTCACCATCTTTCCGCTCCAATGTTTACACATTGTTCCTCTCATCTCAAAACACCTAGTTTGATATTTCTCTCAATTTTAGCAAATTGATTTTAGTCATCCTTACCTCAAAATAGGCCAAAAACTAATTTTTAATTTCTTAAGATTTTTAAGGAATTTTCCAAATCTCTCTCAAGTCATCATCTGATCTCTATGATCATTTAACACCACTTGACACTCTCAAATTTCTTAGTGTCATCTTTGATCATCCACTGGTGCTCATAAAGTCCCATTTCTTTCCATAAAAGGCAATCATTAGCTACCATCACTCATTTCTCTTGATCATTTAAGTACTCTTTCATTTAAGACACTTAGGAAGACTGAAACACTCAAGGAGGTATAGGCGTTAGACCTTACAAACATCATTTTTATTCTTTCCTAGCTGCTGAGAGCCGGATCCCTAGGATTAGCCTAGACGGATCCCTCATTGGAGGGAACCGTGGGATCCGGGTGACAGATTCATGTCAACTCTAGCTAAAATGATCATTTAAGTCCATCTTCATATAAGACACTTAATAGACTGAGTAACTTAGGATATGTAGGTGCTAGACCTTGCTAGAACCCAATCACCTCATTTTCATCCTCTTATGTGGAACAATAGGTACATTATCTCTTTAGATAATCATTTCAAATTTCCTTTTCCACACAAGCACTTGCTCAACACTTAGGATTATCATTTTCAGATATGTTTATAAATGAGTTGCATTTATATGATTCTATACGTGTTATTTCTTTTCATTTCATGATTTTATGTGAACAATTTATCCATTTATATAAATGTTTTCCTTTTGTACTAACTCTTTTAGATTCTTGTAGGATGACAATGGTCGATTTCACCATCAAGTCAAGTTGTGCTCATTCGCACATTTCTTTATATATTCCTAATCTTGCATCATCCTAACCATTTTACTCCACTTTTATCACCACTCACAAAGTCATCATGTCTACCACCTCTAATGAGTCATCAACCAAGTCAAAGATTCACCTTGATACCTTTCATCACCTCTACCACAACTTCCATACCTCTAAGTCATAATGATAATTTCTATCACTATCACCGTGTCCAAGGTCTAGTTCATGAACTACGTGATGAAGTATGTCTCATGTTCTACCACATCCTACTTGTGTCAACCACAACCTCAAACAACAAGCTACTTGTGTCAACCACATCCTACAAGTGTCTCACTACCACTACAATTCATGGTTGCTCAACCATCCTTCACAAACATCTATGTTGTCAAAAGCCAAGTGAATTTCGTAATGAAATGCGTCTCATCCCTAAGCACATTTTTTTTTCTTAACTTGAACAAACCTTACAACCTCTAAACCAACCATGATGATGCAAGTAGTAGGATCATTCTCTTTTTAACATTTTTTTTTGTAGGTTCTTCTTGACGCCCTCGAGCTAGGGAGCTTAGTCGAGCATTTATAAAGTGCATCATATGACTTACTCGTCCAGGGCGAATATAATTTTGCACTAACTTTTTGTTTTGTAGATTTTCAAAACATACTAGGAGAACTTGACGCTCTCAATAAAGGGAGTTTTCGTCAAAACAATAACATTGCAAATTTTGCAACAATTTCGTCTTAGCCTTCCTAAAATACTTGGCGCCTTAACAAGGGGAGCAATCATCAAGGGAGCATACACACAAGGGATGATGCAAACTCGCCATTCTTGGGAGAAATTAAGTTTAAAGGACACACCCTTTTTGTTTCGACAAAAGGGGGAGAAGAGTGTAAACGAAGAAGGTAATGTATAGGAAGTACGGACACAAGTAACTTTGACATTTTACCTATCTATTACGTTTACATATATTTTGTCATCAACAAAAAGGGGGAGATTGTTAGTGCAAATATTACGATATTTAATCTATACATTCTCATTTGTTTTGTTGATGACAAACATGTAACTTGTAATACATAACGTAAAATGTATAAGTTACTTGTAGTTAGATCTTGTCTCAACATACTCTCAACACCTCTCGACGACTCAAGTCCTTGTATGCTACAACACAGGTTCGTACATGTTTGTTATGTTGCATTATGATCAAACCCCAACAAACCAATAAACATGTTTAGTTAAATATGTATAACAACTAGTGTTTACATATTGGGTAAATATATACATAACTAGTATGTATTATAATGGGTAATATAAATGGGTAGAAACTTAAGTATTTGACCCATTGACCAAATACATTGAATGTAGTTGGGTAAAACCCAAAGTCCATGACCCATACCCATTGCATGACATCATGCATAAGTCATATATGGATAATATCCATGACCCATGGTATTGACCCATACCCATATGACTAGATACATTGTACTCATTAGATACATTGTATCTAAAGGAATACCCATGGACCAACCCATGACCCATAACCCATGGTTTCAACCCATAAACCATGGGCAAAGAGGAGCGTCTCTGGATCCCTCAAATGCCCACGGATCCCTTGAATTACAAAGCGGATCCTCCGGAAGGGATCCTTGGGGCGTAACATGGTTTTGGTCTTTTGCCTATAAATAGCAAACCACTTCTTACCATTTCTTCACACCTTAACACATAGTTTCTCTCCACCAAATCTAGGATACTTAGATCATTAGGAAACATGTAAACCACCCTCATCTCATATGATCATAATGCTTCTAACTCTCATTTGTTGTAAGCATACTCCGAAGTGATCCTCCAAAGCAAGCTTAGAGATCTTGCTTCCTTACCTCTTGAAGTGATCACCCATCACAAGATACAAGCACATGAAGATCTTATACAACAAGCTTGGGAAACTTGTCATCTTCATTCATAGAAGACTAACTACATCATGCTTTGGGTTCTTGATGTTTAGTCTAGGAGTTCATATCCATTAGACACATTGTCTTGGATATTGTCTAGTATCATATTCTTGTATCTATGACTAGACTAGATGGTTTATGTGTTTATACCATAAAACACAAGGTTTGTTATGTTGGGCCACAAAACATAACGAGTGTCATAGATGTGTCAAAGGCATTAGTGAAGAGTCTTAGAAGATCCGTGTTGAAGGCATTAGTGAAAGGTGTTTGAAGGATCGTGTAAATGGCATTAGTGAAGAATGCCTAGGTCGTATAATCGATGAGGTGCATCGTTATACATATAGTATTTGTTTAGATCCAAGGATGGTGATATCCTTGATGGTGTTGTAACAAGGTGGATCTCCTTAAGATTAGGTGTTGTGTTGTGATGGGTAGTAGTTCCTCCATAGTAATGGAACTAGGTGCTTAGCCTAGTACATAATAAAGGGTAGGCGATGTTGTGATAGGACTAGTTCTCCTAAGGTGTGAAAGAACTCGGTGGTTAGCCTAGCAAGTATAAAGGGTAGGCGACGTTGTGATAGGTGTGGTTCGCGGTGTGAAAGAACTCGGTATTTAGCTTTGTACCAAAAAAGGTGTAAGCGATGTTGTGAAGGCTTCTCCGCCATAAGGAGTTGGTGTAGTGATTACGAACTCTCGAGTAGGTGACTCGGGGAGTGGATTAGGGCAAGGAAGGTGTCCTTGTAGCGAACCACTATAAATCCTCGTGTTGGTTTGTCTATCCTTTTACTTATCGCTTTACTCTTATTCTTGCATTACATTGTTTATTTTCTATGTGGTTGATGTCTATGTTTGTGACACATACTTGGTCTTTCATATAGTCACAAACTATATTTAACACTTTACATATTATGACACGCTTGATCAAGAAAAAGCAATCGGACTAATAATGGTGAAACTTGATTTTAATGAACCATTAATCTTGCGGAATCTTATGTGATATTAAGGGTTGGCCTTACATGCCGTGTCGTTAAATGCATCCTCGCGTCGAGATTAGCAAATGCAATGGTTTATACTATAATTGATACAAAAGTTTTAAGTTTGAAGCGGAACGTATTCACCCCCCCTACGTTTTCACGGACTAGATGAGCTTTGGGGTGTGCTTGAGTTTTGGTTCCACTTAAGGTTAGGGTGATTTCTCCATGAGGGGTTGTAAGAGTTTCCTAAGTTGTTTTGTTCGGGCTTGAAAGTGTACCACTTCTCCCGCTCTGTCGATGCACGCGTGGGCGTAATCCGCAAAGCTTGTTCGGGAGTCTTGTGCAATCACGAGTGTCATGGGGACCACTACATAATTCACAAGGTAGAGTGATTTTATTCACTTGATGTGAAGACTTAGGATTTTCGTAGGAACTCGGTAGGAATTTAACTTGATCTTCAAGTTCGAGCATCCTACGGTCAGAAGGTTGTAAGTCAATGGGAGGCAAGGAGATTGCCTTAACGGTTTTGGGCAACTCACGGGGGTCATTCCAACTTTCATTGTCATAGAGAGCAAGGTCCTCTATTATACCCTGTTAATACAAATAAGCCGTAAAAACGTTTATTTATATTTTACGATCTTCTAATTTTTTGTCGATAACAAACGTAAAATCATTTTAACGAACATAGAATACGTAAATAGTTTGAGTTAATAGTTTCCTAACACACCTACGTTTTCACATAAAACACTAAAACAAGTATAAGTGATTTTATGATTTAGATACATATGTACAACAACTAGTGTTTACATATTGGGTTATACTTAGACTATATACTTAAACTAAGTATACTAAAATGGGTAAAACATGTATATACTAAAATGGGTAAAACTAGAAAATGATATTGACCCATAACCCATGGTTTTATATATACCACTTAACCAAGTTCATTATATCTAGAAAGAAAACCATGGATCAACCCATAACCCATGACCCATAACCAAAAATACCCATGGGCAAGAGGAGCGTTCCACGGATCCACGGCTTTGTGCTAGCCGGATCCTAAGTGGAAGGATCCGTGGATCCGGGAACAGAGAAAATTTCTCTATAAATAGAGAGCCATTTCTTCCTTTTTATTCATCACTTTACACATACTTTTCCCAAGTATTATAACCCTAACCTCGGATCCAAGTGATCTATGTAGTTTGTCTTTTGTTTTGTGTGATATTCTAGGTTCCTCTTAAAGGCAAGATCACCACCTCTTGAAGACGAGCAAGCTCAAGTCCATGAGTTGCCATGCTTCGTCATCATCAAGACAACTAAGGTTCTCTTGTTGATAGTTCTTCCTTTCTCCATAGATGTTGGGTTGAAGGCATAAGTGAAGAATGCCGAAAGTGTCAAGATGAAAGCATTAGTGAAAGATGTTCATCATCCGTGTTAAAGCATTAGAGATGAATGCTAAAGGTGTCAAGACGAAGGCATTAGTGAAGGGTGCCAAGCGTTGTGTCAAAGGCATTAGTGATGGATGCCGAAGAATCTAATCAAGTCGCATTTGAGAAGAATGCGTAGGTCGTATAATCGATGAGGTGCATCGTTATACATATAAGTACTTGTTTATTTCCAAGGATGGTGATATCCTTGATGATGTTGTAACAAAGAGTGGATCTCCTTGATATAAGGTGTTGTGTTGTGAAGGGTAGTAGTTCCTCCATAGTAATGGAACTAGGTGCTTAACCTAGTACCTAATAATGGGTAGGCGACGTTGTGATAGGATTAGTTCTCCTTGGTGTGAAAGAACTTCGGTGGTTAGCCTAGCAAGTATAAAGGGTAGGCGACGTTGTGTTAGGTGTGGTTCGCCTTGGTGTGAAAGAACTCGGTATTTAGCTTTGTACCGGGAAAAGGTTAAGCGACGTTGTGAAGGCTTCTCCGCCATAAGGAGATTGGTGTAGTGTTTACGAACTCTCGAGTAGGTGACTCGGGGAGTGGAGTAGGGCAAGGAAGGTGTCCTTGTAGCCGAACCACTATAAATACTTGTGTCGTGGTGATGTGCTTCTTACTCTTTATCTTTCATTACACGTTTATATATCTATCTATCAACGTCCAACATAAACAACCAAATAGATTGACATAAGTCGATCTAAATATTTAAAAGGAAGCTTTAAATTGGTAAAACTATTCAACCCCCTTCTAGTTTTCCACAATTGGTATCGAGCTTCATTACAAAGTTTCTTAGAGTATGTTGTACTTTAAAACTTGATACGATCCATGTATGTTTGAAAACTACAAAGAAGGATTATTTTGTCATATTTTAAAATCATTATATTGTTTATTATTGGACAATGATAGAATGCTCTAACATTTTTTTAAGCATTATCCATACTTGGATTTGGAGTTACCAAGAAGATCATAAAAAAATTTATCTAAATATTTCTTTTCGCAAAAAGAATGTTTAGTATTCTTACAATATAAATCTGGAGATTCCAAGAAAATCACAAAACATCTAAATACTTCTTTTCTTAAAAAGAATATTTGGCAAAGGTATGATCTCTAATTACTTACCTTTATTTGTTAGTTGCTTGATTTATTAGTAATGGTTCTAGTAACTATTCATATTATAGTCATCAAATTAGTATTCTCCGACTTATTTGTATAGACTTCATCACCAACTCATAATAATGATATCGTGGTTATTCGATAACCTCAATCATTATTCATCACAAAGGATTTATTAACACTTCATCTATGTCAATAAATATCCATGTGAAACTTATATTATGATAAAATGGGATTTTATTATAATGTTTGAAAAGCTTCTCAAGAATTAAGACTAATTCTTAAAAGAGAACCTCGTTCAATAGGAATAGTATTAAATCGTCAAAACCTCAAACCACAAGTTTTAGAACCTTAACACCAAAACACTAGGCGTTTTAGAACTCCCAAACCAAAGTTATCAAGGAATTTTGAGCTGACTTTTGTTGTCATGCCGGATCCCTAAGTTTATACTAGCCGGATCCCATATGAGAGGGATCCGCGGGATCCGTGCAACAGAAGACAATATATGCTCAAGAATGATCACTGTGGATGTTCCACAATAATACTCACCTCAAAGACTCACGAACAAAAACCCGTCTCGCTCATAGGAGCAATTTGATCATTCCTCTCAAGTTTAACAATCACTTGTGTAAGTACAATCTTCACTACATTGTTAATTTAATTTCTTGATTTCTAAGATTACAATTTCTTCATCTTTAAAAATTGGGTTCAAATGGGTTTATCATAATTTGTCACCACATTGTTTTCTAAGATAATCTAAATCAAAGAATTAACATTGTTAATACAAATTAAACACATTTCTTGAACTCAACAAAGATGATGAGAGCAAAATTGTGATCAAACCCTCTAGGTTACTATTCACCATTAACACCACATTGTGGTCGTATTGTTTAGGAACATCATGCCAAGCAACAAGCAACAAGATTACCAAGACACCACTCACTACATACCCATGTACCATAGAAAAGATGGATTAAGTCCGGACGATAGGAAAGCCTTTAAGTTGCTTGAAAGGAGACTCTTTCATGAAGGTAGAGTTATTGATCCATCATTTCTTGCAAATACCAACATAAGGGAAGTATTTGAAACTATTGGGTTTGATTGTTTATTGGATATAAACGAGCAAATTTGCCCAGTCTTTGTGCTTGAGTTCTACAAGACTATGGGTATAATTAGAAATGATGATGGGTCCATATCAATTGAATTCACCATAAATGGACATGAGTACACTCTATCACTTGAGGAGTTTGGAAGAATTCTAGGGGTTACATATGATGGTGTTTGCATGTATTCTAATGAGTGGTCGTTGGAGGAGATACAATCTATGGGTGATCATCATGACATTTATCACGCAACAATCCCGGAAGCAACCACGGTAAGGGACACCATGTTTATGCCAAGAGCATCCCCATCAAGGGTCACTAGGAAGTCGAAAGTGATCTATAGGGATCCTTTCCAAATGGAGCTCTTCGAGATGTACCCGTTGTATAGAAAATGGGAAGATGTGATAAGGGAGAATGTGGTGTGTCTAGTAGGAAACAAGGATCACCCCAACGCATGTCTAAGCTTCATGATTTATTGTCTAGTGAGCGAGACTCGATTCAACATTGCCTACTACATGGTCAAGAGAATGGCAAGTGTAAGAAGCATGGATAAGATGGTGCTCCCGTATGCAATGCTCCTAACTCGTCTTGCTAAATTCATCTTTGCGTTAGATCCTTCTCCACAAACCTATGACCATAGCTTTTGCAACAAGGTTATGGTACCATTGACCGAGGGAAGAACCACGAGGTTTATGGTAGATGGCAAGAGGCCTCACCCACCCACGGATTCCTCGGAAGAAAGGGAGAGACCAAGAGAAGGTGAAGAAAGTAGCAACCCACTGAAATACCGAACTCGATCCTTTGGAGTATATCAACCAATTGCGGATGTTCTGGTGCATCACCGAATGGCAACAAACCAAAGGAATCTTCAAGTGCTTTGCCAACTTCTTGAAGAAAAGAGGTAGAGTGGAGAATGGATGAAGATGAGAAGGAGAAGAGAGATAAGGTCTTAGGACCCAAATGTATGTTGAACAATTTCAAACAATGGCTTGTAACACTTTAACTATGCTCGTAGTATGTAGGTATCGCCATATCTTGGCACTAAACAATCCTAACTTAGGTATTTGGAAAATGAGATTTTACGACCTTTTGAGCGGTCGTCGTCACTCATTCTAGGAATTTTAGCTCTTCCTAACTTGATATACATTATATTAGTTGTGTTCTTGCATCTAGTCCCTATAGAAACAACTAGGAAAAGCATTTACTATAAAGTGCAAAGTTGCACATTTCTTGAAAGCTCTCGATCTGCAGGTTGGCGGATCCCGCTTTTGAACTAGCGGATCCCTCCCATAAGGGAACCGCGGGATCCGTGGCATCCGATATGCAATCTGATTTGGCTACATCAAAATAGTCTACTAGATCACCTCAATCAAGTCAAACATAAGATACTAGAGCCAACTAAGTCTTCCTCAAATAGTTGAAAACCTCACTCTCATCCATGGCTTATCTAGGATATAGTTTCGAAATATTTTTGATTTATCAAACTAGTCAAAACTCACCATAATTCCCCTCCAACACTCACACATTATCTATCACGTTTGATAGCACTTAGTTTGGTCTATCCTTCAATTTTAGCAAATTGATCTCAATCATCTTTGACTCAAAATTAGGCTCAAAAATTAGTTTTTTCATTTCTTTTTATTTTTAAAGATTTTAATAAATTTCTCTTAGGACATCATCTGACTTCTAGGACTTGTTATCACCATTTCTCCACATCAAATTAAATGGAATCCTTGTCAAATATATAGTTAGACTACCCAAGGTCAATTGTCTTGGCCAAAACCATCATTAAACACCATTACTTGTTATGGTTGAGGATTTAAGATATCCAACAGCTAAAGACTTCAAAATTAAGTCAACACCTCAAAATCCATTAATAATAAACCTTACAAAAGCATGATGATTTCACCTAAACCTTGTCTCATAGCCAGATCCCTGGTCTTTAACCAGGCGGATCCCTGCTGAGAGGGATCCGCGAGATCCGTAGATCTGAAGCATAAATCGCCTTCTATATTCAAATCCAAGTCACCTTTTGGTTCTCTAACCACTTTTAGCATACATTAATTATCCTCCTAGAGTGATCAAAACCTCAAGAGCATGCTTAGTCTTCTAAGTGGCCAAGAATTTAATTTCCTAATTCAAATTATCCTTTGTAAACCAAACAACCTTAGGTTTAAGGCACCATCCTCAATTCCCTTTCAAAAATCAGCAATTAGAAGCTCACATTAGCATCATCATCATCATGACTAAGGCTCTTAGCAACAACTCTTCAACCATAGGATCATCCAAAAGAAAAGGTCAAATGGTCCATGAAATCTCATCCACCGAAACATCTCCCATTAGAGATAATGATGCTAGAATCCCACCTCATCAAACTCATCCAAAGGCTAAGAGAACCGCAAGGATTGGCATCAAACCTTTCGAACTAGAAAAAGGATCACCTAGTTCAAAACCAAACATGGCTAGTTCTAGCAAGCCATCAAAACCTTCATTCATTGAGCATGGACTACACTCCTTGAATGAGCCTCTCCCACATCCAAACATCTACTCATTGGATCATTCACCACCAAGAACTTCCCATTCACCAACCTTTTCATTGAATAGGGAACCACCTGACACCAACTAGCCCATCATGGGAGACAAGGAACAACATTGATCATATGGAAGAAGTTCCATTACCACCTTCATTTTAGAACCTCTTCCTACTTCTCAAAATCAAGACCACAATCACACAGAGCCTCCTCAAATATCCATTTCCTCAGTGTCCAAACCAAGACAATAATTGTCCAAATTGTCTAAACACTCAAGGACTTGTTCAGAAACACGAAATGAGATACATTTCATGTTTAATCATCTTCTTACAAAGTTGGATCAAATCTACAAGTTCACTCATCCACTAGACTCAAGCACATTGTAGCATTTTAAGTCTAGTAACTAGTTAGTTTTAGTGGTACTTGTATGTCCTAGTTCATTCTCTTAGTTTTAGAGATTTGTTTGGCTATCTCTTGTTTTATTAAATGAACATTTATATGCTATGATTATTTTGTGCGTTGTGATCTTTATTGTACACATATATTATTATTTTCACACTAGCATTGTTTGACACATCTTCATTCTTGGAAGAAAGCATCAATGACAATGGGATCCCTAAAATGCCTAGGCGGATCCCTACACGGGGAACCGCGGATCCGTGGATCGAAGCACAAATTTCTACTAACTTGAGTTTTGCTTGCAGGAAATTATGCATTATACTCTTGTTTTCTAACCTTTACTTTGTAGATTTTCAAATTAGCACATGAAGATTTTGACACCATAAAGCTAGGGGAGCTTTGTGTCAAACGATATTGCAAAACACTTGCAACATTAATCCGTTTTGGATTATACTTCATGATACCCCATTGCATCTTTGCAATCTTCGAGGGAGCACATTTTCGTCACTAGACGAACCATTTGCAAACTTAATTGCAAACACAATTAGTTCATTTTACGTAATGTCCTTGACGCCCTTTTCAAAGGGATGGACTCGTCAAGGGGGAGTTAAGACGAGTACTATTCCCGTCACTTGCTCTCTTTACATTTTTTTTACATACCTTTTCTTATAAAAATTGTGTTAGTTTCTTTCAACACTTTTTGTTTCGACAAAAAGGGGGACAAGAAAGTAAAAACTACAAATTCAAACTTTTACGAATTTTTAGATTTTCCTTAAAATAATTTTATGTTTTGTCATCAACAAAAAAGGGGAGATTGTTAATACAAATAAGCCGTAAAAACGTTTATTTATATTTTACGATCTTCTAATGTTTTGTCAATAACAAATTTAAAATCATTTTAACGAAACAAATAGAATACGTAAATAGTTTGAGTTAATAGTTTCCTAACACACATACGTTTTCATATAAAACACTAAAACAAGTATAAGTGATTTTATGATTTAGATACATATGTACAACAACTAGTGTTTACATATTGGGTTAGCATATACTTAAACTAAGTATACTAAAATGGGTAAAAACATGTATATACTAAAATGGGTAAAAACTAGCAAATGGTACTGACCCATAACCCATGGTTTTATATATACCACTTAACCAAGTTCATTGTATCTAGAAAGAAAACCATGGATCAACCCATAAACCATGACCCATGACCCATAACCAAAAATACCCATGGGTAAAGAGGAGCGTTCAACGGATCTATGGCTTTGTGCTAGCCGGATCCCAAGTGGAAGGGATCCGTGGGATCCGGGGAACAGTAGAGAATTTTCTCTATAAATAGAGAGCCATTTCTTCATTTTTATTCATCACTTTACACACATACTTTCCCCAAGTATTATAACCCTCTAACCTCGGATCCAAGTGATCTATGTAGTTTGTCTTTTGTTTTGTGTGATCTTCTAGGTTCCTCTTAAAGGCAAGATCACCACCTCTTGAAACGAGCAAGCTCAAGTCCATGAGTTGCCATGCTTCGTCATCATCAAGACAACTAAGGTTCTCTTGTTGATAGTTCTTCCTTTCTCCATAGATGTTGGGTTGAAGGCATTAGTGAAGAATGCCGAAAGTGTCAAGATGAAAGCATTAGTGAAAGGTGTTCATCATCCGTGTCAAAGCATTAGTGAAGAATGCTAAAGGTGTCAAGACGAAGGCATTAGTGAAGGGTGCCAAGCGTTGTGTCAAAGGCATTAGTGAAGGATGCCGAAGAATCTAATCAAGTCGCATTTGAGAAGAATGCGTAGGTCGTATAATCGATGAGGTGCATCGTTATACATATAAGTACTTGTTTATTTCCAAGGATGGTGATATCCTTGATGATGTTGTAACAAAGAGTGGATCTCCTTGATATTAGGTGTTGTGTTGTGAAGGGTAGTAGTTCCTCCATAGTAATGGAACTAGGTGCTTAGCCTAGTACCTAATAAAGGGTAGGCGACGTTGTGATAGGATTAGTTCTCCTTGGTGTGAAAGAACTCGGTGGTTAATCTAGCACCGTATAAAGGGTAGGCGACGTTGTGTTAGGTGTGGTTCGCCTTGGTGTCAAAGAACTCGGTATTTAGCTTAGTACCGGAAAAGGTTAAGCGGCGTTGTGAAGGCTTCTCCACCATAAGGAGATTGGTGTAGTGCTTACGAACTCTCGAGTAGGAGACTCGGGGAGTGGAGTAGGGCAAGGAAGGTGTCCTTGTGGCGAACCACTATAAATACTTGTGTCGTGGTGATGTGCTTCTTACTTTATCTTTCATTACACATTTATATATCTATCTATCAACGTCCAAAATAAACAACCAAATAGATTGACATAAGTCGATCTAAATATTTAAAAGGAAGTTTTAAATTGGTAAAACTATTCAACCCCCGTTCTAGTTTTCCACATACCCCATGATTCTTCTGCGGTGAGATCACTAAGTTTTCCACCGGCCGCTTGGTCAATGGATCGCTTGGTGGGGAAGTTGACATGATCATAGAAGAGTTGGACTTGGAGCCAAAGATCAATGCCGTGATGAGGGACTTTATGAAGTAAGTCCTTGAATCGAGTCCATGCTTCGTAGAGAGATTCACCTTGACGTTGTTGGAACATCAAGATGTCATTCCTAAGCTTAGTGGTTCTCCCCGTGGGAAAATTTGAGCAAGGAAGCGAGAGGTGAGATCATCGACTTGAGATGGAGCCGTGGGAAGTCGCTCAAGCCAATTACTAGCTTGGTCCCAGTAGAGAATTGGAAGAGACGCAGACGTGGTCTCCCGAGTAGTAACATCGAGGTCGATGGAATCGAAAATTTTAAGGAAATCCTTTAGATGCTGATTAGGATCTTGAACGAAGTCCATGGAATCACATCCGTTTTGCACCAACCGAATGGTGTGGGATCGCAGGGCCGTGGTTTGGGCTTGGTCGGGAAGCTCAATGGTGTTCCTATAGCCTAGGTGGCTTGGTCTCGAGTATTCACCAAGAGTACGGCCTCTTGGCGGGTCATTTGGTGGTAGGTTGATGAATGGTGGTTGGTTATCACCTTCCATGATGAAAAGTGATGGGGTTACGAACAAAGGTCACGAAGAAGGGGATAGACTACGAGGAAACTAAAA
This sequence comes from Chrysanthemum lavandulifolium, assembly GCA_022545495.1. NCBI lineage: Eukaryota > Viridiplantae > Streptophyta > Magnoliopsida > Asterales > Asteraceae > Chrysanthemum > Chrysanthemum lavandulifolium. The sequence goes on along the minus strand of CM040239.1, from coordinate 278,660,966 downwards.
TGAGAAAAATTTACTTGATAGGAATCAAGCAAAGAAACCTAAACGAGGTGGACTCCTAACTAGCTATTCTATTCCCGCCAGCCGCGCCAAACACTTGATACGCTTACGCAGCTGTTCGGGGTCAAAGGAACTTCCTTTCGTCGAGCAAGTTTTCAACACCCTAGGCGATGAACCTAATCATTGTAGTGTAGTATTAGGGTAAGCCACGGAATTGATATCGTTCTCTGGGGAATAGGAATGCTAGTGAGAGGTTACTACGCTAAGGTTGTGGTTGAGGAAGATTATTTTTATCTTTTTATGTTTTAGGAAATGGAAAGGTACGAATCTCGGGGTTTGGGTTTGGGGGTTGGTATTTCTCCGATTACTTCTACTATCTAATTATCTAATTAACTAAGGTGAGGGTAGTCTATGTCTAATTATTGTGTGCTCGTATGATGGTTTAAAGATGTGTTTACTTAGGTTTTATTACTCCTTAATTATCTCCTATGATGGTTGAATTTTCCGTCCTTATTCTTAATTGTGTTGTGTGTCTAAGGTCGTAGGGTATGCGTTTATCCCTAACTCTTTGAAACTACCAAGGTTATCGCCTACAAAGTCTCTAGGATTTATAAACTTTAACTCTAAGGTAATCTTTGGATGGTTTAGCCTACAACAACTCTAGGTGTTATAAACTAAGGTTCACAAAGATTAATCAAGCATTAACTACACAACAGATGACCTATCGCATTACTAGATCATTAACAATTAAGATAAGAGACAACCAATCAATATTCAATAATTAAGTTTCATATTCCCTAAGCAAACACACAAGTAAATTAGCCGAACATGGAGAAAATGCAAGCATACACACAAGTAATTGAAGACATAATTAAATTAATGAAGTAAAACACTTATCTTGATGTAAGATAGGGTTTAGAACCCTAAAATACTATACAAGACAGCCTTGGTTCGGTTTAGGTTTTTACTCCAAAAGACTACACACGAAAACTAAAAATTCGGATTCTATATATAAGATTACATATGCGACATCATCACCCTTTGATTTGTGGCGCTTGGTAGTCGCCAGTTATTAGGGTTTCGTCTTCACCTTATGCTTGTGACGCCATCCCTTGAGTCTCGGCGTCGTCTGGATCAAATCTAGGCCGTCCGAGTTGCGACGACCTACTCTTTTAAAGCTGACACCGTCACTTGTAAATAAGCAATTTAGCTCTTGGTAGTCATCAAAAGTGATGCGACGCGTCGCAGATAACACCGTCCCTTGGTTCCAAAGACTGAGTGTCTCGATTCTTGACTTTGGCCATTTTCTTCAGTATATTCGCGCCTTTTGTCCGAATAAGTGTCATTCCGACATTTTTCCTTCAAGATACCTAAAAGTGAAAAGGAGCGATATTAAGTAATAACGGATACAAAAGTGATCAAATAAGGGCTTAAACGACCCCTAAAAAAGGTATATTTTAAAACCTTATCAATAGCCCAATAGGCGAGTTCGGCATGAGGGCGGTCAGGCCCAATAGATCTACTCACGATATTCGCATTTACACGCATGTAATTAAAGGTTCATAAAAAAAAGGGACTTTCAGGCTATAGGATCACTTATGCAATAATAGTATCAGCAAACAATGACATTTTCAATTCGAATATAGTTTTCAAGCAATTGGGATCATAGTAAAAGTAAGTAGCATGTATCTCCCCACGGAGTTTGTAAGCAGTTAAGCGAGTAAAGGTGGGGCTATGAACTCACCGAAATGGAGTAGTAGTGGTACATGGAAAACGCAGTACGAAGAGAAACCACAAAAGTCACAAAGGACCTATATAAAATAAAACACGTATTAGGCTCGGGAAATGACAAGTAGCACTTATATTCGGGTTTTATATAGTCTCTTATGATTATTTAGTCATAATATAAGTTTGTTGTAAGGTTTATAACAAGTTATGGGTTAAAATGGTGTTTATATGTGCTTATATAAGTTATAACACAATGCTAATGGAATTTTGATAAAAATACCGCACTAATTGGGCCGCCATTTTAAAATGTAAAGGATAAAATTACGTTCTATACATCGTTTAAAGCTCTAAGTCTCTACTTTTCAAAAATGTGGGTCTTCTTGTCTTGAGAGCTTGATAACTAATATCATATGACTAAAATATCCTTAGGTTTCAAAATAGGAAGTTTTCAAATTATAAATGTCTCACCCAAATTACTTTTTATATACAGACTCTATTGACCTCAAACCAATGCCAAACTTTAAGTTTAGGTCTTATCTAAATTTTAATGAAAAATCATCGTGAGGTTTTTGAACATGGGGATTTTATAAAACAACCGAGAGACATAGGGATATATCATCATATTTTATTTTAGCACAAAACTCATTGAGAATAAAATGGCATGGTCATTTTGTCTCTTAAAAATCAGATGATTTGGACCAATCACAAGGGTTTACTTTATGCCTATTAAATGGGTTTTTGTGAGAAACATGCAACGATAATCATTATAAACCTTTTTATAGTTTTAAATCATCAAAATGACGAGAGGTTTATTGTTTTTAATAAAAATCAAATTTAATTTTTATGAGTAAAACCATATGGAAATTAATAATAACAAATCAAAGTTTATATACACCAACTCTTGCATTCGCTAATAAGATCAATCCTAACTACCTATCTAACATCCTATTTTTCCTATGAAAACTTGATTCAAAACCTTCAAAATCACACATGCAAGAGTGGTTTATATAGCCTAGGAAAAACCTCTAAAAATCATAAGAAAGAAATAAAATGAAGTGAAAATGATTATGGAAAACTTACTAGGACTTGAAAGTAGAAGAGATGCACTAAATTTTGATGCAAGAAAATTTGGTGATGAAGATGGTGTTGGTGTTGATGGTACGGCAGCAGCAGGGGAGCACAAGAGAGGAGAGAAAACTCATATTTGTATGTGTGAAATTATGGAAGAGAAATGAGGTTATGTGTTGGTGCGTATACGAAGATTTAGGCCTTGAAAAGACACCAAATGCATAGATTTTAAGAAGCTTATCAGGGAGGACGGTTTTTGGGGGTGGGGAGGCTATTTTTATTCTATTTTTCTGATAAAAAGTATTTTGTATTATTTGTATAAGTATAAGTTAAGTTATGGTACATAAAATGTAAGGTTTAAATGCGTAAACGTAATTACCGGATGACGTATAAAATGTGGAAAGAGTTTATTTATTCAAATATAGACTCTTAGTAGCTTAAATAGTATGCATATGTGAGTGTTGGTCTTTAAAAAATACAAAACATACGATTTACACGATTTTGGGTTTATCCGTAGCGTGGAAGTTAGAACTTATAAAATGTCATAGAAGTAATATTTTTATAAAAATATTATATTTAGCTTTTAAATGACTAAATTTGATGTTTCATGTATTTTATTAGCCTTCCAGAGTGTTATAATGACGTTAAAACTTAAAACGTGAGTCGAAAACGCGTAAAACGCAAAAAGTGTAAACTTTGCGTAGAAATGCAAAATTAAAATATTTCATATGAAAATAAGTACGTGGAGGATAAATAAATCCTATAAACAGGTAGACTGGGCATAGTCTGTTGAAAACTCTCAGACCTTAATAAATCTTAAGCACTCGTGGATCGTTAGTGTTGCCTATGTAATCATAAGCAAACTAATAGGCAGTCTAACACTTGTATTCTATAGCGGAAAGTAAACACAAGATGTTATAACTAAGAACACTTAGATCCTCTATGGATCTTTTATTAATCGAAACTCTATGTTTGAGATCGAGTTTACTATTACAAACTATTTGGTTCCTTTTATAAGCAAGGAACCCTAATCTCTTACTACTCAATCGACTAAACATGTTTGCATGCATTTAATGACTAAAACATTAAACAAATATAGAGTAGTCTAATGTCTTGCCCATGCAACCTTGGGCCATACAAGAATATGGAGAGTTAGCATTTAATTGGATAGCGCATGCGATCCTAGTCGACTTTCACCCTTCAAAGATAACACGGTAATGCTTGTACTCTTGATAGAATCACCTCTTCAGTTGATTAAACTCCTTGAGAAACCTTGAAGTAATGTCGTGATAATCCTACTTCACATAATTCCCAACATAGTCTAAATTAAATTCGAGTTTAAGTGTATGTGTTCTGACGTCTGGCGGTAATTTTAGAAGCAAAGTTAATTTTCTTACAATAGAATAATAAGTAATTAAAATAGTAAAAATAATGACCTAAAAATTTCACGGTTGTTACATCCTCCTTCTTTAAAAAGAATCATGTCCTTATGATTCGGTTTGTGTTATCGGTAGACGGTGAATCCGAAAAAATGTGAGGTACTTTCGTCGCATTTGATCTTCTCGCTTCCATGTAAGTTTAGGGCTTTCCGAGAGTTCCAGCGAACTTTGACAATAGGGATGTGGCTTTTCTTCAACCGTTTGACCTCGCGATCCGAGTTTCCACCGTTCTTGAAAGAAACGCAGTTTGTCTTCGAGTTGGATTTATTAAGTGAAATGACGAGTGATTTGTCTGATAAGCACTTCTTTAGGTTCAAAATGTGACATGTATTGTGGACACTACTGAACTCTGGTGGAAGTTCGAGTCGGTAAGATACCGGACTAACTCTAATCGAAATCATGAATAGTTCAATATACCTTGGGTTGAGCTTCCCTCGTTTTTCGAAGCGTATCACATTCTTTCGTGGCGAAACTTTCGCGTAACTTTCTTAGCGATCTTCGCGACCGCATCATGTTTTCCGGAGTGTTGTTCTAAGCTACGATCGTACTAACGAGTTAATGTGAATGAGATTACTAAGGAAGCGTACTATAAGTCAAAAAAAGTAGATGTCAATGCCATGGAGGGAAATGATAGTTACAAGGAGTAAAAAATAATACTAATGAAAGATCCTAATGAATCACAAAAATAGTAGCAAGATTATGTTGAGTGAAATGTTTTAGAAGCAAAGACTGCTTAAAAGGGATAGATTAAATATCGGTATGAACAAGGGAGCGAGTCATTATCGATTAATGCAACCAAAGAATCAATGAATAACATTAGTGGATCAAGATTTGAGGTCAAGAATTTTGGTACTAGCATGAGGAAAAAGTGTTCGAAAGAAAGATTAGGTATTTGTACGAACAAAGAAGCAAACTGTTATCAATCGATACAAATGAAAGAATCTATGAATCAAAACAATAGTGAATAGATTTAGATTTCCATATCATTTGTATTAGTATGAATGCTTGGAAGAAAATTTGATATTCATATGAACGAAGAAGTAAATAAGAAGTAAATGAAAGGATATGTAAAAGGGAGGCCAACGACTCAAATTAACGCAAACAGAAGAACCATAAATTACTATAATAGTAAAGCGAAGAGATATAGAATATCAACACAAATAGTCAATAAATCGAGACAACCAAAAAATCAAAACGATAGTAAAAAAAGGCCAATACTGAAAGACAAGATTCTAAACGAGGTTCAAAATAAACGAGACAGACAATATTCATTGTGAGTGTCAAATAAGAATGAATAAGAAAATCTATAACTGAGAAGGATGATAAACATCACGATTGTTAAAAGAGAATAAGTGAAGTAGACTAGAGTTTAGAAAGCAATAAGCGTTACTATCTTTTAAATGTGAACAATTGAGATAGACAATAAATGTGAAGGCAAACGATAAATGAGAAAGTTAATAAATGTCACGAAGGAGAACAAACAATAAGTAATGAAGTCCATAAATATCACAAATGTTAAATGAGAATAAATGAGAAATTCAATGAATGAGAGAGGCAATATGCATCTCGAATGCTAAATGAGAGGAAATGAGAACGGACAATAAATGAGAAAGACAACAAGCAACACGAATGCTAGCCGAGAGTAAACAATTAATGAGAAAGGCAATAAGTGGAAAAGACAATAAGCATTGCGAATGCTAATTGAGATTACTAAAATGTAAATGTGGGTATGTGATCAGGGGAGGCAGGGAGTGACATAATGCCTGAAAGGCATATACGATTAGTAAATACATAATAAGTATACAAATAATCATTTATATAATAACAAAGCCCAGGGAAACAAGCATAAATGCAGGTAAGACATATAAGACGATAGGGGAAGTCTGAGTGTCAAAAATAGTTAGAGTCTAGGTAATAAATGCAACCTAATTTTCTATAACTTAGGCTTTGGTACCAATCTTTAACGGATTAGTAGCGGAATAGAAATTTGGGGTATTACATACATATATATATATATATATATATATATATATATATATATATATATATATATATATATATATAGAGTGCGATTCACAGAAAAGTGTAATTAGAGAGAAAAGTGAGAAAAAAGTTATAGGGTCTATTTTGAAACATCTCAAACTTGGGGTAAGTTTTGAAAACCACCCTTACTTCCACCCCCCCCCCACCCTGCCCCCCACCCCCTAAAAATTTTTCCTTGAAAAAAATTTTTCTAGGCCAAAAAAATTTTTTTTTTTTGGGCCAAAATTTTCATGAAATTTTATATATTTGATGCACCTTTTATTTTTGGTGCATCGCGATTATAAAATTGGTGCATCATAGTTATAACTACTTTTTTAGCCGTGATTCACCAAAATAAAAGGTCATCGGATCGCGTATGTTATTAACTTATTCCGAAAAAGTTTTGAATTAGAACCTTCAACCTTTGTGTATAAAAGAGATTTTCAAATGATTCAACACGTTTATTTTATTAATCACATGGTTAATATACAATGAAATCAATTATCCTAACATGTTCCGGTTTATTTTGTTTTACTTTTCATCGATTCACGATGGTTAATATCTTGTTGGCGTTATCCCAACGATAATGACGTGTTATAACAAAGAGATCTTGGCACTACCATGGCTACCATCCGTCACGGTTGTACAACTAATGCCCTTATAGGTATAGTACACTAAGTTATTGCAATGTTATAGGAGCATATTAGTAACGATCGTTGGGTGCGTCTCGGTTATAAAATTGGTGCGTCGTAGTTATAACTACTTTTTTTAATTGTGATTCACCAATATAAAAGTTGCATCAATCGCGTATGATTAACTTATTACGAAAACTTTGAATTAGAACCTCAACCTTTTTGTATAAAAGAGATTTTAAGCGATTCGACACGCTTATTTTATTAATCACATGGTTAATATACAATGAAATCAACTATCCTAACATGTTTGAGTCATTTATTAATCACATGGTTAACATACTTTTCATCAATTCACGATTGTTAATATGCACTTGCGTTATCCCAACGATAAAGCGTGCGGTATCGCGCTACCATAGATCCGTCTGCGGGTGTCTGAATAATGCCCTTAAAAGGATAGTATACTAAATTATTGCAATGTTATTGAGCGTATTAGGTAACAATAGTTGGGTGCATCTGGTTATAAAATCAGTGCATCGTAGTTATAATTAATTTTATAAGCGTGACTTGTAAAAAAAAAAAGGTCATCGGTGTTATAAAATTTTGGCGGGAAAATTTTGGCCCAAAAAAAAATTTTTTGCCCAGGAAAAAAAAATTTTGGCGGGAAAAAAATTTTTTTTCTGGGGGTAGGGTGGGTGGGGGGGGGGGTAGGGTCTTAATTACAAAGTTCCTTAAGAATGAAGGAAAATACAATTAGGTCCATGGTTTGGTGTGAAAAAAAAGGAGGGAAGAGGGGTGATCCGATGGTTGAGATTCTTTTCTCACTTTTCTCTGAGATCAACTTTTAAATGATCCAAGTTCTATCTTACTCCTTTAAAACCTGTATCCCCAACCAAAACCCAACCTCTATTTTTAAGATTCAGTATCCAAACCTATATCCAAACCCAAATTTACACACACCAAACCAACATACAATCCTAAAAATTACCAAACCAACCAAACCACACTACCCAACAAACACCATCCTACAATCCAAGTTACTTCCCATCTATATTTTTTATTTAAACAAACACACACTTAAAACTCTCTCATCTTTCTCACTCTAAAAAAAAAAACACTCTCTCTTAATCTCCCAACCAAACAAAATGATCTCAGTCTAAATAAAAAACACACACACACACTCATCTTTATAAGAAACACTCCACAAAAACATCACCACACTCCTACTGCCGCCGCCTCCCTTCTGCCGCCGCCAACCTACTGCGCCACCACCCTACTTCCGCCCGACGCAACCACCACACGTAAGTTTTTTATAGATCCGCATTTTTTGTAACTTTTTTGAAGATCCGTATTTTTTTATTTCTTAAAAGATCTCGGTTCTTTTTTAATTTTGGTTATAGATCCGATTTTTATTATTTTTTGTAAATCTAATAATTTTTTTGTAGATCTATTAAAAGACCCGTATTTTTAAAACTTTTTAAAGATTCGAATTTTTAATTTTTTTTAAAATCTCAGTTAGTTTTTAATTTTTTATAGATCCGAATATTTTTTAGATATGAAAATTTTATTTGTAGTTATATTTTTTGTAGATCTATTGTTTTAAAGATCCGTTTTTTTTTTTTTTTAAAGATCTGCGAGTTTTAAATTTTTTTATAGATCCGATTTTTTTTATATCTAATAATTTCATTTCTATCATTTTTTTGTAGATCTAACTTTGTTTTAAAGATCCGTAACTTTTGTATAGATCAACTTTTTCTAATTTTTTTTTTAAAGATCCGTAAGTTTTTATTTTATTTTATAGATCCGTATTTATTTTCAAAATTTTTTAAAAGATTCGTAAGTTTTTTAATTTTTTTATAGATTCGAATTTTTTTTGTAGATCTATTGTTTTTAATTGTAGATGTAGATTTATTGATTTTTTTTGTAGATCTAATTTTTTTCTAGATCCTTAATTTTTTATTAAAATCCGTATTTTTTTTAGATCTAATGTTGTATTTTGTAGATCTATATGTTCTTTTCGTAGATCTAACGTTCTTGGTATTTTTTTTTGTTTAGTTACCCGCTTGCCGTTGTTCTCTCGGAAGAAAAAGTCGCCGGAAAAATTAGTGGTCGCCGGAAAAATTTTTGGTCGCCGGCAATATTTGTGGCAGCCGGAAATATTTGTGTTGCTGCCGGTAAAATATTATTCTTTATTTTTTAAATTGTTATTAATATTTATTATTTAAATTTTATTTATTATGTAAATTTTGTTATAATAAAGTTTATGGTTTAAATTTGTTACAAAGTTTATATTGTAAACATTGTTATTAATTTTATAGTATGAGTTTTGATATGAAGTTTATGGTGTAAATTTTGTTATCAAGTTTTTGTTATAAAATGTATGGTGTAAATTTTGTATGAAGTTTATAGTGTAAAATTTGTTTTAAGTTTATAGTGTAAACAAGGACACTGATGATCGAAGAGATCATGGTTAAATGAAGAGGAAAAAGTTGAAGATATATTCAAAAAGGTGTTAAGAGGGATGGTTTAAATAGTGAAACTGGTACCGAAGTACTTACAATGTGAACATCACAATTAGGTTGTTAGGAATTCTTTATGTTGAATGTTATGGTCTTCAAGGCCTTAATATTTTAGTATGAATTATTAGAATAAATTACTCACATCGATGATATACTTGTTGCAATTGCGTCACCCAATTTACTCCGTAGTAAAGCTGACATCATACACAGATTGACAGAGACTAATAATCACATGCAGAAAGAAAAAAAAAACACACAACAAAACAAACTAATATTGATTTAGGTTCATATTTTATTAGTTCCATCAAGTAAACGATAAAATGAATGCTGCCTAGGCCATAAGGCATCTTCAATAATACTGTATAACGAGTGTGAAGCACGATCGCAATGAATTCTTTTTGTAGACGTGAGTTTGGATTGGGATATTTTCGCTAAATTCTTTCGAAAAAACTTCTTTGTGGCGACAACTAAGCAGGAATTATTTTCTTGACTTTGAACTACTACGTGACGACACTTAAAACTTGAAATTTATTTTTCTTGTTGCGAAACTTAACATTTAATGTGTTCACACTTGCAAGTGTGAACACACGTTTTGATGTATAGTATATATAGTAATAATTCGTATGTTTGCTAGATTTATCTGGGGCCATTGATGCTTATATATTTTAAATTGAGGTCATTGATACTTTTATATTTGAAAATGAAGCCATTAATGTGATTTCATTTTGTCGTTTTGTTTGATGGTTATCGCGTCTAGAGATGCCAGAAATCTGAACGAAATATGTTTGTGGTTTCGGTTGGTGGTTTTCGTTGCTGGATTTTTGGTGGATGGTATTTTGAAAGTGGTATTTTGAAATATGTTTAGGCATTCACAATTCAAATTTTTTTGTAGTTTAGTCAACTTTTCAAAATAGTATTTAGGCTCTATTATATGGAGACAAAATGAAAACTAAAGTTGTCAGTATTTGGTTCAGGACCTAAAGTCAGGGAAGTTTGTCCTTGTAGAAAGTATCAAAAGTTATTGGAGATTGCAAGCAAAAGTATCAAAGTTTTATATTAGAATAACAACACATTTAAAAGTACTCCGTAACATATTAGCTGTCAAAATAAAAAACACGTTCGAGTATACCAAATTTTAAAGCACCATATTAGATGTTGAAATGAACGACACACTTACATGAAAGTTGTTGATTTTTAGTATAATGTTAATGATTGATATTTACTGTAGTATATACTTTTTTCATCTCAAATTATTGTTAATAAACAAAAATTACACAGTTTAATAAAAGTGAGACTATTATAATTTTTAACCATAAATAAATTATTCTCTCACTAATTTTTTTTTACTACTTAAAAGAAAAGTGAACAATTTTTATGAAACATGCCAAAGAGAAAATATTGATCAAATTTTGAAACGGAGTAAAAACCTTTTTGCAGTTCAAATTTGAATCTTATTAGACGGGAAACTTTAATGTATTTTATTACAATATTAATTGATCGCTTGAGTTTAAAACAATGCATCGATAAAAGACACTCGAACACACATATCGGCGTTATCACAAAAGTAATGAAACCATGCCATTAGAAAATAATCTTGAAAAAGATTCACTAATCTTATAAATACGGTTTGTCAAAATATAATTATTCATATCGATATTTTCGAATCTGAGCCTGCTGCTTGCATTGGCCCAGCAGGTTTTCAACTATGATTGTAAATGGGTAAAAATATTTCACAAAATAAAAGTTGAAGGGCAAGTGAGATAATTTTGTCCCCACCTAACCGCTCAAATGGTCCCAAAACTTTATAAACATCAAGATGAAGAAATTCAAAAAAATTACTAAAATAAATAGAGTAATTATTCTGATGGGCTTTATGCATCATTGAAATTGCCATATTGGCTTGTAATCATGCTAGCTGGGGCCCACCCATGGCCCACTACCTTCTTCACAAATAATTGTAGACCACTTCAAACCAACCACATGATTATTTTTATTTTCATACGTAAATTCTATAGCTAAGGTGTTGTCATACTTTAATTGTCTTACTTAAAGCAATTTAGCCACAGCAGCAGATCTTCTGTTGATATCTGGCTGCTGAATACCACTATAATAATAAGGGATGTCCAACGTCTGCTGGGGCGTTGTTTAATATTTGTCTTATTCGGGATTTTATTACATAAATGGTCCTCATGGTTGGCGTAAAATTACGTATTTAGGCGGGGCCACATAAATAGTTATTAAAAACCAAAAAACAAATCTTGCTAACGTCTTGTAAGACGGTTGTATCTAATAATAATAATAATAATAATTAATAAATAAATAAATAAATAAAATACCATAAATCACAACAATCTATAAAAAAAAATTACGTATTGAATAAGTTGTTTCTAGGAAATAATCGTCGCCACCACTATAAACGTAAAAACACAATAATCGAATGCCAATTTAGTCAACAAAATAATAATAATAAATAAATAAATAAGTAGATAAATAAATAAAAGTCCATAAACCACAACAATCTATAAAAATATTACATGTTGAATAAGATGTTTCTTAGGTAAATAATCGTCATACTTACTATACATTCATAAAACCTGATAATCTATTATCGTTGTTGTGCAATCGTCACGCCGAGAAGAGTGCTCTTGAAAAGGATTCTAGCGACACATATACAATTTTTGAAAAAAATTATTCGCAGGAATTTTGTCAGAAAACTAAACACCATTGCCAGGCCAGTACGAAGTCTTCTGAATAATCATTGCCGGACATGGCTACTCTATGCTGAATCTGGTTCTTGCATTCTGCGGACACTCGGTAAAGAAACCGCCAGACACTGAATCTTGATCTTGGCCCAGGCGGTCTTCGCTATAGATATATATATATATATATATATATATATATATATATATATATATATATATATATATATATATATATATATATATATATATATATATATATATATATATATATATATATATATATATATATATATATATATATATATATGTGTGTGTATAGGGAAAGGTTAATGTGAGAGAAAAATTAAAGTTGTAAAAATAAGAACTTATATGGACCGTTAGATCTCTTTATTTGTGTTAGATGAGATTAACATTAAATGAGTGACATTATTGTAATTAAATAGGATTTTAAGGGTATTTTAGAGAATTAAAGTAATTTGAATTAATATTTGGTGCACTTTCTTTGCACTAGCCATTTTGTTTTCTATACATATTTCACCAACCTTTCTTGGTACAAACCGATACATTTTTGTTTTGATACATATTTCAAAATAAGCAGATACACTTGATACATAAATACTAAAACCGGATATATATTATACCTCAAACAAATACACTCGATACATATTTGAAAATAAATAGATACACTCCAATATGCACCACTAAAATAAGCGGATACACTTGATACACAATAAAACAAAGCGATATATATATATTACATCTCCAACAACTTATACATCTCAAAAGCGTGATACATCATGTTGAACAACGTCCTCGCTTCAAAAGTGTTGCATCATGTTGAGAAAAAGCCATAACTAATAAATGGTGGTTGTCTCTAAAATGACTATATATACGCAAATAAAAGTACCGCAAAAAAAGCAGTAGTACACATGCGCAAATAAAAATTAAAACGATTCGTATCTCCCATAAAAGCCACTCGTACACATCCGTTGTAATAACGATAGCCAAACATTTGCAAATATTAACAAGTAACAACTCGTACATCATATTTGTGATACACTTAAATTTAGTGTGTCACTAATTTCCGATCATTTAACTAAAACTCGAATATGCACCAAACTCGAATAATTACCAAAAGAATATTCACCAAACTCAATAAAAGTACAAAAAAATAATGGACAAACTCAATCATGCGGTACCAAATTTGACCAAGTAACCAAAAGAAAAACATCTAACTCGAACAAAATATGATTAAAGCTTCTCTAAAAAGTCGATACCATGGTGATATATAAGCGAACCATTGTGGGTGTAAGCAATAAATGAGGCATCGAAAACCACGGGTGATAACAGGATATGTGAACATCGGTGCGAAACCACCAACGTTAGTATAGATATGACGGATCAAAAAGCATTAAATACACCATGGTTTCCCTTGTTCGAGATCCACCACGGATAAAAAGCTTGGATCCACCATGGTTGTCGTCGTTCTAAGGGAGAAAAGTTTTGGCTGACCATGGTTTCTTTAGAGACAAGGTTTCTAAGACCTTGTGGCATCTTGGCGTGTATGACCTTCAGCGGCCGAGAGGTGGCTAGGTTCGATCAAAACGATGTCGGACACAGTGGCGATAAACATAAGATTCGATTAGTTGTTTGTGATGGCGGAGGTTATGGGCTTTCGATAAGATCGAAAGAGAATATAAGGAAATACAAAGCACGGTGAATTGGAAGAAAAAGTATAATGGAGGCGAGAAATGTGGGAGAGAGTGGATGGGGCGTTGATTATTAGATGAGTAGGAGATGGATTGTTTTGTAGGGTTACTCAATATAAGGATACACAAAACCCCAAAATACCCTTTTAGCAATATATTTACTTTTTATTTTTAGTGATCAAATATCCATGTCAATCATTTATTGGGTTCTTATTTTAATAACTTTAAAATAGTTCTCATTAGATCTATTCTATGTGTATATATATATATATATATATATATATATATACTAGTGTCAAAACCCGTCCGATGGACGGGTATGACTTTTTTTTTATTTTTAGGATTTAGTGGAAAAATATATACTAAAAAGTAATTAAAATTTAAGCGAAGCGGTTAAAATCTATAATTGGCGTTATCATAATCCATAAAAGGACTTAAAGCAGGTAAGTACTTTGATTTGTGGTTTTTATTTTTAGGATTTAGTAGAACAAATATATAGTAAAAAGTTATTAAAAGTTAAATTAAACGGTTAAGAACTATAATTAATGTTACCATAATCCATAAAACGGCTAAAAGGAGGTAACTACTTTATAACATTTTGTTCTAAACAATATTAATCATGAACATCTTTTACATTTGATAATATTATTAACATTTATTATTATTATTATTATTATTTTGTTTTTGTTAATTATGTTTATTTAGTTAATGTATATAGGTGTTTCCAGCTGTTATTTTACCAAATTTAGATGATGTTGACGAATTTGAATTATATGTGAATGAATTTATGGTTTTTTTTTTATGTTTGTTGTGATAGAATATGTATGTATTGTCGGGTTATTTGTAGAAAATTTGATTGGTCACCCAGAAAGAAAAGTATTCAGAGATAGTGGAATTGAGGGATCTACTTTACGTGCCTCAATAGTCTTAAGAAAGTAATAGACTCGGTCTCACGGTTGGTGGATTTAGTGGAGGATAGTATTAGCACCTTTGGTAGATCCGGTGGTAGTTGCTCTAATTTGTGGCCCGGCCCAGGTCCATCCTCTACTACGAACACCATGGCTAGGCGCCCGGAAGATGTGAGCGGAATATATAAATAGAGTTAAAAGCAGAAGCACCAGCTAAAGTTTAAACTAAAGGCAAGATATTCGTAGATTATATCTCAGACCTGCAAGCTTTAGATGAGGAACAATCTCTTTCTATCTACTCAAAACTTCCTTTAAATCACTGCAAAATATTTTTCTGAATTGGACATCTTGATCATGTGTTGATGGTGCAGGTTGGTAACAAAATCTAAGAGTTAAAAACCCACATTTACTGCATTGACGCTATTAAAAAATTGGCTTAAAGAAGTATACCATTTCCAAAACCGTAACACCGAATCAAGTTGTACTCGTCAAAGGTAGCTAATGTGTTGGGCTATACAAAAGAAAAAAGTATCATATGAATCTAGAAGCTTTCATCGTCATTGTAGTGGTACATCTGTATTTGACAATTACTAATGACAAACTATAACATATGTAAGTAAAGATTTCACATATCTATAAAATTCATGAGATTAAGGGTGTCCTTTAGTGAGTAAACAGGTTTAGACACTTTAATATACGTATTGCTAATGAGGTATTGGCATATTTTGTAGTAATGTAGTTTTGAAATAAGTATAAAATCCTAAAGGAAACCCACCAAACCACTCGAAGTAGACACCAAACTTACTCTTATTCTTTATTGAAATGGTCTCAGCAAAATGCCTGATCTACAATCTTCATCTTCACGATCACGTGAATTATATACATAAAAATAGATTGTTTTCAAAAGGATCATAGTACTTTTTAGTGTTGAGAAAAGTACTAATGTTCATAGATAAACTCATGATTTTTGTTCACTAATAGATCCAGTAAAGTTTATCCTCTTTATTTCTAGGTGCAACCCGAAATTCATAACATCATAGGTACACCATTTGATTATAGTTGAAAGTAATTACAATTTTTCTATATAGCAGACATGTATTGATGTAAACTATCACCACTAAATACATGTGAAACATAGGAAATAATTTTATAGCTAGAAATGGTACTCATAATAATATATCATTTAAATTGGAACGCTTCATGAGCGCATCTATGGCGTAAGAGCATCTTCCAAGAAAGATCTTAAGAACATCCCGAACTTATTTCTAGGTGCAACCTCAATGTACGAAGAGCTTACATGATCCTAAAAACTTCTATATACATACAAAGAAAGTTGCACCATATTATATACTAATTTAGTACCTATATGAAAGGGTGGAAAATTCAGAATGGCGTACATCCATCTGCTTTGCTAATGGGAAGATTTTTCACCTATACTAATTAAAAGGGTATAAATTGTTGCAGAAGTCGACAATATTGTCATATAATTTGTATAAAGGGATTGTTGATTATAGTACTTTGGACAAACTTTAAATTAAAGGTAAGTAAATTGCACACTAATTACCAATTCTATAAAGAAATTGAACTTGCTCATGTCGTTAGACCTTTTTCCTGATAACATTGACTGAGACCTCACTAATTCCTTCTCAAGGGTCTTCAATCTGGGGAATAAAATAATCAAACGTCACAACAATTAATAAAGAACACGGGCAAAAGGCAACATAAATAACTAACTGATGGTAAGTTAAGTTGAAGAGACGTAGTGAAGTTGAGAGTGAACATGATTCTTACCAATTTATGCTGAAGTTTGTGAACAACCGTCATCAGTGTGATATGGACTCTAGGCTAATCAAAGCATCTCTATATCAGATGGTGAAATATCCAAATCTTTTGGAAATATTTGTGGATTTTCATTATACAACGTAAGTCCATAAACAGAAGACATCCGTGCCACTTATGTAGAACCTGGAGCTACACCACCAGCATTATCATTTGCTCCAGACGTACTTTGACCCAAGTTCAAACCAAACCGGTCGCACCGTGCAAAGCCCCTTCCAAGACTTCGATCGTGTATTGTTTGGTCTTTGGTGTTGTAGATTTGGCTAACTTTGAATGCTACTGTTTCAGAGAAGTAATGTGCATTTAAGATACCCGATTATAACATTTGTTATTATTTAATTATCCTTTTAAGTGTTGCTACTAAAAGGAAATAAATAGAAAAAAAAGTAACATTTTTGACGCCTTAATGAAACCTTTTATAATCACTTTTTTATAAATAACAAATATTAGCATCGTAACATATCTAGTTTTTGTTTAAGCATCATACAAAAGGAAACATACATCATCGTAAAGAAGCATGCCTATGACATCATAAAAATATATACTTAGCTCTGTTGATATAGCGTCGATCCATCAAAGGCCCATGCCAAACACGTAACATAATTCACCACCAACATAGAAGAAAAAATAAATATATATATATATATATATATATATATATATATATATATATATATATATATATATATAAATTAACATTATAAACCAGGTTAAAAACTATTACTGTGAGAAGGCAATTATAAAGAACACTTACAATTTGTTCATGATCATAAAATGGATCATATACTTCAAATTTGTCAATCGTAAGCACCCCAAAACCTTTATCTCTATACCCCAAAACCTTATATACTTGAAATTTGTCAATCATAAAATGGACCACATTTGGTCCGACTATCACATATTGACTTGCCTTGACTCACAGGTGCCTTCAGCCTGTTGTTGCTATGGAGGCCAATGCATGAATTTTGTTGCGTTGACATGTTAACACCAATATTGAACATTATTGGACTATAAATTTGTTTTTCAGGATGTATAAGCATCTCCATTAAGCACAAATTTGCAATGTACATGTTGTATAGCCTCTTTATTAAGCATAAAACAAACAATTTGAGCTCAACAAATTACAAATCAAATGTTCGAAACAATAGTTCACTTGGACTACTATAAGTTAGGGGTGTTCAGTTTTTGGTTTGACACCGAACAAACCGAAATATAAACCGGACCGAAACCGAATAAAACCGGACCGAAAATTTTAATTGGTGTATGGTTTGGTTTAAAACCAAACCGAAGTATTTAATTAGTGTTTGGTTTGGTTTTGGGTTTGACAAATATATAACCAAACCAAACCAAACCGAAAAAACCGAATATATATCTATCCACACAAAAAAGTTTAAAACTTTAAATTATATATATACAGATTTTATATGTTTATCTTCCTAACAAAAAATCCTAATAATTCAAAAACTCTTATAAAATAACCACCCTCAAATCAAGGATTGATTCATATCAAGGACTATAGGAGCAAGAGTTTAACATACTTGATTCCTATAAATTCACATATACCGTATCCTGTCCTACCATAATTTCACACATCATCTGTCATCCAAATAAGCAAATCACGAGAAAATGTTAGTTAGTTTCAATTGCTTTTTAACGTCGTCTGCAACTTTTATGTATTAGTAATATTTCACTTTGAAATTTCTATATAATTGATGTTTAAATGTTGCACTAATTTCTATTTCGCTTTCATTTATTTTAGTTAAGTTCAAACCTTTTGGTTTCTTAAACTTTCGTTTGTTGATTTACTTAAGCACTTTGTGAGACGTTTTGATTTGGTAAATTTATTTGAACTTTTAGGTTTTTATTTGTGACTTTTAGATTATATTTTGAAGTTTACTTGAATTTGGTTTTCTTGGTTTTAACCGAAACCAAACCGAATTCTAATTTGGTGTATGGTTTGGTTTTATCCGTTCTATAATTGGTTTGGTTTGGTTTTGGTTTTAACTTTTAAAATTTTCAAACCGATTAACCCGAACCATACAACCCACGAAACCGAAAACCGAACCGATGAACACCCCTACTATAAGTTAACAGATAAGAATACTAATATGTGGCCAAAACAAATCTAAGAGACTAAATTGGCAGGAAGCTTGTTGAGAAAGATACATAGCACCACTTGTAGCTTGTCTGGTCTTTACTTCTAATAAACTAAGAAAGGTACCTTAATATCAAGATGAACTTTCACCATAGTTCATATCTCAAAATCTCTTCAACAATTTCCTCTTATATTTCTCCATTTCAGCATCCTCGGTGGATTCTGGAGTAGCCATGATGGCTGACACCGCTCCAGCACTATCAGAGCCCCTACAGCTTCATCTATCATATATGAAAACAACCGATGCATAAATTGTCAATTAAGCGAAAATTTTATTGGTTACGAATCTAATCAATCTCTTAGATTCACTTGTTTTGGTCATTTATTATTTCACCAAAAAGAGAATAAATAAGGATATATGAGATTATAGTGAATAACAACGACAACCTATGGCCATGCAAGAGAAACTGGCATTTGATATTTCTTTTTGTACAACAAACTAATACTTTAATCACACGCAATTTATTGTGGAAAAGTGAAGGATTGATATAAGATACTGACCGCACGAGCAAGAGCAATGATCGCGTTCAAAGCTTCTTTATGTGTGGCATCATCTTTAGCATCGCCCCACATCTCATAAATCTTTTGTGCACCACCCATCTCAACAATTTTCATTCTTTGTTCATCGAAATAAAAAAAATGTTTGGAAGAATACTCATAAAATTGTAAAATCGCTCATCAAATAATTCAAAAATTAAACTTTACCATCTAATGCAAAACGAGTTAATCTGGATGCTCCCTCCTTTTAAATAGCGGGTCCTTGACATTTAGAAGTGACATGGATTGCTGTATCAGATTATCACCTAAAAATATCCATTTGGCACAAAAAGATCAAAAATTGTGGCAACTTGTAAATAGATTTTCTCCGCTGAGACAGATTTGATTGGCAAAGTAGTTGATGAGGAATTCTAGAAACAAAGTGTATACCTAAGTATGGAAAAATATGGTATCCAATAACGGTTGCTGCCCCAGCAAATATGAGTTTAAAAAGCCATCCCATTTTTCTTTCAGCCTCTTCTTCCATAGCTCGTTCATCTGGAAACCCTATTTACATATACAAATATCATAATAAGATTAGCAGCAGTCTAACGGTAGATTGGTAAACAATTGGTTCTTCTAAAATGAAGAAGAGCAACTTGGGAATTCAATATGGTCCTTCTTTGACATCAGTAACTACGTATTCATGTCCTTGTGACTCCAGCCACTTGGGAATTCCTTAAGCATTCCCTTTCATTGCACAAAATAAACCATATCAGTATTTAATATCCGGTAATTGGATTTGAACGTTTTGGATTGTATTATCAACAAAGGGTACCTGTTGACTGCCAAATTGACCTGATCCTGGGAAACCAGGAAGTTATTATGGCAAACTGGACCATAAAACATGGTATAATCCTGTTTTTTAAACTTTGGCGCATCGCTCAACATTTGTTACCTTCGTGATGTCGTGCAACTTTATCGGCGCTTCATCATCTAAGTATAAATCTATATTTATTTCAATACATGACACCACATATTGATTAAAGAATCTCATTGTTTCAATACTAACAAAGCTATTAAGCGTTGTTACACTTCTTAAGGTGGACTTGTAGTTTTTAGCTTTTATAATTAGATCGGATCGACTTTGGACCCACCGCTTATAATTGAGTATAGTTTGGTCACGCCTCCCAATATGCATTTGCAATAAAGTTCAAAAAGGAATATGGTTCGTATTTTTAGAAGAAAATAATTATAAAGCGTAATTACTTGATATATGATGCATTAAACGATTATGAGCCCTTTCATGAAGGTTTCTATTCGATTGCTTCTCAAAATTGAGATCTTGCTTCCAAAAGCCTCCTAAGCTAATCATATACCTCGAGTCTTGTTAACATCCTCAACATAACATAGCACCAATGTACCCACCATCGCATCCATGGAACCCGTGGAAAACTATAAGGGGGTTGAATAGTTTTGCCGATTTTACGTTAGTTTCAAAACTTTTAGATTTGTTAATATGTGAGATCTTACGGATGTAGAGAAAGTATAGATCTAATGATAAAGCAAGTAAATAAAGTAAAGCTAAGGAAAGAAAAGACACAACCGATGTATAGTTGTTCGCTTACAAGGACACCTTCCTCGCCCTACTCCACTCCCGAGTCACCTACTCGAGAGTTCAAGCACTATGTCAACAAACTCCTTCACTTGGCGGAGAAGCCTTCACAACGTTGTTTACGCTTTTTCGGTGCAAAGCTAGATACCGAGTCCGTAGCACGCGGACCAAACCAACACAACTATTACACAACAAATATGTGAAATATCAAATACAAGATCTTCGCTATAGAAATCTTGCGGAGTGACAAATCAATCAAGGACCCATTGCTTGGATGACTTGTAGAATGCTCGTGATCTCGCCTTAGAAGGACCTATATGAGGATCACAAATAGAAAGAAAGAAGAACAACTCTCTAGATCAAGTGATCTATATGTTAGAAGAGAATGAGAGTGTATGAGAGATTTAGTAAGAAGAGGGGTGAGTTAGAATGAAGAAATGGCTCTCTATTTATAGGCAAAATTCTTCACTGTTCCCCGGATCCCACGGATCCCTTCCACTTGGGATCCGTCTAGTGTAAACCTAGGGATCCGTGGAACGCTCCTCTTTGCCCATGGGTTTTTTGGTTATGGGTTGGTCCATGGGTTTTCTTTAGATTCAATGTATCTAAGTATACATTGTATCTAGTCTACTTGGGTATGGGTTAAGATCCATGGGTTATGGTTTTTACCCATCCTAATAAACTATTACAACAAATGCTTAATTACTACATTTTTGTATTTAAATGGCTATATGTAAATGCTTTACAAAATAACATGTATCCTTATAATTATACTTAAGACAACATTATATTTGTTATCAACAAAACACAAAGAGATCGCAAAATATTAATAAACGTTTTTACGGTTTATTTGTATTAACAATCTCCCCTTTTGTTGATGACAAAACATAATGTTATGATGAGTAAAACTTAAGAATAGATGTAAGTTTTGAAAGCCCTAAGTTTTACTTCTCCCCTTTTTGTCGAAACAAAAGTTAACCCTGGAGGAAAAAGTAGTCCACGATTTCTTACTCCCCGACGGTAGCTCCCCTAGCTGGGCCGTCAAGTGAAGAAAAATAAAAATCCTACAAGAAGAAAGGTTAGTAACATGCTTAAATAATCTTGTGATTGTCGAGAATCAATATTGGGAGCCAAGGTATGTAAACAAGGCCTTGTAATAAAACAACAAATTGTAGTGGTATTTATGCCACTTACAAGCATGTAAAAATAAGAACAAGACTTGTTCTTGAAAATGACTTCAAAAGAAAAATAATACTAAAAGTAGAAAATAGTAGTAGTGATTCCTTCCATGCTTGCATAAGATTATGGATGGAGGTTTTGATGAGTAATGGTATTGATGCGATTAAGGATGAGGTTGAGTATGAAACGCATTTCTTCCCTAAGTTCTATTGCAATTTCCCTAGTGGATTGGCAATGTTCACAATGTAAATGATGTGGGTAATGAGTGCGAGAGTTTTCCGGGTTGTTTTGATGTGAGTTATGCGGAAGTTGTGGTGGAAAAATAAGAAAATATGGATCAATATCCGGAATGTTTGTAAATGGTGGTGGAAAAGAACCTAGATGTTCTTGTAATGTGATGGGAGCTAATGGTGGTGATGTTTCAAGATCTTGAAATATAGTATTTGGAGATGTGGGGGTGTTGAAAAGACTAATTCTTTTCTTTAGGTTGGTTAGATCTTGTTGGAGTCTTAAGGAGTTCCAAAAGAGTTACTTTAGGTGGTGATGAAGTTGGTGTACTTGTTGGTGATGAGGGGGGGTGCTATAAT
The DNA here is from genome assembly GCA_022545495.1 of Chrysanthemum lavandulifolium. Taxonomy (NCBI): domain Eukaryota; kingdom Viridiplantae; phylum Streptophyta; class Magnoliopsida; order Asterales; family Asteraceae; genus Chrysanthemum; species Chrysanthemum lavandulifolium. The sequence goes on along the minus strand of CM040239.1, from coordinate 278,638,390 downwards.
GGAAGCATCTTGTGGTGAGTTATTTTTGAGGATGAACCATTTGAGGTTGGTTTTGTTAAACAACAAGATCAGATACTAATCCATGCGGATATCCTAGAGTTTGATTGTGGTATTTTGGATGGTGGTAGTACAAAGGTTTGGGTATCATGAGAATGATTGTTTGTACTAGGTGATTCATCTAATGGGTTTTGGATGACATGGTGTGTTTTGTATGTGAGGATGAGATGGATTATGCAAGAATTTTGGGAGTTCTATATAGAGAAAACAAAGCATTGTAATGAATGCTTGACCCAAAATGTGGATTAAAATCTAATGATTAGATATGAATTCAAGGCATGTGATCATGAGAACACAAGCATTAAAGAGCATACTCCCAAAAATGAAACAAATGTGGATTTTTCATCCAAAGTGAAAAAAATAGAAGGTAAAATGTTAGGATCCAATATTTATGTTGTTTGATGATTCGGTGGTCTAGGACAATGATTAAACAAGAAAGCCATTAGAGATGAAGAGAGTTGAGAGAGGTTTCTTGAAGAGAGTTGCTTAAGAAAATGAAAGGTTTATTCAAAGAAGCCACACCCTTCCATGGATGGAAGGGTATTTATAGTTACAAAGAATACGTCTCCTGTCGGACCGTGGATCGTGCATACAAGTGGGTAAAGACCGTCCTTCCTCCACGGTGTTACACTAGACTAAGCTACGCTACAAATTAACTAATAAACTACTAAATAACGTAACTAATGATTTGTCTCACGAGCTAACTTATGCTAGATAACACTTGGGGTGACCGACTCTTTACTATGGAATTTTCTAATTCTAACAATCTCCCCAAGGAGGTCACCCCATGTTTACATTTCGAATCCTAGCATTCTATTCTTGACTTTGTTCTTGAGCTCGTGAGACTTCAATTCTTCAATTCCGCAATCTTTGTGCTTTAGCAATGACTCTTCATAGTCCGCATATTTTGTACTTTTAGTGGAGGCCTTTAAGCGATCCACATCTTTGATGATCTTGAGCTTTCTTTGAGATCATCACCACGATAAATCTCGGATCACCCTTTATTGTGTTGCCATCATGTGAAGTTGTGACTTTCGGACCGACATGCTCACACTTTTGAATCATGACATCTTTCCATCGCGTAGCGGAAGCCTTCTTGGTTCATGATATTTGCGGCGTGAAGAAGCATAGTATAAAAATATCGAGCCGAGTTATGTAAATATGCACCACCATGATTTCTTCAAATTAAGTGTGGATCTTTGTGAGCATGCGGCTTTGGATTGACTCCTCAATTTCGATCACCGCAACTGCCTAAATGTACCGCAAACAACAAGTTAGCAATAAAATACACGAAAGTGTCTTTGACCAATTTCGTTGAATTGAGGTACACGGCCCACGGTTCCCGTTGATCGAGACAAGTACTTTTGTGATCGGTGGGATTCCTAAGAATCTCCTTGACGGGTTTCGCAGTTGTTCTAGGCGTTCACAAACCGAACGTCTCAAAGAAGACAACACGGAGTGAGTGAACCGACAAATTGAGATTCACCGATTGATGAAAATGATTTGAAAAACGATCGCGTATTGCTTGAAGAAAGAGTTTTGCAATACTGACGAAGGTTTTATGAGAAAGATCAATTTTCAATCAAAATACTTTTGTATTAGAGAATGAGTACACATTCGACGTGCTAGCGAAAAGAAGAGATTCGCACATCGAACGGTTTTCTAAAAGTATTTTCAATCGAGATACTTTTGAATTTGAAATGAATACACATTCGACGTGCTAGAGAAAGAAGGTTTGCACATCGAACGGTTTTCCAAAAGTATTCATCAATTCCATTCTGGACCAAGGTTGATTCAAGAATGAATCACCCATCGTTTCTATCCGGTTGTCACAAGCTTGATCTTACGATAAGATCTCACATGTCACCCACCAAGAGCTTGTTTGATGTTGGCTCTAGAAGGATTTCCATCTTCATCGTGAATACTTTTACATACCACTCGGATGTCCCGCAATACGACAAGGATAATGCGTGGGACTCTTAATATATACTTACTTTCCACATTGTGTGAAACAGCAAGTCTTCATGAATTTAGTGTCCTAACGAGATATTGTGGATGATCTCTTGGCTCTAGACCCAATAGTGCACATTTGGTTCCTATGCCGGGAGACTAGGAGAGGTCTCCTTCTTCAATATCAACAATCTCTAAGAGAAAGTCGATAGATTATGTAGGTTCCCGTGAGAATGAAACAAGCCCTTTTAAGAGGAACTTGAGTAGCTTGGGAAGTTGTAGTGCAAGCGTCCTTTGGGTCCATGACGTCTTGTCTTCAATACCAAGTGTTACCTTAGTAACCACCAAGAACATATGTATTGAACCCGTTATGCCTAAGGTTGAATTATTGGAGGCTATTTCTTTTCACCCTTTTCACATTCAATTCTTTTTCATTCTTCAACCCCTTCAGTGCTTACCGAGACTTCATTACTAGAACCTTGTTGGGTTTATTCCAGTTCTAGCTCTATCTGAGTCCGCACTCTTCCAATATCTCACTTTTCTCCTTTTTTCAATATACCTAAGGACTCTACACTATCTAGTGGATTGTCCCTGGGTAGATCCCTCCGGTTCTGGCGGATCGTGGGAACAAATACCTAACCTAACCATCCTTATAACTCCATGCATAAAGTAAATTGGTCGGTCTTTTGTTATTGTCCATTCTTCCATGAAACCAATTGAAAAATCATTTGGAAAATCAATCAAAGTACTTGCGATACGAGATCAAAGCATTTTGTACCTTAATAGTTTTGATCATTTAGAAATGCTCCCCCACAACATGTACATATGATTATGAAATTGTTTAGCACATGCAGGCAAGAGTTCTTTAGAAATAATTTCTTTGATCACAATTTCAGAGAAAAGCCATTTGATTTTCTTTGGTAAATTCTCCCCTCAATATGTGCATAGGATATTTGAAATCATTTTATCACATAGAGGAAAGAGTTCTTTGAAACACATCCACGATCACAAAACCATTAAGAAAACCATTTGATAACTCAATCAAGGTACTTTATAAATAACTTTAAAAGTTTTTGTACCTCGATAGTTATGCTCCTCCTCAAAATGCGCTTCGAGTATTTGAAATCGTTTAGCACATATGAGAGAGCACTGCACAACCGAATCAAAACGATCAACTTTTATCAAATTTCATTATTAAATCACAAATTCTCCACGATCAAAATATCAAACCCTTTGAGATTTTGGATCCCAAGTGATTAATAAGGTTTATAAAACATGGGAGAATATGTGGCTGGTTTAAATACTCATCATGTTTTTGGATAAATGCCCTCCTCAACATGTTCATTGTGTATTTCAAATCGTTTGGCACATGGAGGCGGGAGTGCCTTTGAAGGACTAAAACCAATTCCATTAAACAGATTTGAGATTTAAATCACGATCTCTCCACGATCAAAATATCAAACCATTTGAGATTTGTGATCCCATCCGATTTAAATCATTTAGAAAATTTTGGGAAAGACGTGGCAAAATTTAATTTTGAAAATGACCGAGATGGACCAACTATAGACATTAAAGATTGTTAGTGTCGGGTATGATAGTTTTAAACGATCTTTAAGTAAAATAAAACAATTTCACAATCAAACAAGAACGAGAAAAATTTCATTTTGTAAGATCTTTGAGTTTTAAAGAAAATCATACCATGACATAACATTAAATCTTTAGATCACCACTTATTGTTGTACAAACGGAACTTTTGTGAAGAAATATCGTTTGAAAATATTTTATTTTAAATCACTCTCCCCTCAATCGATGACAAGTCAATCATTGAGTGACTTAGGTTTTGTTAAAAGAAGTCCTGATTTTCAAATTTTAGTCCAATTTATTTTCAAAACAATGTCACAATTCTCAATTTCCGGTCATTTCTCATACTCCATATTCATCATTTCATAACGGTTCGTGCATGGTTTTGCATTTTTCATTAAACGTTTATTTTCTTATTAAATAAACGCTATCGCGTAATTAATTATTTTGAACAATTGATTCAATACTTCCAAAAATTATTCCAATATATTTTAATACTCATATTAAGATTATAAAAATAATATAATGAGTTTACCCAGTGTTTTAAATTTATTTGGTATATAAATTGTTAAATTTATATTATTACGACGGTTTTCTTAAAAACTACACGATAATTATTATTTCACTCAAATTTTGCAAGAAATGTATTTTTATAATCTTTATGACCTCAATATATTTTACTTTGACTCGTTAAAATTTATTTTTATCTAACGCTACCTTAAATATTCAAATGTGTATACAACTTACTAATATTACTTAACAATACTACAAGTTACTACTTACTTTCAAGTAACTTTACATAACTTACACTTACACATTTATATACATAATAATAATAATAATAATAATAATAATAATAATATTAAATATATGTATTATTAATTACATTTTCACCAAGATTTTCTTATTTATAAGTCTTACACTCCAAGACTTTTACACATACAACTCAATAATTCAAAGTGAAAGATCAAAGTTTCTCTTCTCTCTCTTCTCTCAAAACCGCCACCATTGTTATATCAAGAAGGAGATCATCAAAATTTTCAAGTCAAGTTTTATACAATCTAGTATCACTCTTGATTAAGGTTTTGAAATAAAACCCTAGGGTGATTAGGAAAATCCTTGATCATAAACCTCATCAAGTAACTTGTAAGCATGAAACTTCATCTTTTACCTTTTCATATATATTTTTCATACATTTTCATGAAGTCCTCATGGTCATATTTGATTTGTTGTGATTTTATTCATTATCATCCAAGATTATCACCCATATGTACTATATAAATATTTATAACAATCATGTGCTAGTTAAAAGTTTATAAAATGAGAAGTTTGAAAATGATTTATCAAAGTAAGTTTTGATCTTTTACTAGTGAAGGTTTGATGTAGTTTATGCTTAATTACATGTTATAAGTAGTCATATAAACCTCAAAATGGTCATTTTATTTATATTGGTTCGACTAGTATTTTATTTTTAGTAGGATTGGCGAAGTGTAGTTTAAGGGATTTTTGTGGTGAAGTTTGTGGTTAAACAAGTAGATAAAATGGTAAAGTTTAAAATAAGCGCGAAGCTATCGAATTTATGATTTTTCCGAAAAGTTAGTCATTTTATAAGTTTTATTAAAGTTTTAGAAAATAGATTTTTATCCATGAACGTGGCCTTTTGAACGGACTAAAACGGAGTTATAACGAAAAAGATACGTGGTTTTCAAGTTACGATTTAAAAACTACCATTTTCCGGAAAATGTACATGCAGTCCCGATTTTCAACTGACCAAACAGTGGCCTTAAACTTTCTGTGAAATCTCCAAAGTTTAAAAATATATTAGTACACTTAATTACCTTCGCGTGGATATAAAGAACTTGAAAAACGGACTTAAAACGAGTGAGTTATGGTTAACCGAACTTTGAGTCAAAACGTCTTGAAAACACTATTCCCAGCATTGGTATGCTGTCGGGATTTTAATCAAGGTTTTAAGGGCCTAAACGGACGTTTGGGAAAACGGACCTTAAAAACAAGTTAGTTTTCCTATGTATATATTACGTCAAGTCCGATGTAAACCGATTTGTCAATTACTAAAACCGTTACATAGTTTTAACTACATTTTCACCATTAGCTCAAAAGTAATTATTTTTGACATGGAACCGTCACACATTCAAGTAACAATATTTTTATATAACTAGTTTTCAAGTAGCATATTGGGTGATACGTTTTCAAATCATGCATTCACGACAACATATCATAACTCAAGTCATAACATTCATTTTAGGTCGCGGATAGTTTCCGAGCCTCATTTTCGTGCACTTCATTTTGTTAGCATATCAATCACACCAGGTGAGTTCATACCCCGCTTTTACTCGTTTAAATTCCTATAAACTATTTGGGGCGAGATACATGCTTATTTATCAAAACATTTAAACTCTTTTGCCAAACAACATTACTTATACTTTAGACTTGGTGCGTGTAGTGACTAGACTTAAACAAACATCCCAATATTTATATGTTGGAAGGCCATTTATTTGGATACAGCCCAACGTGAGTCGTTGGAGGAACATCCCAATATTTATATGTTGGAAGGCCATTTTATGGATACAGCCCAACGTGAGTCGTTGGAGGAACATCCCAACACGAGTTGTTGGAAGACCCTTGTGGTGACATTTATACTTTTAACTACCTTAATGCGCATATTCATGATTGTCATTCTATTTTAGGCAATGGGTTGTGAACACACAGTTGCAAGTTTTGTATGGGCGGAACTTGGGCCGGTGGATTTACAATGCCTTTGTTGTGTGAACATTTCTCAAAGTATTTTAGATCATTTTATTACAAACTTATGAACTCACCAACCTTTGTGTTGACACTTTTAGCATGTTTATCTCGGTCTTAAGGTGATAGCATTTCATGGAGCTTTTGGGTCACATGGCATACATTGAGTCTTGTGCTTTTAACAATTACCATTCGACATGTTTTGTAAACTCTTTATGTATTATCAAACTTTGTGATTTCTTGTTGTGTAAACTTTAACATAAGTAATCGAATGGTAAACTTTTCAAAACGTCTCATTATAGAGGTCGTTTTAGTATCCATACTTTGTGCTATGACGTCATACCCCAATGACACTATCGTTCATTGCGATATTTTGGGGTGTGATGATTGGTATCGAGACTTGGTTATAGAGAACTAGGTTGCATTTTAGTTCCTAGACTATAACCGCTTTCACGTCGATCCTTTCTTTTCCTATCGCCTTACACACTTTTTGTGCGCATATGTTTTCTTAAGTATTTCTTCTAGAACCACCTCATTGGATAACGTGGTTTCCTTGTACCAATAGGGGAGTCCCAAAATCTAGTTGGGTCATCAAAGATATGGAGCTCGATAATGAGCACTTATCTAACTTGATCTCGTGATGCTCTTGTTTGATGAGATGCGAGATCGAGCTAAATAAGTGTTACTATAAAGTCAGATAGATTTGATGATTTTGCCCGAGGATGGGAGTTCTCTTGAGGATACTTTGGGAACTGCTGGCGACCAAACCTCATAGTGACTTTAGCACCTAAAGGAATTTTCTATACACCAAGTGCGACTCTCCATAGATACCTACCCTAAATTCCTCCTCCACCGTTTAGAATCGGATGATAGAATGGCTACCTATTTCAGTAACAACAATCGCCGAAACATGTATGCTTGGTGGTATGTACACGTGTGAAATGAAGCAATTATAATTATGGTGGCCAACATAATTATAAATGCGTCACAACCCACGTGGACATATGCGACATCATCGTACGTCGATCGGTGCGGGTACACCTTAGGAACCAATTGTGGCGTGGTATTATGTTTGAGAACGTTAAGTATAGACATTGGGAATTCAACGGTTCTTTCCTTGCAGAGATCATGGCACCAAAGAGGTAACACGCAAGACCGGCCGGGTGGTGCGGCGCCAAGGGTGGAAGGACGGTGGGCGTGGAGGTAGAGAAGGCGGTAGCGACATGGGTAACAATGACAACAACATCAAGCGGAAACCCCGATTTTGCCGCCATCATCGCTCAACAACTTCAAATCTTGCTTCCCACTATTGTCACACAAGTTGGAAATCATATGAATAACTCGGAAACCACGGAACGGAAGCAATGGCGACACCAACAATGTAGTTGGCGAATAACAACAACAACAACAACAACAACAAATGTAATTGGATGCACATATAAGGAATTTTCGGCATGCAAACCCGTGGAGTTTGATGGTATAGGAGGTGCTTTGGCGTATACTCGATGGGTAGAGAAGATGTCGATGATCGACATCGACAATTGTGCCACACATCGAGAGGGTGAAGTATCTTGCTTGCTTGCTATCGGAAAGGCATTGACATGGTGGAACACACACAACTACAAGCTAGGGGCGAGAGGCGACTATAGGTATGACATGGGACGAATTTAAGGCGTTATTGAAAGAGGAGTACCGCCGGACAATGAAATGCGTAAACCGGAGGATGAATTTTATCACCACTCCATGATAGGGGTGGTCACGCACCTACATGCACCGATTTCATGAGTTAGCGGACTAGTTCCTCATCTAGTTACCCCGAGTCCAAGAGAATCTCGAGGTACATATATGGTCTTGTCCCGAAACTGTGGAACTGTGAAAACAACCGAGCCGTCTACAATACAAAGTGCAATCATGAGGCGGGAACCCCGATGATTTAGATGGTTAGAAATGGTACGTTGAAGAGCGTTGATAAGAGGAAGGAAGCAAGTGGGTCGAATAAGCGAGATAGACGTGGTAGCGCATACAACAAAAGGGCAAGAGTTTTTGTGGCAACTGGTATCGAACAAAGAGAGTATGCGGTACACATCCCAAATGTGCTAAATGTGCTTATCATCACCAAGTCCAAGCCCCGCCGCTTATGTACAATATGCAATCACGAGTCATTTTTCAAGCCGGTGAGAGGCGTGCAAGACCAATAACAACGGTTAACACGGGCAACATGAGGAATAACCAAAGGACTTGCTACGAGTGCAACAGCCGAATCACTACCGGAATAATTGTCCTCGCTTGAATAAGCCACCGATGCAAGCTCCTCTAGCTGTGGCAATTGAAGGAAATAACCCAAACCTCAGACTCAATATCACCCACCCCGAGGTCGAGCATTCTATATAGGGACCGAGGCAAGCCCGCAATGCGTAATCGGTACGTTTTCCCTAGACCATTAAGTGATCCACCGTATTATTCAGATTCAGTGAGTCTCATTAGATAAGAAACCTAGACGCGTAATTTTTGGCATAAGCACTTTGACCATACATCCCGATTTCGCGAAACCTAAGGGTAGAACTTTAAGTATCATCGATTGAATCGCGAGGACGCGATTCCTCTAACGGGGGAAGAATGTCACAATTCTCAATTTCCGGTCATTTATCATACTCCATATTCATCATTTCATAACGGTTCGTGCATGGTTTTGCATTTTTCATTAAACGTTTATTTTCTTATTAAATAAACGCTATCGCGTAATTAATTATTTTGAACAATTGATTCAATACTTCCAAAAATTATTCCAATATATTTTAATACTCATATTAAGATTATAAAAATAATATAATGAGTTTACCCAGTGTTTTAAATTTATTTGGTATATAAATTGTTAAATTTATATTATTACGACGGTTTTCTTAAATACTACACGATAATTATTATTTCACTCAAATTTTGCAAGAAATGTATTTTTATAATCTTTATGACCTCAATATATTTTACTTTGACTCGTTAAAATTTATTTTTATCTAACGCTACCTTAAATATTCAAATGAGTATACAACTTACTAATATTACTTAACAATACTACAAGTTACTACTTACTTTCAAGTAACTTTACATAACTTACACTTATACATTTACATACATAATAATAATGATAATAATAATAATAATAATATGTATGTATTAAATACATGATTCACCAAGATTTACAAGATCTTCTTACTTATAAGTATCTTACACTCCAAGACTTTTACACATTCAACTCAATAATTCAAAGTGAAAGATCAAAGTTTCTCTCTCTCTCTTCTTCTCACCAAAACCGCCACCATTGTTATATCAAGGAGGAGATCATCAAAATTTTCAAGTCAAGTTTTTAACAATCTAGTATCACTCTTGATTAAGGTTTTGAAATAAAAACCTAGGGTGATTAGGAAAATCCTTGATCATAAACCTCATCAAGTAACTTGTAAGCATGAAACTTCATCTTTTACCTTTTCATATATATTTTCATACATTTTCATGAAGTCCTCATGGTCATATTTGATTTGTTGTGATTTTATTCATTATCATCCAAGATTATCACCCATATGTACTATATAAATATTTATAACAATCATGTGCTAGTTAAAAGTTTATAAAATGAGAAGTTTGAAAATGATTTATCAAAGTAAGTTTTGATCTTTTACTAGTGAAGGTTTGATGTAGTTTATGCTTAATTACATGTTATAAGTAGTCATATAAACCTCAAAATGGTCATTTTATTTATATTGGTTCGACTAGTATTTAAATTTTAGTGGGATTGGCGAAGTGTAGTTTAAGGGATTTTTGTGGTGAAGTTTGTGGTTAAACAAGTAGATAAAATGGTAAAGTTTAAAATAAGCGCGAGCTGTCGTCGAAATTTATGATTTTTCCGAAAAGTTAGTCATTTTATAAGTTTTATTAAAGTTTTAGAAAATAGATTTTTATCCATGAACGTGGCCTTTTGAACGGACTAAACGGAGTTATAACGAAAAGATACGTGGTTTTCAAGTTACGATTTAAAAACTACCATTTTCCGGAAAATGTACATGCAGTCCCGATTTTCAACTGACCAAACAGTGGCCTTAAACTTTCTGTGAAATCTCCAAAGTTTAAAAATATATTAGTACACTTAATTACCTTCGCGTGGATATAAAGAACTTGAAAACGGACTTAAAGCGAGTGAGTTATGGTTAACCGAACTTTGAGTCAAAACGTCTTGAAAACACTATTCCCAGCATTGGTATGCTGTCGGGATTTTAATCAAGGTTTTGAGGGCCTAAACGGACGTTTGGGAAACGGACCTTAAAAACAAGTTAGTTTTCCTATGTATATATTACGTCAAGTCCGATGTAAACCGATTTGTCAATTACTAAAACCGTTACATAGTTTTAACTACATTTTCACCATTAGCTCAAAAGTAATTATTTTTGACATGGAACCGTCACACATTCAAGTAACAATATTTTTATATAACTAGTTTTCAAGTAGCATATTGGGTGATACGTTTTCAAATCATGCATTCACGACAACATATCATAACTCAAGTCATAACATTCATTTTAGGTCGCGGATAGTTTCCGAGCCTCATTTTCGTGCACTTCATTTTGTTAGCATATCAATCACACCAGGTGAGTTCATACCCCGCTTTTACTCGTTTAAATTCCTATAAACTATTTGGGGCGAGATACATGCTTATTTATCAAAACATTTAAACTCTTTTGCCAAACAACATTACTTATACTTTAGACTTGGTGCGTGTAGTGACTAGACTTAAACAAACATCCCAATATTTATATGTTGGAAGGCCATTTATTTGGATACATTAACGTGAGTCGTTGGAGGAACATCCCAATATTTATATGTTGGAAGGCCATTTTATGGATACATCCCAACGTGAGTCGTTGGAGGAACATCCCAACACGAGTTGTTGGAAGACCCTTGTGGTGACATTTATACTTTTAACTACCTTAATGCGCATATTCATGATTGTCATTCTATTTTAGGCAATGGGTTGTGAACACACAGTTGCAAGTTTTGTATGGGCGAACTTGGGCCGAGTGGATTTACAATGCCTTTGTTGTGTGAACATTTCTCAAAGTATTTTAGATCATTTTATTACAAACTTATGAACTCACCAACCTTTGTGTTGACACTTTTAGCATGTTTATCTCGGGTCTTAAGGTGATAGCATTTCATGGAGCTTTTGGGTCACATGGCATACATTGAGTCTTGTGCTTTTAACAATTACCATTCGACATGTTTTGTAAACTCTTTATGTATTATCAAACTTTGTGATTTCTTGTTGTGTAAACTTTAACATAAGTAATCGAATGGTAAACTTTTCAAAACGTCTCATTATAGAGGTCGTTTTACGTATCCATACTTTGTGCTATGACGTCATACCCCAATGACACTATCGTTCATTGCGATATTTTGGGGTGTGACATTTCTTGCATTGAAGAAAGATATTGAGCCACTTGAAAGTGAGACTTTGGCGACTTCCCCAAACCGAAAATCCATGTGATGAGCAGATTCAAGCTCTATTTCAAGCTTACCTTAGCTAGGTGCACAGAGAAGCACACCATTATCATAAATCCCGCTGCTCCTTTTAAGAACGATAATCTAGATTCTTAGTTCGGGGTTATATCATCAACAAGAACAGCAACGTATCATCCCACATTTGAATACCTCTTCTCAAATTCCTTTTCCATCAAGTCGAAGCAATCCATTCCGAAGGTGTCAAGAGACCACTTCCCCACGTAGTTGAATTGATGCGCCGGGCCTCTTAGACTAGAGCTCACGAACCCGAATACACATACCAAGACAAAGAAACTTATACCATCAAGTAGCAGATTAAGTCCAATAGCCAAAGAATAACCCCGATGTATACTTTTCTCTCCTCAAGAAAGTGTATGAAGCTCAAGAACCCAAGTACCGAATGCCTAAAGAGAGAATAACCGATAACATTTGAAGAAGCAGGCCGAATCATCGATTATCTCTGCGGGTGACAATCTGCGGATGTCAACACCTAATAAGTGAATATATCTCCGAATCATGATTAAGCCCTCAAGTAAAATAGTCGAGCATCCCCAATGTACACAATCTTCTCCCCGATGATTGTGATAACATCAAAATCATCACACACTTGTGTACCTCTTTCATCTTCAAAAAACTAACTCTTCCATCTCTTCCCCCACATAGTTGGAATAAGAACACTAAACGCCTTGATGAGTAAAACCTTGAGTTTCTCTGCGGTCATGACATTTGTTTTCCCGGGATATCTTCAATCACTTAGAAGAAGAATTAAGTTCATCAAGTTTACTCGCCATGAGTCAAACCTTGAGTTTCTCTGCGGTAATAACATTTGTCTTCTCGGGATATCTTCAATCACTTAGAAGAGTTAAGTTCATCAAGCTTACTCGCGTTTAGATGCTTGTCTCCTTCCCCCTTGCTGGTTTTGACACTTCAGAATCAGCAACATCTTATCAGCCCAAATACTTGAAATCTTATGAGAAGAACACTTGAAGTCTTTGTGAGAATCAACATGCTGAAGAATGTGAGCAAGTCTAATTGGGGATTAAATTCGACATACTCCCCCAATTAGTGCTCTCCCCTAAACCGACAATCTGTTTGATATATGTCCAGATTAAGAAGAAGTCTTTAGATCGTTAAATGCAACTCGCCTTTAGTCTTCTAACATGTAGCGTAAAATGTAGAATGATAGACTCGACCTTCTTCAAGATTGTGCGGTTGGGGAATAGATAGTTAACATCTTCAACTCACACCAAAAGCATTCCACCAAAAGCATCCCAATTAACTTACATCTTGCAAATCCCTTAACTAAAATCCTCCCAATCAAACAAGAACAAAAAGATGTTCATCAAGGAAAACAAGAATCGTGCCATAACGAACACACAAGATGGTAACACCAAACTACCAATCACATCAAACAAGAATGATAGATTGTTCAAATCATCATGTTGATGTATACGAGGCATTAACCTAAGCACTTTGTCGATAAACTCATCAATCCGAGTGAAGATGTCAACCAACGGCTCTTAGAAGAGAAAACTCCATGTGAAGATGACCCGATAAGAAGAAGCTCGGTTCTTACATGAGTTTGGAGCCGTTTGACCATTTATTCTCATATAACAATCAACCATGCAGAATTATCATATTTATTCTCCCCCTCAAGAATTGCAGACGAAGTTGCCATTCTTGACTACATAAGTGAAATCATCCAAATGTATTCTATTCACACTTCTCCCCTGCAAAATTAGCAAATGATGTCGCCATCGTCCTTATAATCGAGCAAGTGGAATGAGAAAACAATCAGTGGTAGCCCGGTTCACTTGATGACTGAAGCGCATGGAAAAAGTATGAAGCATGTGGATGAGAATGGTCATTAGTGAGAAGATTTCTCTTCTTCCAAGATAATGCGCACCTGAAGCGCATACATTTCTTTTCTTTAGAGTACGAGGCATGAACTGCTGTGTTCATATGTCATTATGTTGAAGCACGAGGCCTCGAACCGATGTGAAGGTATCGTCATAAGAAGGTTTCTCTTCTTTGAAGATAAAGCGCCTTGAAACGTACACTTTTCTTTTCTTTAGAGTACGAGGCATGAACTGTTGTGTTCATACGTCATAATCTCTCTTTTCATCTACTCTTGGCAAACATGTAATAAACCCCATTATCATTCAAGAGGCTATTTTTCGTGACGGTGATGGAGAAACCCAATATGATGAATTTGACCTCAAGTAAACTAACCCGAACTTGTGACTTATACTTGCACATATGTAACAAAGAATGGTGCCGATTTCCATTAGCATCTCTAAGTACTCTCTATGTACTCTATACTCTTCAACCAACCAACCATCAAGTATAAGACGACATTACCTCTTGAAAATCCACAATTGAATGCGACATCGAGCACTACAACGTAACTCCTTAAAGTGATAGTTATTTTGAGGTGATATGAGCCCAATTCCCCAAGTGGTAAAAGAAAGGTAAAAGACACCCAACAATAACTAGATTTCCAAGTCTTCGTTTTAATAATAAGCTCGAACAAGGATCATGAAGAATCTTCATCCAACCATCCCGATACCTTCAGATACTAAGTACACTCGCCTGTGATATTTCACTTCAACCTCAAATAAACAATAGTGAATTAACTCATTGACACATCTTCTTGGTTAAAAGCTCAAATCTAGCCTCCTTTGACATTTTAAGTGAACTATGATAATGGTTTCATCCCACCATGGTTAAAAGCACATAATCCCGTAAACCATGTAATAACGAAGCTGTCATGACGAATATCCAAACACATCCAATTCATGAAGAACACCCTTTTATCCTTCTTCAAAGTAGAAACCGTAGCACTAGCATCGAAAGGATCCCGACCTACACTTTCCTTTCTCCGTGATGGTTCCATCATCATGTGATTTTACAATTCTATGGTTTGAACCGAGAAATAGTTTCTTTCACGGGATTTTACAAAACCAAGATTAAACCGTAAGATAGATCCGGAAATGCTCATTACTTTAACCAGGATGTTTTCATTGTCACGGGATTTTACAAGTCTATGATTTAAACCGAGAAATAGGTTCTTTCGCGGGATTTTACAAAATCAAGACAAAACCGTAAACAATGTCAGCTTGAATGAGTTATGACAATCTTGGTTTCGGTGAATATCTGTTTTAGGGGAATATGCAGCGGTTCATCAACGGTTCAATATCCAAGATCATCAACATCATCAACCATCCAATAAACACTTTGGTGAACACATTATACACGCATTATGTCGGCTATTGCAGTGACAACATGGAGAAGCAAACCCGATATGCCAAACTTGAACATGACGTAAAATTCCCCATATATGTTACTTAAACTTGTACTAGTCCTTGTGAAGAAGAAACGGTGTACCCAATATACCAAACCTCTTGACGTATCCTCAACTGCGTGAGACACCGAAGTGATAGTTACGTTGTGGGTTAAGTGCGAAAGAATAACAAACGTAACTAAATAGCCAAGTCTTTATCACACTCTTTAAACGCCCAAACAAGTCATATTCGCGGAAGGGTAGAAAGAAAGAAGAAGAAATAAGTAACCGCGCCCGGAAAACCTCACTTCAAATCCAAATAAGAAATACCATACATAAACAACCCCATAGTCATCCTTGTTTAATCATAAGTATAAGCCGTGACATAATATTCTCCGTGAACATGTAAATACCAAAGTACCAAACCCATAACACTACTAATCTCATAATCACACCAAATTTCATCAACTTAATCTCATCAATCAAGTCCGTTTGTAAAGACTAACTGCAACTTTGAACCCGACCCACATGTAAAGACTAAATCCAATCAATTTCTACCTGATCAATTCCAAGTCCAATCCAACTCAAATACTTAGGCACGGTCCACCAAATGATTAATGTGAATATTATAAGGCCTTTGTAATCCCAATCATTTGAATGTTGCAAATAATTAGCCCTAGTGAAATCCAAAATTCGGCATAAATCCGACTTAGGTCCATCCTACGAGCGAACATCCAAATCCAAAAATTATTGACCAACCTATAGGCCCGTGTGAATATCAACAATTCCATGTAAGGGCCCAAGTCAACAAATAACATCAAACCGTTAGGCCCATTTGAACAATCCGAACCGAATACTTCAAACCCTAAAAAATCGGTGTATAAAACACAATATTCTCACACAAGACCTAAAGTTACTCACACTATCCAACCCTAATTTTATATACTGTACGCCTCCCTTTACATATCCAAAAATCAAAGGAGACTAATCTCCCCTTTCCCTGCTTCTAAACCATAACGCCCATCTTCATGTAATCAAGTGCACATCACCACAGGGATGGTTTGATGTCTTAGATATGAGGGTCTTAGATCTGCCACAGGGATGGCATAAAGGCTTTGTACCGGCCACAAGATCAAACACCAAGAGCAAAGGTAGGTATTAAATCGATTCAGTCTTGTTTAGAGTATAAACGAGCCAAACAAATGATTTAACATGATTGTTAAACTTATTTGTTTAATTCGTATATTTGATGCTTGTGATAATGTCTTTCAACCGAATCTAGTAAATCAATTAGCATATTCGTTATTTGATTTGACTTACACATTCGGACACATCAAGAAGGATTATGTTTTAAGTTTTAATGATGAAACGAACCAAAGACAACACATAGCGCTTTGTTATGTAGTTTCTTTCATTGTTCGGATATTCAACAAGAAGTGAAAGCTTCATAATGATCAATGATGAAAGTCTATTTCGTGTTTTAGACCTTTGGTCTTGATGTGACTTTAGAGTACCACGAAATAATAATCTGAGATCGTTTAGTAAACTTTTCATTTTGATTCATGAGTCTTAAAGAAGGAGAAGGGATAAATATGTTGTAGTTGATGGATGAGATGAGATATTGATAATGTCGGAGTTGGTTATAGGGTATGAGATTATTGGATTAGGTTAGATTAAGGTTCGGATTTGAATGAATGACTTCTTTACATTTCGTTATCATTAAAAAAAATGAACCTGTGATGTATTGTGACTGAGGTTGAGTTGTATTATGTTTGGTAATTGTTGACTGATGATGGTTATAACCTGATGTCATTTTGAGTCATGTTGGTATGTGGTCGTGGTCTCCTTCTTCGACCTTTCTGTCAAGACAAGTCGCTACTTTTGTTACCAACTCGCATAATTTGGGCAGCATGACAACTCGCTTTTGACATTAAATCAATAGCAACTCGCTCAATAGCAAAGTGCAACTCGCTCAAAAGCAAGTCAACATAACCTGACCAACTCGCATGTAAGAATAAGGCAACTCGCTAAGATGAAAATTAAACCGTAGTTGACCATACCAACTCGCAGTTGACTAAATAGTCAACTCGCATCCTTAAAGCTAGTACCCAACTCGCAAAGAACAAAGACGAATCGGACATGACCTTGACAACTCGCTATTAAGAATACATAACCAAGATGTATGAATGAGTGCATTAAAACCATTTACACGCTTAGCGACTTCATCGCAAGTGAATACCGGATTTTGAACAGCTTTATCTCATGTAATGATATCAAACGGTTAATAGCTTAAAACAGATTTGATCATTAAAAGGAAAAATAAGATCGCTTTCAAAACATTATGTAACACTAGAAACCGTGATTATGACCACGAGAACAACATAAACCATACTCAATAACCATATTCAAACCAACATATGACCCACTCATAAAAGCAGATTCAACAAATTTGTAAAACAAATAAACAGACTTCACAAACAAGACGCATCAAACATGTCAACCCGCATACAAAACCGAGAGCAAAACCATACGAATCATCAAGAACAACATAACCCTGGCTCTGATACCAATTGTTAGGATCGAATATTTATGTTGTTTGATGATTCGGGTGGTCTAGGACAATGATTAAATAAGAAAGCCATTAGAGAGATGAAGAGAGTTGAGAGGAGGTTTCTTGAAGAGAGTTGCTTAAGAAAATGAAAGGTTTATTCAAAGAAGCCACACCCCTTCCATGGATGGAAGGGGTATTTATAGTTACAAAGAATACGTCCTCCTATCGGACTGTGGATAAGGCATACAGTGGGTAAAGACCCGTCCTTCCTCCACGGTGTTACACTAGACTAAGCTACACTACAAATTAACTAATAAACTACTAAATAACATAACTAATGATTTGTCTACGAGCTAACTTATGCTAGATAACACTTGGGGTGACCGACTCTTTACTATGGAATTTTCTAATTCCTAACATAAAAACAGCTTCTGTTTCATCGATCCCACGGATCCTTCCCTCGAGGATCCGTCCCAAAGATGAAGGCCGGGATCCATGGGTCTAGTGATTCGTGCAAAGACAAAATTTTCCTTTTGGAAACATTTTGCCTATTGTGTGCCTATATGCAAACTATTTGGAGTCATGGTTATCTCGACCCCTAAAAGAAATAGAAAATAAACTAGAAGTATAAAACGTCCTATTGAGATAACCCAAAACACATATTTAGTACATGAGTACGTAATTTTGTGTTATCAATGCTCCTAATTCATTGTTGCTTAAATGAATGTACCCGAAAACACATATTAGTTATGTGTCCCTCGAGTATTCAAAAGACATGAGATGCAATGAAACGGGTTTTACTTTGTATTAATAATGAAAAGCGATTTGTCCTAGACGTGAGAAATTGCTTTTGTGAAATTGATATGGAAGGTATCATCCTTTTAGAAAACATTGTGAAAGTAGGTTTTCTTTGAAAATGTGTATATAAAAATATAAGAAAGCTATAAGTGGAAAACTCATCTTGGGTTTTGAAAATTCCGTATTGTTTGTGAGTTGTGCGTGAAATAGAGATCCTATACTCGTAAAGAAGAAGGCTAGTGTTTACATACCTTGTAGAGTCAAATAAGTTACGACGCTTTGTTCCATTAGACCAAGACCAAGACGAAGTAGGTTGAATTGTTCCCGCTCAACGGTTTGGTGAGGACGCGTCGCTATGTTGTCTTCGGATGCTACCTTCTCAATAGAAATGTTCCCTTTGAACATTGTCTCTTAAGAAGTGGTGACGAATCTCTATATGTTTTGTGCGAGAATGCAATACCGGATTCTTGCTTAAGTCGATGGCACCTTTGTTGTCACATAGGATGGCTATGTCGCTAGATGAATGTCGTAGTCTACTAACGCTTATTTCATCCATATTACTTGTTGGCATGCTTTCCGCGGAGACGTATCGGCTTCGGGTTGTTGATATTGCTAGTGCCGCTTGTTTCTTAGAAAACCAAGACGTTAAACAACATCCCATGAAAGTACACACCCCACTTGTACTTTTTCTATCAACGTAATCACCGCATGGTCGAATCAGCATATACAATTGTTTCTACTCCTGCGTCTTAGGATACCATAATCCTAATTGTGTTGTACCTTAATGTATCTAAAATTCTTTTACGGCTTCTAGGTGTGATGTTTTGGGGTTCTTGAAACCCAGCACATAAGCAAACACTAAACATGATATCCGCCTACTTGCTATGAGGTAGAGAAGACTACCTATCATGCCACGATATTTAGTATTATCTATGGATTCGCCGTCTTCATCTTTTGTGAGTTTGGTGTCGGATGACATTGGTGTCCTAATTGGTTTCGACTCTTCTAGACCAAATTTCTTTAACATCTCTTTTATGTATTTAGATTGATTAAAGAAGATACCATCTTCTACTTGTTTAATTTGTAGACCAAGAAAGAAACTAAGTTCTCCAATCATACTCATCTCGAACTCGTCATGCATGATTTTAGAGAAATCATCACATATGTCTTGACAAGTGGATCTGAATATAATATCATCTACATATATTTGCACTATGATTATATGTGACTCTCTTTTCTTAGTAAAAAGTGTGTTGTCAACTAACCCCATGGTATAGTTGTGTTTAATTAAAAAGGACTTGAGTCTATCATACCAAGCTTTTGGAGCTTGTTTAAGACCGTAAAGGGCTTTCTTTAATTTATATACATGTTTGGGTTTTTCAAAATCGATGAAGCCCGGAGGTTGAGCTACATATACTTCTTCATTAATGAGACCATTTAGAAAAGCGCTTTTGACATCCATTTGATAAAGCTTTAGATCATTGGCACAAGCATACGCAAGAAGTATTCTTATAGAATCTAATCGAGCCACGGGGGCATAGGTCTCATCAAAGTTTATTCCTTCTTGTTGATTATACCCTTGGGCAACGAGTCTAGCCTTGTTCCTAGACACTACTCCGTTGCATCTAATTTGTTTTTATAAACCCATTTTGTTCCTATTATGGTTTGATTACTAGGTGGAGGGACAAGTGTCCAAACATCATTAGAAACGAATTGATTTAGTTCTTCTTGCATAGCCATTACCCAACTTTCATCTTTTATGGCTTCTTGTGTTTCTTAGGTTCTATGGTTGAAACGAAACAAAACAAGCTACTTTGGTTTTGAACTTGAGACCTTAATGTTCGTTCGCTTAGCTTTCCTATGACTTTATCTACGGGGTGATCTTTGATTCTTTAATGTTTATGATTTCATCATTTAAGGGTTCTTCTTCTTCATTTATCTTTTCTTTATTACTATAGCTTCACTTTCTATGATCTCGCCATCGACAAGAGGTGGAGAGGGTTTGGGTGGACTTTCATCAAATTTTATGTTTAATGACTCTTCTACCTTCATTGTTTCTTTGTTTAATATGACGTAAGCTTTGCTATTTGGCGAGTAACCTAGAAAGATACCTTCGGTTGATTTAGGATCAAATTTTGTAAGGTAATCTTTAGTGTTAAGAATAAAACATTTTCTTCCAAAGACTCTAAAGTGATTTAACGTAGGCTTTTGCCCTGAGTAACTCATATGGAGTTTTTCCTAAGATTGGTCTAATTAAGACTCGATTGAGTATGTACGTTGAAGTATCAACGATTACACCAAACTTTTGAGGTATGGATCGCTCATTTAGCATGGTTCGACTCATTTCTTGAAGGGTTCTATTCTTTCTTTCTACTACCCCATTCGATTGTGGAGTGCGTGGAGCCGAAGTTGTGTAGTAATACCATTAGCATCACAAAAGGCTCCAAATTGCACTTCATTATCGAATTCTCACCATGATCCGTCCTAATGGACACTATAGGACTTCCTAGTTGTCTTTGGATCTTTTGCTTAATATTTCAAATTAATTAAAGGTTTCGCTTTTGTTCTTTAAAAATTTTGTCCATGTATACCTAGAGTAGTCATCCACTATTACCAAAGTGTAGTAGTTGCCTCCATAACTTTGGATAGCGGATGGACCAAATAAATCCATATGTAGTAATTCTAGACACCTAGTTGTGGACACCATGTTTTTAGCTTTATGACTTGAATGAGCTTGTTTTCCTACATTACAAGCATCACAAAAATGATGTTCATATTTTAACTTAGGTAGATCTCTTACTGGATCTTTGGATGATAGCGATTGAAGAAGTCGCATGTTGGCGTGACCCAATCTTCGATGCCATAAGGTCGAAGTATCATTCATATAGGTAAGACATAGTTTGTCTTTAGGTTCATTACCAATTTTAATGACATAGACTCCATGTTTCCTAATTCCTCTTCCTATGGTTATGCCATTTTAAGTATCTTACTACGGCTTGGTAAAAGTACATTGCACTTTTTATCACATATTTGTCCTATACTTAAGAGGTTAAAGTTTAGGTTTTCTCGTGATACACATCGTTAATGGTTAGAGATTTGTTAGAAAATCGTACTTTACCGATGATTCTACTTTTGTTATTTCCAAACACCACATTACCTCCATTTATGGATTCATATGGAGAATAGATCCTATTGCCGGTCATGTGCCTCGTGCACCCGCTATCCTTGACCCATTCATCGGGTCTAGGTCACCTTTAAGCACACCTAAAACAATAATAAACTCAAAATTTTGGTCCCCATTTGTTCATGGGTCCATTAGTGTTAAACATTCCATTCATGTTAGACATGTATGGATAAGATGAGTATGCATTCCATGGAGCAAAGTTTTGAAAAGGAAAACCGTTTTGCATATTAGGGTTCCATCCCATTTGATGGTTACTTTTTGGATAAACGTTATTAGGTCTCCTAGATGCATTATGTTTTTGAAAAGATGGTGCTTTGTTTCTTGCAAAATTAGGATTATATTTTGAGGTGGATGTCTAGTGGTGACATGAGTTGGTTTCTTCCTATTAACGATAACGAACTCAGTTCTAGATGAAGAAGCTACGTTATTACCACTAGTTGTCACAGCAGATCCATGGATCCCTGTCTGTACACTAGCCGGTTCCCTTTTTAGGGGATCCGTGGGATCCGCCACAACAGTGGCTGGTTTTTCTAGTTCTTTAACAAATTTTGTTTCTTTACTTTCACTAGTTGATGGATCAAGTTGTTGAATACCTAGACCCTTTTGGTTGTTACCGGTTTTAACACCATCGAGTATTGTATCTAAGGTGTTCATACTCATTCTAGCAATTTTAGAATCTATATGATCAACTAGTGTTTGAAGTTGAACACAAAGTTCACATTCACCACTTGCTATTTTACCCTTTTCTAAACGTTTTAGTTTTGCTTTTAATTCTATGACTTCTTTATCTAAACGTTGATTTTGACTCTTTAAAAGTTTTTTTTTGTTAATTAGTTTTAAGCTAATGTTGCATAGTTTGTCATATTCATTATGCAATGAGTCGTCATCAAGTGATGAACTACTATAGTATTCGTGACATACCGTCATTTGTCATGAGACAAATTTATTTGTCCTCCTCGTCACTCATTCCCAAGTGCCGCCACGAACGCCTTTTGATCATCCCGCTTTGGGACACTTACTAATAAAGTGGTTTGGGTCCCACATTTAAATCAAGTACGATCATCTTTGGCTTCTCTTCCTCTTTGCTTTTCCGAAGCCTTTCTTATCGTCATACGGTTGTTTGACGATCTTCCCTTTCTTCTAAAGAACTTTTAAAGTCCTCATCGCCATATGCACTCCTCCTCGTCACTACCCGAGGAGGAGTTCTCTCATCGCTTGAAGCCTTTCTCGGCTTTTAGGCAAGAGATTTGTGTTTCACTTTACCTTTGAGGCTTGAGTCTTTAGCAAGAACAAGCTCGTAGACTTTTAGATTGCCTATGAGTTCATCGAGGTGAGGTTGTCAAATCTTTTGACTCTTCGATCGCCGTCACCTTAGATCTCCACTTCGATGGAAGTGCCTTTAGATATCTCCTAACATGGTTACGGCTAGAAAAAGATTCATCAAGTGCTTGTAAAGATGTAATAATAGTATTAAAGTTAGCAAATGAATGATCTATAGTTTCTCATCCGATATTGAAAATTGTTCATATTGTTGAACAAATAAATCAATTTTATTATTTTTAACTTGTTCGTTGCCTTGATGAGTTACAACTAAAGAATTCCAAATTTCTTTAGAGGTTTTGAGCAAAGAAATTCTTTCGAATTCCTTTTTCGGTAAAGCATTATATAAAACCATTTTTGTTTCACTATTTTTAGAAAGCTTTTTCTTCAAATCATCATTTAGTTTATCATGAGGTATGTTAACTACATTCCCTTTATCATCTTTTGAGGTAGCCTCAAAATCTCCTTCAACAATAATGTACCAAAGATCAATATCTTTAGATTTTACATATGTTTCGAATCTATTTTTCCAATAAATAAAACCATTAGTTTCAAGTAGTGGTGGTCGTTGCATAGATTGCCCTTCCTTATAATTTTCAGAACCCATAGTGATCGAAAAGTTTTAAAATACAATTTTACTTTAAAGCGCTTATAAACTTAGCTCTTGATGCCAATTGTGGAAAACTAGATGGGGTTGAATAGTTTTGCCTATTTTACGTTAGTTTCAAAACTTTTAGATTCGTTAATATGTGAGATCTTATGGATGTAGAGAAAGTATAGATCTAATGATAAAGCAAGTAAATAAAGTAAAGCTAAGGGAAAGAAAAGACACAACCGATGTATAGTGGTTCGGCTACAAGGACACCTTCCTTGCCCTACTTCACTCCCCGAGTCACATACTCGAGAGTTCAAGCACTATGTCAACAAACTCCTTCACTGGCGGAGAAGCCTTCACAACGTTGCTTACACTTTTCCGGTACAAAGCTAGATACAGAGTCCGTAGTACGTGGACCAAACCAACACAACTATTACACAACAAATATGTGAAATATCAAATACAAGATCTTATTCTGAAATCTTATGGAGTGACAAATCAATCAAGGACCCTTGCTTGGATGACTTGTAGAATGCTCGTGATCTCGCCTTGAGAAGGACCTATATGAGGATCACAAATAGAAAGAAAGAAGAACAACTCTCTAGATCAAGTGATCTATATGTTAGAAGAGAATGAGAGTGTATGAGAGATTTAGTAAGAAGAGGGTGAGTTAGAATAAAGAAATGGCTCTCTATTTATAGGCAAAATTCTTCAACGTTCCGGATCCCACGGATCCTTCCACTGGGATCCGTCTAGGTAAACCTAGGGATCCGTGGAACGCCTCTTTGCCCATGGGTTTTTGGTTATGGGTCATGGGTTATGGGTTGGTCCATGGGTTTTCTTTAGATTCAATGTATCTAAGTATACATTGTATCTAGTCTACTGGTATGGGTTAAGATCCATGGGTTATGGTCCATGGGTTATGGTTTTACCCATCCTAATAAACTATTACAACAAATACTTAATTACTACATTTTTGTATTTAAATGGCTATATGTAAATGCTTTACAAAAATAACATGTATCCTTATAATTATACTTAAGACAACATTATATTTGTTATCAACAAAACACAAAGAGATCGCAAATTATTAATAAACGTTTTTACGGTTTATTTGTATTAACAGAACCATCACTTACAGGCAATGATTCTCCCACCTGCATAAATTTGGAGTTTTCAAAAAAAGTTGTTATACATATTAAGACGGCCTTATTAATCATTCAGGGATAGAAGCAAGATCATGAAGAAAATGTACAACCTGACAAACTTGAAATTTGTCTGATGCAAACCAGAAGCTTCTGCTGCAGCTTGAGCATACTTCTCCATCTTTCTATTCAGATCTACACCAACTACACTTACACCGTGTCGCACTCCATAATATTTCGATTAGGACCCGTCCCTATCCCAATCTTCTAATATTTTCTCACTTTTTTCCATCAAATTTGCAAATAGTTGTGACTTTAAACCCGAAATCTTATCAAATATCAAGTGTCATTTATTGATTTAGACCAACAACGGTTCATAATTAAAATAATTCACTTGATTACTAACCTCGACCTCATAATTTTCATTGATTTATCCATGGCTCCAAAGATATAACTCCTCGTATAGGGTGGTCACGGGTAAAACGGGTCGAGTCGGGATCAATTGACCTACCATTTACACTACTTCATTAATAGCTACTTTTGTACTAATTTAACCTGTTTGACATGCTAAGAATATAATACAACCTTAATTGACATGTCTACATATAAAGGGGATAATTACGATCTCTTATATCTTTCTTTAATGCTGCATTAAGAAATAGACATTGGTTCCTTCAACTTCATGACACGAACTGAAAGTTATAACACGACACACACTGAAAGCTTTAAGTAGGAAAAGTATCTCATGATCTCGCTTAATTAAGTAATCGAATGCCGTTTTTCTTCGACCATCATTTACTTGAATGATGTGCTTTTACGGTAGCACCTTTGCTCAATCCATATGAACCAAGCATGAATTAGGTTGAGATACGAAGGACCTAGGATAAATGGACGCCAAAAGAAGATTAATGTACCTTTAGCACGGAAGTTTTCGTCACTTCTTCCTTACTTCTACCACCACGCCTTCTTGCCGAAACCTTGATTATAAATTAGCACATGAGATGCATACAAAATACCATAATTATAAGTTAGCACATGAGATGACACAAAGATAGCTAAATCACATAATATAAAGAAATAAGGATTCCCACATGAGCGGATTTGTAATCGGTGATCGTTTGTATTTGACTCTCTCGAGATTAATGTACACCCATGTTTCTTCCTTATGTAGTACTCCACGTAATTATAATTTATTTTGTTGGTGCTACATTATTAAATAATAAAGTGTGAAAACTATATCACGTGCTGATAAGCAACCCACGGATATAAAGAGAGCGCATGGGTCAACTCTACTTGAGATGCCACAAAGTGCTCCATGGCCTCCTCATACCTCCCATTTCCAAAGAGATGGTGATCCGAGAAGAGGTTGTACCGCTTGGTTATCCCATGTTAGTTTCATATGGTAATAGTATGTAACTTTTAGTATTACACTTGTTGTTTAATTACTTACACGCTTAGTATCTCTCATGCCTCGGAACTTCAAGATTTACGTAGTAGTATGTCGATGGCGTGTTTGACAAATGAAGCCCTACGGTAGGTAAATTATGTGTTAATGTAAATGGTCCCACATCATGAGGTTGATGCACGCAAGTAGTTCAAGACATTAATTAACCATCCACATATTTCAAGCAATAGAAAATATAAGAATACTATAAATATAAGTCAAGTTCAACTGTGTTGTAGCTATATGCTGCAATATATATTAATAGTTAATCAGATGCAGACATTTCAAATTAGCATAATGTAATCTTTGTTAACACACAACTTTAATTATATATTATCCAAAAGCACTAAATCAAGGGTCAAAAAGAGCCATTCATCTATGATCTATCAATAAGAACATTAAAGCTTATAAGACTGTTTGAATATTCAGATAATAGAGAATTAGTGGTCGTGTACCTGTTTATTATTGGTGGCGTAGTAGTAGAAATTTCGAACTCTATGAACCCAATTTATATTTATATTAGAGCTTTTTAGTTGCCTTCGCCATTATTTATTGCAATCTTATAACTATATTTTACACACTAATTACTTATTACGAATTATGACTTGTTAACCATCCCACCCGACCTATCATTTTGCCACATCATAAGTAACAAATTACCTAGAGCTCAAATGCACCCTTTGTGCAGAAAAATAAACAAACAAACACACTCTTTAGGGTAAATTATAGCCCAAATGCACCTTTGTGCAGAAAAATAAACAAACAAAACGCACTTTAGGGCTGAATTAGCATCTCCAAATACACCCTTTGTGAAGAAAAATAAACAAAGAAAACGCGCCTTTAGGGCTGAAATCAAGACTCCAAATGCACCCTTTGTGCGGAAAAATAAACAAATAAAACAAATTCTTTAGGGGCTGAAATCAGTAGCTCGAAATGCACCCTTTGTGTAGAAAAATAAACAAACAAACCGCACCCTTTAGGGGCTGAAATCAGCAGATCCAAATGCACCCTTTGTGCAGAAAAATAAATAAACAAAGCGCACCCTTTAGGGGCTGAAATCAGCAGCTCCAAGTGCACCCTTTGTGCAGAAAAATAAACAATCAAAACGCATTCTTTTGGGGCAACTCCAAATGCACCCAATCAAAACATCCTTTAACCATCAAAGCGCATTTTATTAATACATGGGAATAAATACTTACCAACTTTCATGCCTATGAGTTATGCAGACCACACACATATAAACTATAAATATGACATCTATATACCTCATAATCTGACATGAGCTAGGATTACCATTTTTGGACCCAGGGATAATTCCAAGAAACAACAACAACAGTAACGTTGATGAAAACATCACAGGTGAATTAGTTATGTACATATGTTCATGTACAAAAGTAATTAGATCTTTAAATAAGCTTGTTCAAACACTCCTGAAAATGCATTCAAGAAATCCAGAATACAAACACCTTTGAAAGCTCTTGAGATACCGTAATATATTTGATAAAGAATATTAATATACAACATGGTTAACGCTATCTAACACTTTAAACTTGCACATATGGATGTACATGAGTCAAAGTGAAATAAGTTAGTGAGATATTTGACGACAATTTTATCATCAACTGAATCTATATCCCAGATTCAGCTTGACATAGGGACTAAAGTTATAACTTCACTCATGTTCAACCAAAAGAGAAAGTATAGGCAACACAAGATGAACAATAGAACCTTTATTCGGATCTAAGTCGCAATAGTCGACTTAGATTAAGTTTACAATAGTATCCAAATGTTACAAGATTAGATTAATGTCAATGAGACAATAATCATGTAAATGTAAAGACAAGACAAGATCGGTGAAATGATCGGAAAAGAAGAGAAGAGTGATACAAAAGGCGCACACTCAAGTGTGTGTAACCCTAGATTAAGGGACTTATTAAATAGGAGATTAAGTTTCACTAAGACCCTCTAACGGCTATAAATGACTCATCGTGAAGCGATGAAAGCTTGATGAAATGAACATCTTGGAACTTTAAATCTTTTATCCTTTGTCCAAGTTTAACCCACGTAATTAATCCCGCAATGAACCATAACTTGAAAGCCATTAGCAATTGATAGAATGATATGTTTGCCACAGATTATCACCCCAAAATTTAACATTCCCCTTAATCGATGAGCAAACATATCAAACAATATCAATTTTCACACAAAAAATTTATCTTGATAGACAGGAGGTTCTTTGTGAGTATGTCTGCAGTTTGGTTTGAAGAGCCAATCTTTTAGCATTTATAACACCTCTAGCAATTTTTCCCGATGAAGTGAACATCAATTTCAAAGTGTTTTGATCTTTCATGGAAAAGCAGGGTTGACACAAGTTGTAAAGCGATTTGTTGTCACAAAAAGATTAACGGGAAGATTGATATCAACTTTTAGATCTTTTAGGATTTTTGAATCCAAATGATTTCCAGCAGCGATGAGACATAGATCTATACTCGCTTACGTGGAAGATTTTGAAAGAGTGTTTTGTTTTTACTTTTCCATGAGATTAAACAATCATTGAAGAAAACACAATAACACGTGATGATTTTTACGGTTTTCTTGCATTTGGCCCAATCGGCATCACTATATCCTTCAAGATGATTTTCGAGTTCTTTGAAATTGTACCTTAGACCTTTTCACGGAGCTCCTTTTAGATATCTCGAACATTGAGGCACATTCGGATGAGATTTTAAGGGAGAATGCATATATTGTGCGGACAATGAACCGAGTATGAGATGTCGGTCTTGTATGGGTGAGATAGATAAGTTTCCCAAGTAACCCGATAACCGATGATGTTGACAAGCAAGGGTCATCGGCGGTGGGAATGTATGGAAGCACGAGTTGGGTTCCATAGGAGTGGACACGAGTTTGCACCAAGAAGACCAAATTCTTTGAGGAGTTCAAGGCAGTATTTTCTTTGAGAAAGACAAATGTCATTCCAGTTTTAAAACCTCAATGCCAAGGAAATATTTTAGATTTCCCAAGTCTTTGATATGAAATTTGGATTTTAGAAACTCTTTAAAAGATTTATCTCATCAATACGGTTTCAGTAAGAACAATATCATCCACATAAACAAGCGAGCAATAAACTTGTTATTCTCTTTTTGGTGAACAAGGAGTGATCATTATGATTGAACAAAGTTATTTTCTTTTAAAACAACGACAAGTTTTTCATTCCATTTCACGGGAGCTTGTTTTAGGCCATATAGAGACTTGACAAGTTTACAAACTTTATTTTATTGTTCTCATTCTGAACCCCTTGGGATGGTCATATAGATATCCTCATCAAGATCTCCATACAAGAAAGCATTGTTAACATCAAGTTGAAAAAGAGGCCATTTGTTTTTACTGACTAAGGCAATAAGACATCTAACGATGAACATTTTCACAACAGGGAAAAAGTTTCATCATAGTCTATTCCTTCCCTTTGGTTATAACCTTTAACAACTAATCTAGCCTTGTATCTATCAACTTCACCATTGGCTTTATATTTGATTTTAAAGATCCATTTGTACCCAATAGGAGTTCTATTAGGAGGTAGATCGGTTATATCCCAAGCATGGTTTTCATTTAAGGCCTCAATTTCAGAGTTCATAGCATCAACCCAATTACTATCAAGGATAGCTTCTTCATAACAGTGGGTTCAATACTTTTATTAAGACTAGATGCAAAGCGATAATTATCTTTGTTAAGATTAGAGTAATTAACAACCTTTTCAACACCATATTTGACTTTTCCTTCTACAATAAAGTCGTTAAGATTCTTGGGCAACTTAGAGACTCGGTTGACCTTCTAGCGATAGTGGTGGCAAGCCTCTTTCTTGTTCAATGAGAATCGGTGTAGTATCGTGAGAATCGGAAGATGCATTAGCGGGATGTGATTCATGTGATATGGTGCCCTCGGGGTGTGTATTATCATCTATAGATGTTGCAACCGGTTCGTCAATCCTAGTAGGATGACTTACCACCGTGCCATCATCATAGGATGTCACTCTCCTTCATCATTGGGACTTATTTGTGAGTCAAAGAAATTTTGTGATTTAAATCTTTTGGTACAAAAGTTTCAACAAAAGGTTTTGACAAAGTATTTTTCATTTTGAAGGAAAACAGTTTCATAAAATTTGACATCTCGGGAGTAAAAGATATTTTTGTTTCTAGGCTCAAGAGTTTATAGCCTTTCTTCTCATTTGAGTAACCAATAAGGACACTTTTTCGGACCTACTACCAAATTTATCGAGATGTTGAGAATGGTGGCATAGCATAAGCGACCAAAGACTCTAAGGAGAGAGAGTGAAGGGTCATGCCCATACACAAGGAAGAAGGGGACTTGCAGACAGGCGAAGAGGTAACTTTGTTTATGACATAGGCGGCAGTTAGAACACATTCGGACCAAAGATTTAGAGGTAATTCCCACGAAACATAAGGGATCTAGCTACATTAAGGAGATGCCTATGTTTCCTTTCTGCAATACCATTTTGTTGTGGTGTATAAACACAAGAGGTTTGATGTAAAATTCCTTTTCATGGAAAAATGTTGAAGTTTATTATTGACAAATTACGTCCCATTATCACTTCTAAAAATCTTGACATTGTGTTCAAATTGATTTGATAGCATATGAGTAAAGTTAACAATGGAAACATAAACATCATCCTTCCCTTAAGCATATAAACCCACACGCCTACGGAATAGTCATCAACAAGCTGTTAAAAATATTTGTAACCATCTCTGCTAGTGACTTTATATGGTCCCCATACATCAAGATGGACAAGTTGACCAATTTTAGTTGATTTATGTTCACTTAGAGGAATGGTTCTCTGGTTTGTTTAGCTTTATTACAAGTATCACGAGATGATCGAGTTTGGATGTACTATCAAATTTAAGAGTGGGTTTAAGTATGTGTAGGACTTGGTCGAGGATGACCAAGTCTTTGATGCCAAAGATTTTAGAAACATGACAAACAGATATGCGGTTATTAGAAATAATCTTACATGTAGAATCAATATCAAACATATATAACCCATTGTATTGTTTACCAATCCCACAATCCTTTTTGATGTAAATCACATATATAGCAATTAGATTCATTAAACCCAACAAACATCTTATTGTCTCTAGCAATTTTATGAGCAGACAATGAGACTAACATTGTACTCGGGAACAACAAGTACATCAAAAGAGTTAGGTCATTATTGACCTTTAAATCACCAATTTTAGTAATTAAGGCACGAGTACCGTTGGGATGTCCAACAGTTAAGCCAAGATTTGAAATGTTAACAACATTGATTAAAAATTTTCGACACGGTCATGTCTTGATTTGCACCGAGTCAACAATCCAACCAAGGCGATGTTTCGGATAGAGATTTTGTGTTGTTGTTAAAAATTTGTTAAAGTTTACATTAAACTTGACACGCCATTAAAGAAGGTTCTGAAAAATTTTACACCTTAAGTTGGCATTAGCGGATGACACATTGTTGTCATTGAGAAGACTCATAAGTCCGGAGAGTCATTCATTAGACAAGGAAGCAGGAGAGTTGCTAGCACTATTATCGGTGACATGATTAGTTTCAGTGAAACATTATTCTTCTTGAAAGGTTTACCATTAAAATTCCTTTTAACATATCCAAAGAGGATAACCAACAAGATCATAACATCTATCAACAGTGTGACCGGGTTTTTGCAATTAGTACATTTGAGATTCATGTTTGGTCCTCTGCTATTTGAGTTGTTACCATTATTAAAACCGAACCTTTGTTGTTAAAACCTTTTTGTTATCAAAAATTTTCCACCATCGAGACGTTTTTGCGGCAAAGGTGTAGCATTGGGTTTAGCGAGCTATTCCCGGATGAAACATTTCGTGAGATTCTTCTCCGAGACAACGAAAAAGCAGTTTTGACATTAGGTAAAGGATCTCGGTTAAAATATTGCTTGATGGGGACATAGGAGTCATCAAGACCCATAAGAAATTGCATTAACTTGATTAGTGATTATGTTTTCAAAATGTTTTGCGACCTCACAAGTGCGGGGAGGCAAGGCGATCATACAATCAAATTGTTTCCATAAAGAGTTAAGGTTGTTATAATAATCGACAAGAGAGGACCCACTTTGACTAAGAGAGTTTATATTTTATGCAAATTAAAGATAGTTGAACCATCAACCTTATCATAGGTATCTTTAAGATCATTCCACATTTCATAAGCGGTTTTAGCATATATAGCACCAACAAATAGTTCGGTGAGAGAATTAAGAATCCAAGTAACCACAACGAGTTACAAGTATCCCATTGATTAGCAAGACTAGGGTTGAATCATCTCTTATGCAAGTACCATCAATAAACCCTAACTTATTATGGTTCCTTAAAGCAAAAGTCATGGCCATATTCCATATTTTATAATTTTCAGTTCCAGTGAGTTTAATAGAAATAATGGGAGTGCCATTGGTATTGTTAGGATGCAAATACAAAGCATCACCAAAGGATAAGCTTTTCTCAGTGGAAGAGCCACCAATATTATCATCACCAATAGCCATAATTCAAGCAATAAGACAGACAGATATAATAAGACAGACAAAGAGTCACAGACAGAGATAATAATAAGACCAAATAGACAAAGAAATAAGACCTTGAATTTAAGAAACAACAAGTACCAAGCATGTGGACTAGGGTAAACCGGCGGTATTCGTACCACTCAAAGGTGGCGGATCAAGATGTTAGTCTACCCGTTTGCACCCACAAAGACTTAAGTCTTGTATGTTTGAAGAAAGGATAAGACTTAGACTTACGAGAAATATGCGCGGAAGAACAAGTCACAATTACCCTAGATTCACTTAGTCTAGGGCTAATTGTAAGTAGAATATAACCGGTGATTACGCTAGTAGCAATAACCCCAAACCACCAATTTGTTGCGAAGAGAATCAATGAGCACAGCTCGATACCATGTCGAAAGTATAGGCAACACAAGATGAACAATAGAACCTTTATTCGGATCTAAGTCGCAATAGTCGACTTAGATTAAGTTTAATAGTATCCAAATGTTACAAGATTAGATTAATGTCAATGAGACAATAATCATGTAAATGTAAAGACAAGACAAGATCGGTGAAATGATCGGAAAGAAGAGAATAGAGTGATACAAAAGGCGCACACTCAGTGTGTGTAACCTAGATTAAGGGACTTATTAAATAGGAGATTAAGTTTCACTAAGACCCTCTAACGGCTATAAATGACTCATCGTGTGAACCGATGAAAGCTTGAAAGCCATGAAATGAACATCTTGGAACTTTAAATCTTTTATCCTTTGTCCAAGTTTAACCAATTAATCACAATGAACCATAACTTGAAAGCCATTAGCAATTGATAGAATGATATGTTTGCCAACTTTTTCTTCAACCGGAAAAAATATTGTTTAGATCAATCAAGCCAGTAAAGTATTTAGAGGTGGCAATTTCAGCGTAATTATTCATAACTTATAAGTGCTTCTTTTAGGTTTAATATGTCAAACACTACTGTAATAATTAGACATTCATATGTTTTCTAGAAAATCTGCCAAATTTGATACATGGTTAAAATAATATTAAATATCCGTGCATATATAACCAACTAAAGGTAGCCTAAAATCAACATAATTACACTAAACAAAATTGCACACGATGATAACACGATAAGTAAATGGAAGTTATCTATGTACCATTTTATGATTTAACCACAAACTTTTTTTTGCCATTTGGCTAAACACGACCTTCGTGCATCTTAAGCTATAATCAAACTTTTCATTACCAATCTAATTATAGATTGCCAACTTATCACTTTCTGATAACTACATGTATCCATTATTTGATCTCTTGTCATATGGATGGCACTTGCTACGTACTTTACACTTCACATATCATGTTCCTTTATGCTAATCTGCTTTTTTCCATTTTCTACGGTTGCGGCCATCACTAAACTATGACATAGAAACGGGGATCAGTTCTGAAAAACAAAAACCAAGAATCGTACTTCGGTAGCGTTTCATTTGTAGTAAGCAATCCAATATGAATATAGGTATGATAACATGGTGTAAAGGTAACGAAATAAGAATGTGTGTCAGTTTTAAAAGCCTACAATTACCATCTTAGGCAGGTATGGAGAAGAACTAATCATGACCACACAACTCCTACTTTATCAATAATTACCCTTAAGGTGCAAACCAAACACCATCTATCATTTACATTCTCACTTCCTAATTCCAAAGAGGAATGGGTCAAACAGGTAAAAAGTCGCCCAATATTGAAATTTTAAGAATACAACGTCATAAATCACTTTTGACCCGAACCTGTTATGACCCGAAGACTCCAACCCACGAACTCACTCATCTTGCGCCATATACTTATGCTACGTTATGTTCTTTTGGGAGTAAGTAATAGATTAAAAAAAAAAAAAAAAAAAAAAAAAAAGCGCATTTAGCATATTGGTTGTTATAATATTTTGAAGAAACTGAAAGCTAGCATGTCTACCCAACCACGACCAAACACTAAGCCATATGTCCCTCTTCCAAACCACTCCCGTTTTTACGCGTTACATATCCTACTAACACCTGACTATA
Organism: Chrysanthemum lavandulifolium; assembly: GCA_022545495.1. Lineage (NCBI taxonomy): Eukaryota > Viridiplantae > Streptophyta > Magnoliopsida > Asterales > Asteraceae > Chrysanthemum > Chrysanthemum lavandulifolium. The sequence goes on along the minus strand of CM040239.1, from coordinate 278,603,558 downwards.
AGTCCCTGCAAGGTCACTACATTTTCGATCTACAACGTCCGCACAGTTCCTTTTTATAAACTAACCATACCAGTGCATTCCCGTAATGTGATTGTCAGAGTTGCATTAGCGCACTGCAAAATGAGCAAAATTGAACATTATGAGCAAAACCCATGATGTGCTTCATCGGGGTTTTAAATTTATAACAAGAATTAGGTTAACTAGGAACACATTCGAGCAGTATACCTAGTCAAGTTGTAGTATAGTATATGGTAAATCAAGGTCGTCCCAAGAGACTTGGTTGCACTACAAGTGTCGTTTGTTTGTTTAAGCAAGTAACAAGTAACAAGTTGATGGTTATGATTGTCACGGATCAAACCAACAAGAAAAGCATTATAAGAACAAGCAAGTATCAAGACATTCATCATTATTCCAATCAAACACAAAATCTCAATAATCATATCAATAACAAACATCTTTAAATAGAAAAGTAACAAGGTTTACCCAAAGTATGAATTACAATAGGCAAAGATGAAGGATTATAGCACTCCTTGAGCCTCCAATCAACTACATAGTTCTACCAAGCCGGAAAATGATGTCCAAACGCTTCAACAACCCTTGAGCACACTACGAATTTGGCAAAGGTTTGTGGTCTTTTGGGAAGATAAGTTGGTTTAATTGGTGGAAATCGTCCTTAAGGGTGGAGGCTTGAATTTCACTAAGTTGGGATAGGATAGTTGGTGGAAACTGCGTCCTTAGGGTGGAGGCTTGAATTTCACACCTTTGGGGAAGGTAAGTTGAGAGAGGATGTTGTTTTAGGTGGAAATTCGTCCTTAAGGGTGGAGGCTTGAATTTCACACCTAGAGATGGAGTGGTGGATGAAAGGGATGAGAAAGATGGAGAAGGGATTATGAAATGAGGTGCCAAATGGGTTCTATTTATACTACTACCAAGGCTAGGGTATTGATGCATTTCTTGGAGGCCAAGAGCTTGGAAGGACTAGAAACCATGTAGTAAGGACTAGAATCATTTGGAACACGTTTGGGTCTTAACAATGAAGAAATGGTGAACAGGGACCTCCAACGGATCGGTTGAGCTCAACCGAATCGGTTGGTGTTCTTGACTCTCCAACCGAATCGGTTCGGGGCTCGACCGATCGGTTGGAGCAAAATCACAAGTCATAAACACGAGTTGTAGATCTTTCTCTTAGCTTTCCGTGGCATGAGCAGGGGTCAAGCGGGTCCGTATGCAAAGTTATGGCCAAAATGGTGAAGGTGTGTCGGGAACAACGAGTCTTCAATATGTCTTCGTTTAAGCTTCTTTTCTTCATTTCTTTATCGTTTTCCTTCTTGAACTTTATTCTTGAGTCTTTGGACCACTAACTTGATGACTTTACTATCTCGAATATACTCATAAGTCTTTCTTTGGTCGGAATTCTTATTATTTGAGAAATCTTAGTATTTTACTTCTTTTTCGTCTTTTCTCCACTTTCTGTATTGGCTACAAATGAACTAGCAAGCGGCACTTTGATCGATTAAGCATTAAAGCATATGATTATAGCCAAATAACACACATAAAATCACGGATAACGCTACTAAAACATGCACACCTTGGCGTTATCAAATTCCCCATGCTAAACTTTGCTTGCCTCAGCAAATCTAAGAAAAGAAAAATGAAGACAAGCCTAAATGACAAAACGAAATAACTAAAATATATAAAACCCAAAATATTTTTAGTTATTTCGCTTTTGTCATTTAGGCTTGTCTTCATTTTTCTTTTTCTTAGATTTGCTTTGAGGGCAAGCAAAGTTTAAGTGTGGGAATTTGATAACGCTCAAATTGCATGTTTTTAGTAGCGTTATCCGTGATTTTATGTGTGTTATTTGGCTATAATCATATGCTTTTAATGCTTAATCGATCAAAGTGCTTGCTTCTTCATTTGTAGCTGCACAAAGTGGAGAAAAGACGGAAAAAGAAGTAAAATACTAAGATTTCTCCAAATACTAAGAATTCCGACCAAAGAAAGACTGTATGGAGTATATTCGAGATAGTAAAGTCATCAGTTAGTGGTCCAAAGACTCAAGAATAAAGTTCAGAAGGAAAACGATAAAGAAATGAAGAAAGAAGCTAAACGAAGACATGGAAGACTGTTGTTCCCGACACACCTGCTCACCATTTTGGCCATAACTTTGCATACGGACTGCTTGACCCCTGCTCAAGCCATGAAAGCTAAGAGAAAGATCTACAACTCGTGTTTATGACTTTTTGATTTTGCTCCAACCGATCGGTCGAGCCCGTGAACCGATTCTGCCGAGAGTCGTCAAGACCAACCGACCGGTTGAGCTCAACCGATCCGCCGAGGTCCTGCTTCAGCCATTTCTTCATTGTTAAGACTCCAAACGTGTTCCAAATGATTCTAGTCCCTTACTACATGGTTTCTAGTCCTTCCAAGCTCCTTGGCCTCCAAGAAATGCATTGAATACCCTAGCCTTGGTAGTAGTATAAATAGAACCCATTTGGCACCTCATTTCATAATCCTTCTCCATCTTCTCATCCTTTCATCCACCACCCATCTCTAGGTGTGAAATTCAAGCCCACCCTAAGGACTAATTTCCACCTAAAACAACATCCTCTCTCAACTTACCTTCCCAAAGGTGTGAAATTCAAGCCTCCACCCTGGGGACGGTTTCCACCAACTATCCTATCCCAACTGGTGTGAAATTCAAGCCCACCCTTAAGGACGAATTTCCACCAATTAAACCAACTTATCTTCCCAAAAGACCACAAACCTTGCCAAATTCGTAGTGTGCTCAAGGGTTGTTGGCGGCGCTGACATCATTTTCCGGCTTGTAGAACTATTGTAGTTGATCGAGGCTCAAGGAGTGCTATAATCCTTCATCTTTGCCTATTGTAATTCATACTTTGGGTAAACCTGTTACTTTTCTATTTAAAGATGTTTGTTATTGATATGATTATTGAGATTTTGTGTTTGATTGGAATAATGATGAATGTCTTGATACTTGCTTGTTCTTATAATGCTTTTCTTGTTGGTTTGATCCGTGACAATCATAACCATCAACTTGTTACTTGTTACTGCTTAAACAAACAAACGACACTTGTAGTGCAACCAAGTCTCTTGGGACGACCTTTGATTTACCATATACTATACTACAACTTGACTAGTATATACTTGCCCGAATGTGTTCCTAGTTAACCGAATTTTGTTATAAATTTAAACCCCGATGAAGCACATCAAGTTTTTGGCGCCGCTGCCGGGGATTTGGTTTTTGTTCTTAGGTGTTTGTTTGTTTGTTTGTTTGTTCGAATGATATATTGCTCTTGCTTATGAATGATTTACTCTTGTTTGATTGCTCTTGATGTTTGCTTGGTTGCTCCTTTGCGTTTCCTTTCCAAAATCTCTAATTTCTCATAATTGCTCAAATGATCTTTGCATCAAAATCGTGTTTTTGATGTTGGGATTTCGTTTCATGTGTTTTAAAATGCTCATTTCAATGATTGCTTTCTAAGTTGCTCGAAAACGCGTTTGCGAAAAAACCCACCAAAACCACCGGATCACTCTAACCAAGATCGGTTGGCACTCCAACCGGATCGGTTGGAAGCCTCAGATTTAATAAAACCACTACAACCGATCGGTCACTACCCGTAACCGGATCCGTTGTGTGTTCGTTAAAAAAAAAAATTCTTGTGTTTCTTGTTTCGTGTGTTTTGTTTTTTTTATGTTATATGATCTCTTGCATGTTTGTGTTTCTTTTGTTTGTGTTCTTATTGTCTATGTTAGTTTCAGATTAATTTTGAATAAGACTATCTTGTCTTAGATTATCTTGTTTGATTTGTGTTACGTGACTAATTGTGTTTTCTTGCGTCTATGTGATTGTCTTATCTGTGTTCGTGATTTTATGTTTATTTATGTTCTAAGTTTTATTTTGTTTTATGTATTTGGCGTTCTTGCATATATGTGTGTTTATGTGTTTTGTTTACTTGTGTTTATTTTATGTTTGTTACCTTTTGTGTCCTTATTTTATTTTATCAATAAAAGTTTTGAAATAAAACTTGTGTTTAAAAAAAAAAAAAAAAAAAAAATTAGAAAATTTCCTCCGACCGATCGGTCGCAACCCGTAACCGTTCGGTTGGAAGGTTGGTCACAGTTGGTTCATTCCAACCGATCGTCACACCGTGAACCGATTCGGCCGGACTAATCTGATAAAAAAATCCGCTTTTTATTTTCTTTTTTTGTTTTGTGTGTTTGTGTTTAGATTAAATAAGTTTAAATGTCTTTTGTTTTGCAAGAGTATCATTTCTTTTATTTGGTTTTTCCATTTTAAGTTTTGTTAATTTGGTACATTGTGAATAAATAAGTACATGTGTTTTTTTTAAATAAAAGTGTTTTGAACTTTGTGGGTATGTTCACCGAAACCCTCACGAGACTACAACTCGTCCACTCGGCCACCGAGGGGTTTAAAGGCTTGTTGCATACGCTAAATGCAACCGTGATGCCTACGAAAGTGAGTTTTAGAATTTTACGCGTTTTTTGTAGTTTAGTTTATTTTTGCAGATTTAATAAGCTCTTGGAGGAAGGATTGGTTGGATCGTAACCTTATACTCTTGATTGGACATGTTTGGATGAGAAATCGATTGATCTCACACGCTTATGCTAGCTTTTGCTTAGCACCTTATCATATGGAGTTCGATCGTGATGTTTAGCCCGGGAGGTTTCGTTTCACTTAGACTTATTATTTTAATTTTCCCTACTTTATATGCTTTAGTTTTCACAATTGCTTTATTTTGTTTCTTTGTTATTTTTTTCTTTGTTTGTTTAGTAAATTATTTTTTTAAATTGATTTGTTTAAGTACCTCGAAAGTAAGGCTCACCCATTGTAAACAAACTGTGTGAGAGGTATAAGGCGGGTCTCCCTGATTCCCTAAAGAAGTTGGGTTTTTAATATGCTTAGCGCCGACCGCTTCTCCGCTTCTTTGCGCTTCAATGGAGCTACCGAGAACTCGTGGGACATGAATAAGTCATGTTTGGTTTTAAAAAAAAAAAAAAAAAAAAAAAAATTATAAAATTTAAAAATTAAAAAAAAAAAAAAAAAAGTCGTTAAGTTATTTTTCTTTTCTGTGCTTAACTTAAGTGTGGGGGGAAATATTATTGTGAAAAGCGAAACTCATTTTTAAATTCCAAAATTTTCGGGCCTATTTTTAAAATTTTGTGAACTTGTTTGCCCTTGTGATCTAGTTGTTTTCACGCTTATAGGATAATATATTAGAATAACTGGATCAATCCACTGGTGAAATCGGTAATTTTTGAAAAACTTGAGATGTGTCCCGATTAATATTGCAATCCATTCTGGGATCGATGACATTTGCTAGCACATATTATAGCCCTTCCACTAAACTGTGAGGATTTGAGCCTATTTCTTATATAGCATACATCTTTTATGCTTGATTTTTTTGCTATGAGTGTGCCGGTGATTTTATTTATTCTAGAACTTGTACTTGCAAATCATTACCAGACCGCAGTAAGATCACATTCGTGTGATATAAGTGTATTCGTGTGATAAAGAGGCACTTTAGGAATAAAACCAAATGGCCTTCCATTTTACATCTAATGATATATTAGCTAACCACATCGGTTAGTTAACCACCTTTACATGGACCCATTGTTAGCGCTCATCTTTAGCGCTAGATACCCTTAGTACACCCTTTGAGCCATTCTTTTCTTTTGTTACATCCAAAAATACAAAATATTTTACACATTAAACCTTAGCCTACCCCTTGTCAATGTCTAAATGGTTGGTTGCTAGTTGCTTGGTATGATTGGATTGTTTTTATGATTATGAGTTAGCCGCACTTTGCCATTCGTGTGTGCCATTCCGACAAAGACGAAGAGTGCACCTTCTTATTTGTATTTTGTGGTGATGCTTATAACGAAGTGTGGGGAGATGTGATGTATGAAGAAGTGTTGAAAAAAAAAAAAAAAAGTATGAAAAAAAAATGTGAAAAAAGAAAAGAATAAGTCATCGAAAAAAAAATGAAAGAAAAAAATATGTGATGACAATTATAGCCAATGTGCTATATTATTAGGAAGAGGAAGTATGTTTAAGTTATCGATTAGCCAATGTGCTAAGACGTGATATATATATATTTGGTGATCGATATGTGAAGAGGAGAAGATTGTGACTATAATCATTTACGGGTTTGTGGTTTGTTCAGTGACTAGCAACATGGGTATTAGACTTGACTTTTATTTTTCTTTAACACCAATTTCATATAATAATCCCATGCCTTATCCATACCCTTTAATCACCCGAAGCCTATCGTTATAACCCGAATAAAAGCCCTCTTTAGATGTTTACACTTGGTGCTTACGCCACGTCGGTGGAGTTTTGTTTCTTGTACAAGCCTATGGTAATATTTAGATCTTGACTGAGCAATATGAGTGTATTATTCCTTAATACTATCCATCACTAAATAAATTGAGTGTTGAGTGAATTATACATTCCGTTCTTTTTCGTGAGGTGCTTAGCTATGTTATCAAGCGAGAAAATCCATTGGGTATTGTCAAACATCTCGATTTTTCACCTCTAAAAGCTTAAAACGATGAATCTTATCTCGTACTTGTACTTGGTAGATTTGCATCACATTTTTCTAATCATTCTTATGCACCATGTGGGATTTATTTTTCTTATTTCTAGATTTGCTTGAGGGCAAGCAAAACCTTAAGTGTGGGGGAGTTTGCGCTCATTTTTCGCTTATTTTTATGTTTATGAAAAAAAAATAGTGGTAAGTATTCCCGCCTGTCACGCGGGTGACCCAGGTTCGATCCCCGGCAACGGCGCCAAAAACTTGATGTGCTTCCACGAGGTTTTAAATTTGTATGCAAGAATTACCGGTTAACTAGGAACACATTCGGGCAAGTATACCCTAGTCAAGTTGTAGTATAGTATATGGTAAATCAAGGTCGTCCCAAGAGACTTGGTTGCACTACAAGTGTCGTTTGTTTGTTTAAGCAAGTAACAAGTAACAAGTTGATGGTTATGATTGTCACGGATCAAACCAACAAGAAAAGCATTATAAGAACAAGTAACAAGTTGATGGTTATGATTGTCACGGATCAAACCAACAAGAAAAGCAATATAAGAACAAGCAAGTATCAAGACATTCATCATTATTCCAATCAAACACAAAATCTCAATAATCATATCAATAACAAACATCTTTAAATAGAAAAGTAACAAGGTTTACCTAAAGTATGAATTACAATAGGCAAAGATGAAGGATTATAGCACTCCTTCAAGCCTCCAATCAACTACAATAGTTCTACCAAGCCGGAACATGATGTCCAACGCCTTCAACAACCTTTGAGCACACTACACGAATTTGGCAAAGGTTTGTGGTCTTTGGGGAAGATAAGTTGGTTTAATTGGTGGAAATTGTCCCTAAGGGTGGAGGCTTGAATTTCACACAAGTTGGGATAGGATAGTTGGTGGAAACTCGTCCTTAAGGGTGGAGGCTTGAGTTTCACACCTTGGGGTGAAGATATTGAGAGTGGTTGTGTTCTCTAGGTGGAAATTCGTCCTTAAGGGTGGAGGCTTGAATTTCACACCTTCGGGGAAGGTAAGTTGAGAGAGGATGTTGTTTTAGGTGGAAATTGTCCCTGCGGGTGGAGGCTTGAATTTCACACCTAGAGATGGAGTGGTGGATGAAAGGGATGAGAAAGATGGAGAAGGGATTATGAAATGAGGTGCCAAATGGGTTCTATTTATACTACTACCAAGGCCTAGGGTATTCAATGCATTTCGGAGGCCAAGGAGCTTGGAAGGGACTAGAAACCATGTAGTAAGGACTAGAATCATTTGGAACACGTTTGGAGTCTTAACAATGAAGAAATGGCTGAACAGACCTCCAACCGGATCCGGTTGAGCTCCAACCGAATCGGTTGGTCTTCTGATACTCTCCAACCGAATCGGTTACGGGCTCGACCGATCGGTTGGAGCAAAATCACAAAAGTCATAAGCACGAAAGTTGTAGATCTTTCTCTTAGCTTTCCGTGGTCATGAACGGGGTCAAACGGAGTCCGTATGCAAAAGTTATGGCCAAAATGGTGAAGGTGTGTCGGAACAACGAGTCTTCCAATATGTCTTCGCTTAAGCTTCTTCTTCATTTCTTTATCGTTTTCCTTCTTGAACTTTATTCTTGAGTCTTTGGACCACTAACTTGATGACTTTACTATCTCGAATATACTCCATAAGTCTTTCTTTGGTCGGAATTCTTCGATTTGGAGAAATCTTCAGTATTTTACTTCTTTTAGTCTTTTCTCCACTTTCCGTGCTTGGCTACAAATGAACTAGCAAACGCACTTTGATACGATTAAGCATTAAAAGCATATGATTATAGCCAAATAACACACATAAAATCACGGATAACGCTACTAAAAACATGCACAATTTGAGCGTTATCAACCCATTACATGTACAAAAGTTCATAGCAAACGCGGAGTAAAATAATGTACCTGAAAAGTAGCTCCAATAACAGTTGCAAAATTCCCATCCGAATAAAATAAATAAATAAATAATTTTGCTTGCTGAACGAAAATAAAAAAAGAATGAATGAAGGAGATATACCTTATGAACCACAACAAATGCAACCTGAATTTTAATGATCTCATTCTGTTTATTACCTCGTAACGATGTCGATGAATAACCTCGTAACAATGCCTATTAATGATGTAATCTTCTTCACACAGAATTTTGATGATCTCATTCTTCTGGATCACCTTGAGTTCGTCATATGATGCGTAGTACTGAGGATACCTTCCTCCACATCCACCAGAAGCCTCTTGCTAAGTATCTAACAACATCAAAATCTTTTGCGTCATGACTAAACCTTTAAACAAACACCAAACCAGCTCATATATGTATACATGTATTCACGTCGTGTGTGTTTTGTGTGTCGTGTTTTAGGCTTGCACAATGGATTTTGTTTTAGGGTTTTAGAAGGGTAGAAGACACAACATCCAACCAAGTTTGAATATCATAAATTGTTTAACCTTATCCAAAATATGATCTAAGAGCACCACGAAGCAAAATCCGTTGTACGTCATAATCATCACGAATACTTTTCCTTCATAAATACTACAAAAGTGAACTGTGTGTATTATATACAACACTTTTATCAATATTATACATCTTTCTTTAAACTAATATAAACTATTATTGTGCGAATGATGACAGTAATCTATTTTATAGTTAATTATTCCTTTTAAATCCATACCAGGTGCTAAAGAGAAACATGCCTAAATGAGAAAAATGGCCACGTACGTACCTTCTTCGATTGCCAGTTCTTTCCAAGAACTTGACTTTACAGTTTGTGTATGCGTCTGATATGATCAACAAAACAAATGCATTTTAAATGTGGAATAAGTGTGGCCAAAGCAATAAAGAAAAAGACGTTGTCGTATTGTCTAGATACATTTACCTCAGTTCTCATGACATTTGATAACGCTACACGCGCTGCTCGGGGTCAAAGGAACTTCCTTTTCGTCGAAAGTTTTTTCAACACCCAAGGCAAGAACCTAATCATTGTAGTGTAGTATTAGGGTAAGCCACGGGTATTGATATCGTTCTCTAGAGGAATAGTTTCGTTAGGTGAAGTGTATGTCGATTTAAGTCTAAAGGTGAGGATGATTATTTTGTATTTTATATTTTATGAATCTCGGTTTTGAGGGAGGGTGGAATTAGTTGCAGTCAACTATCCCAAAAGATACTAACTAAATTATGGGTCTACCAGAACGCCAGAGCGTATCTACTTATGATGTATTACTTCTTGCTAGCTATCCAATTCTACCCACCGAATTGTCACGTCCTATTGATGGTTGAATTGTCACGCCCTTATTCTTAACGCGTTGTGTGTCTAAAGTCGAGGGTATGCTTATCCTAACTCTTTGAACTTACCAAAGGGTCTCGCCTACAAAACCCACTAGGGATTGTAAACTCCAACTCTAAGGCCCTCTTTGGATGGTTTAGCCTACAACCGCTCTAAGTGCTATAGCCTAAGGTTCACAAAGATTAATCAAGCATTAATTACACAACGAATGACCTATCGCATTACTAGGTCATTAAACAATTAAGATAAGAGACAACCAATCAAACAAGAGATGAGGGATGCAAGAATTATAAACTAAACCAATTAGACTCATTGAAATTGTCACACCCTAATGATGAAGATGACACAAGCATCACTAAGAAATCAATAAGATCTAATTAATTATATACAAGTTTCATACAATCATAAGCAAACACAAGGTGAATTAGCCAGCATAATTAATGAAGAGCAAGCAACAATTATGATAATTGAAGACATACCATAGGATTGGATTAACAAACAAATCATTACACGATGTTTATGGAGTGTTTGAAACCCTTTAAGTTGTCGGAAAAACACCTACCTAAACCACGGAATCGGACTTAGGGTTTAGGGCTTACAAAAGTGAAGTTATAATGTTCTATTTATAGGCGATTTTTCGTCGCAAAGAGTGACGGCACACTTATAGAGTGATGGCGTCGCGACCATTTTTTTCACCAAATTGTATATTTTCTCGCTCCGGTCGCGTGGGCTTTTGAACCACCTAAATCCGAGTTCAGATGCAAAAGTTATGGCCAAAACAATATCAACTACTTGGCATCTGTCTGTGATAGTCTTGATCACTTGACGGCGTCACCTTGTGGTTGTGACGCCGTCTCTTCACTTTCCGACGCCGTCGGATCGAATCTAGGCCGTGCGAGTTGCGACGGCCTACTCTTTTATAACTTGACGTCGTCACTTGAAAATAAGAGTTTTGGCTTCGTCCCGTCACAAAATCCTCCGACGGCGTCATAGCTTAAGCGATGGCGCGCCACCTTGTGTTTTCGGCAGCTTGAGTGTCTCGATTCTTACTTTGGCTATTTTCTTCAGATATTCGCGCTTTTCGTCCAAATAAGTGCCATTCCAGATTTTGCCTTCAAGAGACCTAAAAGTGAAAAGGAACGATATTAAGCAATAACGGATACAAAGTGATCAAATAAGGGCTTAAACGACCCTAAAAAGGTACCTTTAAAACCTTATCAATATTCTATGAATATAAGATGGAATTTATATTAAAACATAATCAGACATGTAAAGAACTTACCACCACAATGCATGTCCCATGAGAAAATAAGTCCATAAGCTTCATCAGGTTTCATAGCATATTATTGAAAAAAAGCCATCATGTAATGTATCAATAAAAAAATCTTGCGTGCAAACCACAAATAATTTAGAGACTTATAATTGCCACAATTTAAATTTACATGCACCATTTTAATTGATTCTATATGCAAACCTCATTGTCCTCTACTTTCAACTAATTTTACATGAAACAAAATTTAAATTTGAGATACATGTGAGACTTAAAAGGATAATTAAAGGCACCAAAATTCATCTAGACCATAAATTCACGATTAGAGAAAGAATTAAACATATCAAAACCATAAACAATAACTGAAACTTGAAGTGAACTTACGATCAAGACCTCCTTCACCAATCTTCTGGTTTGATTGAATCTCGGTAAAAACTTTGGACCTTGGTGACTCATAAAGATTTTGGATGATGCTTTATGTCTAAGAAACTCTTGGGTTTTAGAAATCTACCTTTTGGAATGAATGAATAATGAATTTTATTAAGGTTTTGAGAAAAAGAGGGATTATAGGAAAACATGATATTAGGTTTCTGAGGAAAAAAAATAGAGAGTCGACTACATTGAATTGCATACTATAATGAATTGTATTTAGATTAGGAGTCAAAATAATTGCAGGATTTTATATATTAGACCTTGCAACATATATACCAAAAACCATGTTGCTTCAGTGGTTAAGATACATGCTTTTCTTTCAAACAACCATGGTTCGAACCATGTAAGTTTCATTTTTTACAATTTTATTTCGAAAAAAATTGTTTAGGTGGCATCAAATGTGATGACTGTGCATGTGTTGCTTAGGTGGATTTATGACGTGGCATTATGGGATGCCAAGTGGAATTATGGGATGCCAAGTGGAATTATATGGCATGCCTCCTCTATATAATATATATATATATATATATATATATATATATATATATATACCACTTATAAAGCATGCATATCCCAACCAAAACCCAACCTCCATCTTTAAGATTCAACCACCCTTACCTATATCCAAGCCCGAATTTACACATACCAAACCAACATCCGATCCTAAAATTACCAAACCAACAAAACCATATAAACCTACTATACAAACAAATACCCCATAAACACTATCCTCCCATACCATTTACTTCTCTCTATATTTAAAAACACACAAACAAAACACTCTCTCCCTTTAAAATCATATACCGAACACACAAAACTAAAAACTTTATCTTATACCACCTACTATCACCAACTCACACCACCACCACCACCACAGCCGACACCACCAAACCGACGCCGCCTATCACCCGCGGCTACTTCCACCGGACTCCAAGAGAACGCACCACCGAGAAGAAGCTCCAAGACCCACGGCCACCAAAAAGATTTTCAAGTTTTGAGGTATTTTTAATAGATCTATGAGTTTTGAAGTTTTTTTTTGTATATCATTTCATTTTATTTGTAGATCTATAGTTTTTCTTATAGATCTATACATTTTTTTATTGATCTATAAATTATTGTTGTAGATCTATAAAAAAACACGCACATAAAATACTAGCTACCACATTCGACCACCACCACCAAACTTCTCCACCACCGCCGGACGTCACACCACTGGAAGCAAACCATCACCGGATACCACATAACAGCTACAACTGACAGGAGACGCCTCAACGAAACACCAAGTTTTGAGGTACTTTTCGAGTTTTATTTTCATGGATATATGTATTTTAATCAAGTTTTAAAGTATTTTTCATAGATCTATATTATTTATTTGTAGATCTATGTTTTTTTTTTAAAACTTTATGGTTCTTTTTTTTACAGCCGCTGCCCGCCGTTGGTGCCACTGTTGCTGGAAACTGTTGCTACATTCGCATCCTCGCCGGAAAAGGTTGCTTTCGCCATTTGTGTTGCCTCAAAAGTTGCTTTTGCCGGAAAAACTTGCTGCCACAACTTTATTGGTATGGGTAATTTTTATTGTTGTTAATAATTGTTATAAAATTAGTCATGTAAATATTGTTATACATTTGTTAATATTTCATAGATTTATATTTATTTCATGTTTACATGGTTTTCTTTGTATAAATATTTCGGATATCGCTTATAAACTTTCTTGATTTATTATTATGATTTTTTCATATATGCTATGTATGTATAACATTCATTTCTTTGATTTTGTGTTTTTTCATGTGTTGGAAATTAATAAGTCTCGATTCATATTGAGCACCTAGCTGGAACTGAAAGTATAAAAGTCTTTTTTATGTAAAGGTAATATTCTTGACTTGTGAATTTATAATTAGCTAAAGATGAGAAGCAAGTTCAAAGACTTTGAAAGTAATATGAAAATAAGCCTAAAAAAGTAGCTTATGAATATAAACTGATAGCGTACAAGCTAATTAACCTATATATAAGATTAAACAAACAGCTCCTTCATCATGAATGAATCTTTAACACATACGTTTATGGTTCTCTTTTTCACAGCCGCCGCCCGTCGTTGGCGCCACTGTCGCCGGAAACTGCTGCCACATTTGTTATAAAGTTTATTATGTGTATTTGTAAGTCAATAATTTGTATTTTGGTAATTTGTAAGTATATGTAAATATATGTTTTTTGAGTTTGTTTTAATGTTTTGTAAATCTATTTGCAATTTAGATTTTAATTTGTTTGGTGGTTTTGTTACGGTAGAGATGCCGAAATTTGAACATGATATATATGTTGTTTTGGCTGGTGGAGGTATCAAGTGGTTTTGCTTTTTGGTTGATGGTTTTGTTCAAGTGGTTTGTTACAGAGTAAAACTAATAAAAAGTTCAAAAATAGAAATTTGTAAAAGATCATTAGTATTAGTTTCAAGAATAATACAGTAGTCATAAAAGAATGAAAAGAGGTATAAAAATAGCTATGTTTTGAAAATGGAGTTGTCTGTTCAACTTTTACTTTGCAGTTTACTTTTTTTCATTTTAGAATCTTGATGACTACTATCTCGATCTTATGAATTATTTTGATTAGTTCAATATTCAAACTTAAGTGGATGGTCAAATTTGTATCTCTTAATTTTTAATGGGATACACTATTGGAACCCTTCCTACGTCACATCCATAGGAATATTCCTTTGTCCCTCATTTTTCAAGACAACGCAGCTTTTTGTCGGTTCATTCAGTATTTTGATGCTTTAAGCGTTTGGCTTATTAAACTTTATATTTACAGCCAGATTTTCGGTTTATAGCTTTTGATATAAACAAAATTATAAAAATAAAAAAATAAAAAAAAAAAAAACCAAGGAGGTCCTAATAAAAACTAGGTACCGTCTCAATAACCCACCCCTTTTTAATTTTCACACAATTGGTTTTGTACTCTTAGGAATATTAAAAAGCATCATATCAACCATGTGCTTTACGCAATTAACGTGTGCATGCGCCTATTTCAAGCATTTAGGTCCGCCTTTCGGTTCACATATATAATTTCAAATGTAAGTACTTGCTTCATATATGTAAATAAATATACTTTCTCTTAAACATCATCATGCAAAAGAGAGAACAAAAAATATGAATTTGACCGAAAGTAAAATGGGTATCATTTTTAATAAATAAATAAATAAGTAGATAAATAAATAAAAGTACCATAAACCACAACAATCTATAAAAAAAATTACATGTTGAATAAGATGTTTGCCGGTAAATAATCGTCGCCACCCCTATACCTTCATAAAAACACAATAATCTATTGTCGTCGTTGTGCAATCATGCATTCAGAAAAAGTGCTCTTCAAAAGGATTCCCGGCGATACATATACAATTTTTGAAAAAAATTATTCGCCGCAGGAATTTTGTCGAAAACTAAACATCGCCGCCGCTAGCGCGGGTACTCGCTAGATACCACCGCCGAAGACATGGCTACTCGCTAGATACCGTGTGCCACGCTGCCGGACACTCGGCTAGAAACCGCTATCGCTAGAAACCGATGCCGCTAGGCACGGGTATCGCTTAGTGTATATATATATATATATATATATATATATATATATATATATATATATATATATATATATATATATATATATATATATATATATATATATAGAGAGAGAGAGAGAGAGAGAGAGAGTTAGGATCAAATAAGAAGATTACTTAAAATAAGAAGGAATAAGAAGAACTATAACCGCAAATCCGAGATGCACCGACCTAAATTAGATGCATCCCAATAATCTTAGATGCATTATAACGAACCATAGTGTGTTTTCTAGCTTTTAATCAGATGCATATACGCATATTAGATGCATTTCATGATTTCTCTTGTTTTTTGTTCCTCTACACGTGCCGAAATCATGAAAATCAATTTGCACCATCTTTACATCAAATTAACTTTTGAAACTCAATATGTTGCATCTATATGAATAGAAATGCATCTAATGCAAGTCGTTGCATCTCAAAAGCGTGGTTTTGGTCACTTATTTTAATTTACTTCTCCTTCGATCCCTATAGAATATATATATATATATATATATATATATATATATATATATATATATATATATATATATATATATATATATATATATATATATATATATATATATATATATATATATATATATATATATATATATATATATATATATATATATATATATATATATATATATATATATATATATATATATATATATATGTGTGTGTGTGTGTGTGTGTGTGTGTGTAGTAATAAAGAGAAGATTCTAGACTCGGGCTTGAGCCCGTTACAACAATACGATATGGGCTAACACAACCAACCCCTTACATCTTCTCCACCAAACTTTGGGAACTCAATCTTTGTAATCCTATTGTATTGCAACTGACCTCCAAACATATTTCCTTCTCAAGTGTTTCAACCATTATTAGGTGTCCTTATCACTAACTTTCATTGCTAACCTCAGCCAATGTTGATCCCAACTCAGTCTTTAACTCTAACATAGTTGTTTTCATCATCTCAGCAAGTGACTTGTTGATGTATTGTCTAGTACCTTCATCCATGGATCTTGTACTCGTCGACATCTTTACAATTAGGGTTTCAATAGTTTTCAATTTGGGAAAAATTTGAAATTCAAACCCTAACTTGTAATTAACCCTAATTAACCATAATTAATTTATTGTGATTGAACAAAGAATGTACTAATTGTACGAAAACATGTTTTTGATTGAGACACACATCAAGAATAAACAGTGGGTAAGAAATGAACGTGTTTTCGATTTGGAAATGGATGAATTTGGCCTACATATACCATTTGGTATATTTAGCCAGAATTAATAGCTAATTGAAGAAGAAATATAACATAACCGATCAAATCCTCCAATTATATTGCATGCTGAAATCGATTAGTGTTATAGAGATACGCCGTAAACGAGAGAGAATTTGTTATAACATAAATGATTGGTTAATCTACAAATAAGAGTGAAATGTGATTTATATATAATAAATTTGAGTAACTAAATTTCCCGCCAATTTCTTGGATTATAAGTCTTTTTTGAACTCCCACGCAAGTCACTTGTTATTATTTAAACTAGGTGTCATTCGGCCGACTCGACTGGACCCGAACCCGACCCGAGTCAATTCGGTCGGGTTACTGGGTCCAAAATCTAACTCGGTCAATCGGGTCAACCCGCTTAACCCGAGTACTAATTAGGGCCTGTATCGGGTTTAAATACTTTGCTTCGTCGGGTTCGGGTCAACCCGACTAACCCGAAAGTTAGATTTTTTTTTTTTTTTTTTTTTTTTTTTTTAAGTATAAGCTAAAAGATCATAACTTTATGGCCCCTAATCATATTCACAACCAATGGATACTTTGAATTTTGAAAAGTGTCACTAAAAGATCTTAACTTGCCATCGAGTTTATATGCAAAGGACCAATCTCTTCACCGCACTAAAAGCTATCAAGAACAACCAGACCACCAAAGGAGCTACAAAGAACAATGGTCTAGTTTCCGGTTTCATTAGTGGTGACTCACCAACTAGTAAAACAATGACCTCCCGATTCTTTATTCACATTAACATAACCCGAATATCGATCAAAATCTACATTTCTGGCCGCCTGTAACTTATCAATCTTAACCAACAAATAAGTACTACTTCCAAGAACAACATATGACACGCTTCTATCGAAAAAATATGTAACAAACAAATGCAACCAAAAAATGTGTCATTTATACATGTGTTATTTTAGAAATTAAATTTATGATTTTGTAAATGGCCGCACCCAACCCGACCGACCCGACCCGACTTGACCCGACCCGACTTGACCCGAACCCGACTAACCCGAGTTCAAGTAGGGTCGGGTTCGCATATTATTTTACCCTCGACCCGACTTGGACCCGAATTCGCTTAACCCGAACCCACCAACCCGACCCGAATAGCACCCCTAATTTAAACTCATATCAGAATATGAAGATGTGGAAGAGGAAATAATAAAATGAAAAAGATCAATGTAATTGGTGATGGGTTGTTTGAAGAAGAAGATGTATGTTTTTATATAGGTATATGAGGGTGATATGTCACTTTAAAATGAGGTGGCAGTCAATATAAGGTAATTAACTTGTGCCATGTCAGTCAAAATCTATAATTACCTCATGAGGTTTAGCAATAACATTGCATATAATAAGAAGAAAAAAATGTTACATGCTAAAGTAAATCGTGTCAACTTGAATACGAAACACTTATCCCATTATTAAACAAGGAATAACTTTTCTCAACAAAGCAAATCCTTTCATAAGGGGGGAGGGTGGTACCCTACTATCCGAAGTGTCACGTCACATCTATCAAATAAAAACCCTCCAACTCAAAACTACTCAATTCTACCATAACACTACCCGATTTGGAGGGAGTGGTACCTAGTGGTGTCATTCGACCCGAACCCGACCCGAGCCAATTCGGGTCGGGTCAATCGGGTTCAAAAATATATTCGGGTCAATCGGGTCAACCCGAATTGACCCGAATTCTAAACAAGGTCGGGTTCGGGTATATTTTTTTAGCCTTGACCCGACCCGAACCTGACCCGAACCCGAATAATCCGGTTCGACAACACTTTTACAATGTAAAATATTCGGGTTGACCCCGAACCCGAATTGACCCGACCCGAGTTGACCCAAACCCGAATTGACCCGACCCGAGTTGACCCGAGTTTTAAACAAGGTCGGGTTCGGTATTTTTTTTATGTCTTGACCCGAGTCGACTGACCCGAGTTGACCCGAACCCGACCGGTCAACCCGAATAACACCTAGTGGTACCCTAGTACCCGATTTTTTTTTTTTTTTTTTTAATACATAAAGTCTTCAAATTTAAGGATGCTTGAAGATAATTTTCATTTCTAAATAATATAGAGAAAATAGTGTTTGGTGAAGAATAAAAAGTTTTAAATAAACAATTTGCAAAGACATACAAATTTTGAAACAAGGAACAAATTATAAAAAAAAAAAAAAAAAAAAAAACAGCTTGTCCTATTCTTCCTACCATATACCACCATCTTTCACAACCAATATTACACTCTTCCTCCTCCTACCATACCACCATCTTTCAAAAAAACCATCTTCATTACACTTCTCAACTCAAACCTCACATCCTCGCCGCTCGGGCTCTCAAACCGAATTGTGGTACCCGCTCAGACTACCCGACTAACCGGAATGGTGTTGCCGATTGGGTAACCCTATCCGATCCCCTACCCGATCCCACTTCCTCCCCTAATACATCCAAGATATTTTAATTCATACATAATTATTGTTTAATGGTAATTATGATGTTTATCTTACTCTAAAATTTTAAGATATCCATAAATTGATAACTTTGAACAAATCAACATAACAAATGCATCAAATGATCACTAGTAACATACTCATCATCACATCATTTATTCAATTTTATATTTCGATAGAACAAACATTTTGTCGCTTACAAAGAACAATTTCGATGAGGGTGAAAGCTAAAGATACGCAGCATAGTTTTTCAAAACAGACGATGTACGCAATGAACTTTAAAATTATCATTGTACGCAAAATACTTTAAATTTGAAACGATATACGAATATGACCGGGAACTAGTAGGTTACAGTGTTACCAAAGTTTGAAAATTGATGAAATGGTCCCCGGTTTATGCTAACTTTCACCGCCATCCCTTGATTTTATTTTCGGTTAAAAAGTTTCGTAATAGTCCTTATGGTCATTGACTTTCGATTTAGTCCGCTTTCATCCATTTTTCACGCTCATTCGCTTTTTCTTACCTTTAATCGGTTTTCATCCGTTTTGTCCGCTTTTCTTATATTTTTCTTAGATTTTTGTCTGTTTTTATCCGTTTTTCTTACGTTTTGTCTATTTTCCTTCGTTTTTGCCCCGTTTTCATCCGTTTTTCACGCTTTGTCCGCTTTTCACGCTTTTATCGGTTTTCATTCGCTTTTGTCCGTTGCGACGCTTTTGTTACGCTTGTCCGCTTTTTCACGCTTTTATCGGTTTTCATCCGCTTTTTCTTACGCTTTTGTCGGTTCATCCGCTTTTCCACGCTTTGTCCGCTTTTCTTACGCTTTATCGGTTGTCATCCGCTTTTCTTACATTCTCGCCCGCTTTTCTTACGTTTTGTTCGCTTTTTTGTTTTGTACTACTTCAACATATTGAAAAAATTTCCAAAAGAAAAAATGAAAAATTCCAAAAAAAATTGGAATTTTTCAAATTTGAAAAAAAAAGTCCAAAAATTTTGAAATAAAATATTTTACTTAAAAAATTTTGAAAAAAAATAAAAATTTCCAAAAAAAAATCGCAAAAATAATTTTTTTATTAATTTTTTTTTTCAAATTTTTCAAATTTGAATAAAAAATTAAAAAAAAAAAATATCTGAATAAAAAAAATATTTTTTAATTTTTTTTTTAAAAAAAAATTCTTATAAAAAAAGTATTTGCGATTTTTTTTTTTTTTGAATTTTTTTATTTTTTTCAAAAATTTTTTTCGGAAATATTTTTTCCAATTTTTTTTTTCAAATTCTTTTTGGAATTCTTTTTTTCAAATTTGCGAAAAAATTCCAATTTTTTTTTTTGAAATTTTTTTTCAATTTTTTTATTTTTGGAAAAAAGTTGAAGTAGTACAAAAGCTAACAAAACGTAAGAAAACCGACAAAATGTAAGAAAACGGACAAAACGGATGAAACCCGATAAAACGTAAGAAAACGGACAAACGGATGAAAACGGCAAAAACGATGAAAATAGACAAAACGTAAGAAAACGGATAAAAGGGACAAAATCTAAGAAAATGTAAGAAAACGGATGAAAACATATAAAACGTGAGAAAACGGACAATACATAAAAAAACGGACTAAATATTAAAGTCAATGACCATAAGGACCATTACGGATACTTTTTAACCGAAAATAAAGTCAATGGATGACCGTGAAAGTCAACACAAGCCACAGGACCATTTCTATCAATTTTCAAACTTTGGTAACTCGGTAACCTACTAGTTCCCGTCATGTTACGACATCGCTCCAAATTTGAAAGTATTTTGCGTACAATGGTAATTTTCAAAGTTCATCACAGACATCGTCTGCTTTGAAAACTATGCATGCGACTTTTAGCTTTCACCCTTCGATGACTTATTTAGACCGTAGACATACGTTATTCTTTTATATTAAATCAAGGTCAACTATGTTTAAAAATTAGCCAACTTGATCCATGATGCATTATTTCATGTGACATTGATCCTCATTTTAGGCAACATATCGTATAATACTAAACACTTTTGTTACTAATATATACTTAAACTTATTTATTCAACTTTAGATGGAGAAATTTTAAAGATATTGTGAAGGCTTCTCCGTCATAAGGAGATTGGTGTAGTGTTTACGAACTCTCGAGTAGGTGACTCGGAGAGCGGAGTAGGGCAAGGAAGTAGGGGTGGCAATTTTCGACACGACACGATAAATGACACCGAACCCGACACGGTTAAACAGTGTTGGGTTGAGAATAAATAGGTTTGGGTCAAAACGGTCAACCCGCCTAACCTGCTTAATAAACGGGTCGTGTTTGGGTTGAGTAAGTATTAAACGTGTCAACCCGTGAACCCGCTTAGGTATTAAGATCTTAAAATAAAATATATAACCCGATTTTTATGTTGGATGTGGATTAAATGTATTTTGTTATTTACTTAGTATGAGTGAATTATAATTTATACCTTAGATATCATGAAAATTGACGCTTGTAATTCGTAAAATTGTCGCGTAGTTATTTGTATGTTATTCTTATTATATTTTAGATCCTTATATCATTTTTTATGCTTAAACTAGTTAAATCGACAAACCACCAACTTTATTCATCGCTTGACCTATTTACTTAAATGGGTTAAACGGGTCACAAATGGGTTACACGTGTTATGCGTGTGTCCGGTTGGGTTGAGTTTCTTGACACGACAATAAATGGGTCGTGTTTGGGTAAAGGTTATACTAACCCGCCAACACACGAACCCGAATAGGTTAACACGAACACGACTCGATTGCCACCCCTACAAGGAAGGTGTCCTTGTAGCCGAACCACTATAAATACTGCGTTGGTTTTGTGCTCCTTACTCTTATCTTTTCATTACTTACCTTTATATGCTTGTTTATTAACATCCAACACACGATCCAAATATATTGACATAAGTCGATCTAAATAGATTAAAAGGAAGTTTTAATTGGCAAAACTATTCAACCTCCCCTTCTAGTTTTCCACAAAAAATCTACAAGAGAAGAAACTGCTTAGAGGTCATGACAGTACTTGCAACACTAGCATGAGCCTTGCTAGCATCACTTGTACTACTAAGTAAAGACATTAATCTCTGATACTGATCACTAGTAAGAGTATGAGAGATACTCTTACTAGCATCAGTCACATTATTAGCATTATTTTGAGACATATTTCCTTTTTTAACAAAACCAGGAGGATATCCAACCAATTCAAAACATCTATCAATAGTGTAGCCATTCATATTACAATGCTTACAGACAAGGTTAGATACACCGCCAAACCTTCTATTATTATTGTTTCTATTAGAGGTCCAAATTATTGTTTTGAGAAGTGATGATTAGGCTTAGCAAAGAAAGGTCGCAACCTCATTTTAACAGCTTTATTAGTCACATTACTATTCTTGTGTGATTCATCTCTAGACAGTAGCAAAGGCAGATTTAACATCAAGTAAAGGATCGGTGGTGAGAATAAGACTACTCACGTAATCGAAACCATCATCAAGACCCATAAGAAATTGCATCACCTCAAAAGATCCGAATGCTTTTCAAAGTGGGAGCAGCCACAAACACATGTGGGCAGATCAACAAGGGAGTCAAACTGCCTCCACAATGCATTAAACTCATGATAGTATTCAGAAGACTCATACCAGATTGAGTTAGAGTACGAATTTTATGATGCAGATTATAAATCACAGAACCATCTTCCTTATTATATGTTTCACTTAATTCATCCCAAACAGACTTAGCATTAACATAAACACTTGACCTTTATAAAGATCTTGTGAAATACAACCAAGAATCCAAGATAACACAACAAATTACACCTATCCCATTGTGTCTCGATATAGAACATCATTGGGATCTCTAACACACTTCCCATTAATAAAACCGAGCTTATTTTTAGTGTGTAAAGCCAACTCCACAAAGCAGACTGCACCTTATGTCACATTTCTCAAATTCGTCATTTCTTAAATTAAATATGCATCATAAAATTCATTCATGGCATTTCATTTCACATTTAACGCTAATTTTATATTTAATAAATCTTTATCAGGTGAGTTTTATTTTGTATATTTAATCCGTTACTTTCAAAATGATCCCTACATATTTTTATACTTACATTGAGTTGTAAAACTATATTTTGAGTTAACTAGTGTTTTGGATTTATTTCGTATATAAATCGTTAAAGTTATATTATTACGACACTTTTCTTAAAAAAATTTCTCGATAATTATCTTATCACTCAAATTTCACGAGGAATGTATTTTTACAATTTTTATAAAATCATTATACTCTATTTTGATCTATTAAAAATTTACTTGTACCAAAAAGTTACCATTACCTTACAAGTTACATTTATCTACACAACATTTTACTTACAATTTTATTTACAATTATATATATACCATATTTAAAAAAAAAAAATGTATTTTTAATATATACATCCCCCTCGCCGACCAAGGGGTGAATGTATTAAATGTTGCTTGAAAATTTTCTCACAAGTTGTAACTTATACTCCAAATTCATTTCATTCTTCATTCTACACAACAACTCAAGACTAGTAATATTTTTTGCTTCTCTCTTCTTTTCATCCTTCAAGAACCGGTTCTCCATAGAGTTATCAAGGGATCATCACAAGTTTTTCCAAAGTTCAAGTAATTACAATTTAGTTACACTCTTTATTTAGGTTTTGAAATAAAAACCAAGAGTGCTTAGGCTAATCCTTGTTACCTACACCTCTTCACTATCACTTGTAAGCTTGTTTTTATCATTTTTATGTTTCCTCTTCATTTTCATATGTTTCTCTTCATTTTTGGAGCTTATATGCATGATATGTGATTTATACCATTTATTTCATGATTTTAGAGTTATATTTATACTTATGGTCATCCTATAATTATTCCCATGGTATTCTTTGGTCTTGATGGTGATTAGGAACCCATGACACCCTAAGAAGGTGTATGGTAGGATTAGATTAGCTTTGGAGTTGATTTGAAGGGATTAGAATAGGTTTTGTCCGAGAAAACTATTTTCGATAACTATATATATGTTCTGTCCTTAATTCGAATTTCTGGAAAACCTACTGATGGTACGACATTTTGGCCTTGATATTTAGAAAATATACTTTAAAACGAATCCGTGGCCTTTTGAACGGATAAAACGGACTTATAACGAAGCCGTGGTGAATTTTTAAAGTTTGACGACTAAACGTAACTTTTTCAGAAAATTCAGCATGCAGTTTTACATTGTTCGGGTCAAAACGAGCCTTAAGCTTCACAAATTATTTCGACTTATCAAAAATATATTAGTTTACTTGACACGGCTAAGGACATATTATACGAGAAACGGATTTGAAACGACAAATATATGCACGCTTTTATAAAGTTGCCGTAAATATTATTTTCAAAACTATATTATTTTTACGTTACAAGTATTTCACTAGTAACGTCCATGTTTGCTACTGCTTTTAACAAGGTTGTGAAACTTTTAGAACGAAATGCCTTCTAGTAAAATCAAGTTCACCGCCATATTTTTCAAAACAAAAGCCGCTTTGTCAAGCGGAGTTTTAGTAAATAAATTACGGATGTTCAAACTTGGCGAAACTTATTTTCTCGCACACGATTAGCAAAAATCACTATCTTTAGCCCTTAATATCTTTATGATCGAGACCTTTGGACGAAAACTCCTGAACTGAAACTTTTAGATATCAATACAAACTTTCCAAACCGCGAGTTCGTTTTCTAACGATCGACGACACCGCTTTACTGCTACTTTTCCGGCCATTTTTGTTGATTTCATGATTTTTCCGACGACATTGTTTTGCACGAAAATGATAATTTCACCATAAATCATTATAAAACCATTGTAGGATGACATTTTGACGAAAACCGGTAAAGTCATTTTTGAAGGGTCTAGACGTCAAAAGAGTATTTTTCGACGATTAGTAATATTTTCAAAACTCGCTAATGGTATAAATAACATACGGCGCATGCATAACATTACATTGCAACTCATTGCATATCATATCATTCGTGATAGGTCCCGTTAACACATCACATTATACCCTGTACTCACTTTGTCATCGCCTCAATTTATCAAGTGAGTAATCACATCCCCTTTTATCGCTTTACTATATTTTGGGGCTAAATGCATGAACCATATTTGAACTAAATTGATTTTTACTCTATGAACTCTTTAGACTTGAACTTTGAACTTGACCTAGAATCTTGGATTTAATTATGAATATATGACTTGTCGGAAATTATTGAACCGTACATGTTATGACCTTGTCCCAAAGTCTCCTCCTGCTCGAGCATCACTATAAAGTCTCGCCTTATTGGTAGAGCGTCTCAATAAATCTCACCTAGGTGGTCGAGTGTCAAAGGAGTCTCCTCTGTCGAGCATCACTATAAAGTCTCGCCTTATTGGTAGAGCGCCTCAATAAATCTCACCTAGGTGGTCGAGTGACAAAGGAGTCTCCCTTGTTGGAGCAAAGGCAAAGTCTCCCATGTTCGGAGCATCCCCGACTTATTATATTCGTGGTACTATATTGTGAGCTATTATGACCGCTATACCCGACTATTAGACATACTACTTTTGGCAAGGTTGTGAACACACAAAGTTGCAAGTTTTGTATGGGCGGAACTTGAACCAGTGGATTTACAATGCCTTTGCTTTATGGACCATTCTCATCAACCAAAGCTTTGATATTTCTTATGAGTTTTCTTATTTTTGCTAAACGTGTTTACTCACCAACTATTTTCATAGTTGACCCGCTTTTCTCTCATGCATTTCTGTGATCGTTAGTAAGCTCTTTCTACCAAGTCTTGCATAATGAAGTTTTCACTTGTCAATATAAATCATTATGTGTAAAACATATATTTTGGAATCTAAGTTTTGTAATATATTCACCATGTCGCTAAACTGTATTGTAATGGTGTAATATTTCTTTTAATATTAATGTTGGTATGTTCTATTATCTTGTGCTTATGTTCCTCCGTTACACTCGTGTTTCATTCCCATGAGGTGTGACAGATTGGTATCGTGAGCCAAAGGTTATAGAGAATGCCGATTTTCAAAAATAAAATCACAATTATAACCGGAAAAATTTTATTTTATTTTATTAAACATTGAACATCATCCGAGTCAACTAGTCCTATCGTTGATCGTTACTCATAAATTATACATAGCCCGATCAACTATGTCTAATTTATGAAGAACCATGCAATGATAAGAGTGGTAGTTTTAAATCATGTTTAGTCGAGTCTTTGAGTCCGGTCACCGGTTGCATTGGTCGGGTGGGTATGCATGGCATGTTTTACGCTCACGCCTACATTACCGCACCTTGTTCATATCTTCTCTTTCCATCTTTCGACTTGTTAGACATAGCATGTCTCGCTCCCCGCCATGTTTCGATCACTATAACACATTACCACCGCTCGCACCTCATCCGACTTCGCTCGAATGTCGCTTACTCAACCCGACGTTTTGGTCCTCTCAGAGGATCATGGTCGCAAGAAACACACGCTGTGAAGTAGCAACAACGCAACTCAAACAACAATGACAATCCAAACAACAACGCCAAGGGAATAGCGGACGACTCACCCAAATTATAATACATCTCGATGCTAGACGAACCAACAACGGAGAAGGTACTCAAACAATGGACGAAAGCGATGGAGGATCACCGGGAAACCGAGACCGTAATCAAAAAACAAGAGGCGCCGAATAACCCGTAACTATGGGGCGACCACCCGAAGCGCAAAAGATATGCAGTCCACATCCTTTGTGTACTGATGTAATTATCATCACTCGTGAGACCGCCAAAGGTGCAAAGAATGTGGGCGACGCCACTTCGCGAAATTGCTCACGTAATCGGAAATCAAGGATGTAGAAAAGCATGTTACGAAAGTGGAAGTCTAGATCACCTTCGCAATACCGTCCAAAGTCGAAAAGAACTCCCAATCAAGGAGGAAATCGTCCAAACTTGGCATTGGCAATAGAGGCCCACAAGATCGTAACATTGAAATTCCTCCCGCACGTGGTCGAGCATTCTATCCGGTACCGAGGAAGCCCGCAACGCTTAACGGGTACATTCCTTTGATCAACCACTTTATTTCGTATGCGATAATTTTGAGTGCATAGCTTCCTTCCAATCTTTACACGCTCACGACATTGATTAATTTGAGACCTATTGATATCGACCTTAGTTGTTATATATTTTGTTGATCGATTTGATTGTAAAGCAAATCGAATATCGAGCTTAATCTTTCAAAGGACTTCATTCAAGGATGGGCATCCTACCTTTCTAACAACTTGTTTCCTAGCTTGATCTAGTGACGCTCTTGTTTGATGAGTTGCAAAATCAAGCTAAGAGACAAGTTTACTCAAGTCGGTTTAGTTTAATCTCATGACGCTCTTGTTTGATGAGTTGTGAGATTAAATTAGAATCGACTACCTAAAGGTCTTTGAGAGCTACGCTCGATATTGGATAAGTTTACCCTATCAACCGATCACGGGCACGCATTTAGTTATATGGGGAACCCATGCATGGGCATTGATATGATCATTTAGACTGCTCGCACGATCATGAACTTTAGAACTCTTGTCGAGGTTCGGACCATAGATCGTTAATCGAATCATGAGGACATGATTCACGACATGGGAAGAATGTCACATTTCTCAAATTCGGTCATTTCTTAAATTAAATATGCATCATAAAATTCATTCATGGCATTTCATTTCACATTTAACGCGTAATTTTTATATTTAATAAATCTTTATCGCGTGAGTTTTATTTTGTATATTTAATCCGTTACTTTCAAAATGATCCCTACATATTTTTATACTTACATTGAGTTGTAAAACTATATTTTGAGTTAACTAGTGTTTTGATTTATTTCAGATATAAATCGTTAAAGTTATATTATTACGACACTTTTCTTAAAAAATTTCTCGATAATTATCTTATCACCAAATTTCACGAGGAATGTATTTTTACAATTTTATAAAATCATTATACTCTATTTTGATCTATTAAAAATTTACTTGTACCAAAAAGTTACCATTACCTTACAAGTTACATTTATCTACACAACATTTTACTTACAATTTTATTTACAATTATATATATACCATATTTAAAAAAAAAAAAAAATGTATTTTTAATATATACATCCCCCCTTGGCCGACCAAGGGGGTGAATGTATTAAATGTTGCTTGAAAATTTTTCTCACAAGTTGTAACTTATACTCCAAATTCATTTCATTCTTCATTCTACACAACAACTCAAGACTAGTAATATTTTTTGCTTCTCTCTTCTTTTCATCCTTCAAGAACCGGTTCTCCATAGAGTTATCAAGGGATCATCACAAGTTTTTCCAAAGTTCAAGTAATTACAATTTAGTTACACTCTTTATTTAGGTTTTGAAATAAAACCAAGAGTGCTTAGGCTAATCCTTGTTACCTACACCTCTTCACTATCACTTGTAAGCTTGTTTTATCATTTTATGTTTCCTCTTCATTTTCATATGTTTCTCTTCATTTTTGGAGCTTATATGCATGATATGTGATTTATACCATTTATTTCATGATTTTAGAGTTATATTTATACTTATGGTCATCCTATAATTATTCCCATGGTATTCTTTGGTCTTGATGGTGATTAGGAACCCATGACACCCTAAGAAGGTGTATGGTAGGATTAGATTAGCTTTGGAGTTGATTTGAAGGGATTAGAATAGGTTTTGTCCGAGAAAAACTATTTTCGATAACTATATATATATGTTCTGTCCTTAATTCGAATTTCTGGAAAAACCTACTGATGGTACGACATTTTGGCCTTGATATTTAGAAAATATACTTTAAAACGAATCCGTGGCCTTTTGAACGGATAAAAACGGACTTATAACGAAGCCGTGGTGAATTTTTAAAGTTTGACGACGAAACGTAACTTTTTCAGAAAATTCAGCATGCAGTTTTTACATTGTTCGGTCAAAACGAGCCTTAAGCTTCACAAATTATTTCGACTTATCAAAAATATATTAGTTTACTTGATACGGCTAAGGACATATTATACGAGAAAACGGATTTGAAACGACAAATATATGCACGCTTTTATAAAGTTGCCGTAATATTATTTTCTAAAACTATATTATTTTTACGTTACAAGTATTTCACTAGTCGTAACGTCCATGTTTGCGGTGTTTTTAACAAGGTTGTGAAACTTTTAGAACGAAATGCCTTCTAGTAAAATCAAGTTCACCGCCATATTTTCAAAACAAAAGCCGCTTGTCAAGCGGAGTTTTAGTAAATAAATTACGGATGTTCAAACTTGGTCGAAACTTATTTTCTCGCACACGATTAGCAAAAATCACTATCTTTAGCCCTTAATATCTTTATGATCGAGACCTTTTGGACGAAAACTCCCGAATCGAAACTTTTAGATATCAATACAAACTTTCCAAACCGCCGAGTTCGTTTCTCTAACGATCGACGACACCGCTTTACTTGCTACTTTTCCAAGCCATTTTTGTTGATTTCATGATTTTTCCGACGACATTGTTTTGCGAATAAAATGATAATTTCACCATAAATCATTATAAAACCATTGTAGGATGACATTTTGACGAAAACCGGTAAAGTCATTTTTGAAGGGTCTAGACGCCAAAAGAGTATTTTTCGACGATTAGTAATATTTTCAAAACTCGCTAATGGTATAAATAACATACGGTGCATGCATAACATTACATTGCAACTCATTGCATATCATATCATTCGTGATAGGTCCCGTTAACACATCACATTATACCCGTGTACTCACTTTGTCATCGCCTCAATTTATCAAGTGAGTAATCACATCCCCTTTTATCGCTTTTACTATATTTTTGGGCGAAATGCATGAACCATATTTGAACTAAATTGATTTTTACTTCTATGAACTCTTTAGACTTGAACTTTGAACTTGACCTAGAATCTTGGATTTAATTATGAATATATGACTTCTTGGAAATTATTGAACCGTACATGTTATGACCTTGTCCCAAAGTCTCCTCTGTTGAGCATCACTATAAAGTCTCGCCTTATTGGTAGGCGTCTCAATAAATCTCACCTAGGTGGTCGAGTGACAAAGGAGTCTCCTCCGCTCGAGCATCACTATAAAGTCTCGCCTTATTGGTAGAGCGCCTCAATAAATCTCACCTAGGTGGTCGAGTGACAAAGGAGTCTCCTCCGCTCGAGCATCACTATAAAGTCTCGCCTTATTGGTAGGCGCCTCAATAAATCTCACCTAGGTGGTCGAGTGACAAAGGAGTCTCCCTTGTTGGAGCAAAGCAAAGTCTCCCATGTTCGGAGCATCCCGACTTATTATATTCGTGGTACTATATTGTGAGCTATTATGACCGCTTATACCGACTATTAGACATACTACTTTTGGCAAGGGTTGTGAACACAACGGTTGCAAGTTTTGTATGGGCGAACTTGAACCGAGTGGATTTACAATGCCTTTGCTTTATGGACCATTCTCATCAACCGAAAGCTTTGATATTTCTTATGAGTTTTCTTATTTTTGCTAAACGTGTTTACTCACCAACTATTTTCATAGTTGACCCGTTTTCTCTCATGCATTTCGTGTGATCGTTAGTAAGCTCTTTCTACCAAGTCTTGCATAATGAAGTTTTCACTTGTCAATATAAATCATTATGTATAAAACATATATTTTGGAATCTAAGTTTTGTAATATATTCGCCGATGTCGGCTAAACCGGTATTGTAATGGTGTAATATTTCTTTTAATATTAATGTTGGTATGTTCTATTATCTTGTGCTTATGTTCCTTCGTTACACTGTGTTTCCGCTCCCATGAGGGTGTGACACCTTATAGTTCTCAATACCTTCAAGTTTGAAGGTAATCAACCGAGCACCAATGTCTTGAGGGTGCAAATATAAAGGGTCATATATATCCAATTTTAACTCACTACTCCTCTTCGAGGACCCTTACCCCTATCATCTTGACCATCAACCATGATGTCAAGACAAGAAATCACAACAAATGAGATAACAAATGAAACAAGACAAATAGAAGGCAATCAAAGACAAACACATTGTACCTCCTTAGCACAAATAACCACCAACAACCACAATCAACTTCAATCAACAAATCCCTTAAACTACTCAACCTCCGAACAATCCTAATCAAACCTAACAAAAACTAAAGGAAAAGCGTGAGAGGTATTACAACCACGCAAGCTTCCAACCGATCAAGAAGATCTAATGTAATCAAATATGCGCAGAAACACAAACCTAAAACACAATGTAAAGAACCAAGAATGAGTAAGAATAAGTGTAACTGATATAAATCATAAACAGATAAACAAATAATATCAAGAACCCCTATTCTTAAACACCCAATCACAAAAAAACAACACAACATGAATTAGGATTTGATACAGAAAACCCTAATTGAACCAAAAAACAAGAAACCAACACTCCGGAACTCAATTGAACAACAAGATCACAAGATTAATGATCAATCGAATCAAGAACCACCAGAATCGTAAAACCCCCAAAAATTAGAAAACCCTAATTTTTGGAAAATCAAATTACTCTTCAGAACTGATCGATCTAAACACAAAAATCACAGGAACAACCCCCAAAACAACCAGATCTAAACAATAGATCAAGAACCCCAAAACTGAAAGAAACCCTAATTTTCAAAACCTTTTAAAGCTTTGGTATAGAGCAACTGGCTCGATAGCATGTAAAACTTATAAACCAAAGCTAATTTCAAACACAAAACCCGATTTAGAATGAACCCACCAACCTCCCATTGGCTCACTATTTTATTAGTGAAATCAATTGCTAAGATAGCAAGTATGTTTACAATACTAAACCGATGATACAAAACAATTGAAGGGTTTCCTCAAACTCACAATCACAACAGTAACAATGAGATACACGCTTTAAAACACACGAGATATTTGGAAGTTATGAGAAGAAACGGCTTGACTTGAGCTTATATACTCTTGACTCCAAAAGTTACACTTTGCTCCCTTGAAGAATAAACACGGAACACCTTTAGCCCTTCATCTTTGGAGAAAGAATTATTTAGCCCTTGAGTTTATATGATAAAGCTTATATTTCAACATATATAACACAACTTGCGCGTACAACTTAAAACACAAATGTCACATTTTGTAAATAACTTATAAGATATAAATATACGGAATCGTAAAGTTCATGAATTTGTAGAAAATTTCCATCATTTTAATTACATAATCTTAAACATACCCTACCTATTGAAGAACACAGAGGGCCTGCTTACCAAATCAATTAGGAAGTAATAACACGTATACATACTTTCTTCAATGACGAACAACCACCATCGACGCCAACCAGGATTTGCGTAAAGGACTGCAGCGAATCCCAATAAGTACACAACCCATGTTGCACTTAAACTACCAACGAACCATATTGTATCAATATCATACCATTTCTCGTCTTCTTTAGCTGATGGAACGGCCCCAGGTGGAATATTCACTGTTGACGTACCGGGACACTTCTTCTCAAGTGGTGGTCCACAAAGAAGTGGATTCCCTTCATAACTCGCCTCGGTAAATGTACCAAACTGTCGTTTCATTTCTGGGAGTTTGCCTGATAGATTGTTGTAAGAAACATCGAAATATGATAGATAAGCGAGGTTAGTTAGCTGTGATGGTATATTGCCACCAAGTTATTTGACGAAAGGTCCAAGCTCTCAATATTCGTAAGATTCGAAAGCTTCTCTGGGATGGATCCCATCAGCTGGTTGTGAGACAGGTTCAATGCTAGGATTTGGGTCAAATACCCTAGTTCTGGTGGAATTTCACCTATGAACTTGTTGCAAGATAGATCCACTCCACTCATGAAATCAAGTATGTGACCTTTGTAGGAGCGAGATATGCTTTTAGTTGTAAACTGAACTCGCCTGGTTTATCGAACAATGGATTTTCGTCAGCCAAAGATGTCCAACTCTTTGAGCACCCAAATACTCATAAGAGGAACTCCAATAGTATGTATCCATTCCTCGTAATTGTAGGTAATAAAAAAGTAATAAGGAGCAGCAATATTTTGTAGGCAGCCAGGTATCGAGCCAGAAAGGGAGTTATTGGAT
Organism: Chrysanthemum lavandulifolium; assembly: GCA_022545495.1. NCBI lineage: Eukaryota > Viridiplantae > Streptophyta > Magnoliopsida > Asterales > Asteraceae > Chrysanthemum > Chrysanthemum lavandulifolium. The sequence goes on along the minus strand of CM040239.1, from coordinate 278,570,508 downwards.
AGATCAATCAAACTCACACTAGTCAATTGGCACAGCTCATTCGGAATAGAACCACTGAAGTTATTTTTTCCCAAAAGAAGAATCCTTAAACTGATTAATTGACCTAGAAACTTAGGAATCTTTCCAAATAAGTTGTTGTTGCCAATATCCAAAGTCAAAATATCATACATATTCCCAAAGGTTTTGGGAATCGATCCTATGAATTCGTTATGGCCTAAATGAAGATGCTTCATGTATCCCAAATCTAAGCAGGAGGGGATGGACCCTGAAAAAGAATTATTATAGATGTCGAGAATGGTATACGAAGATATTCCACAAGGAAACTGACCTTCAAACCTATTATTTCTTAAAGAAAGTGCATAAGCGGAATATGAGCTACTTATCCCCTTAGGCAATACACCTGTAAAGGTTACTGCTGATATCAAGAATTGTAACATCAAAACTTTTGTCGTTAGCAATTTTCCCCGTGAAGTAGTTATTGTCTAATAGGAGCATATTAAACCAATACAAGGAGTAGTTCCCTGAAAACACCTCGCCATGCAGTCTGTTATGTGATAGTTTAAGTACAGAAATTGCACTCTCTTTAAACAATTCTTGTGGTACTTCTCCTGAGATTTCATTATGGGATAAGTCCAATATGTTCAAAGCACTCATATTGGCAACTGATGATGGGAGCACACCGCTTAAAGCATTCGTCGATAAATTTAAAAAAACTATAAAAGGGAGAAATCTTCCTATACTACCCAGAACACTACCCATTATGTCATTATCAGACATATCCAGATAGCTTAACTGAAAATATCTGTATGGTGGCATATGAATACTACCACCAAACGAATTGTTCCTTAGATACAAAAGTTGCAGCATCGTATTATTTTCAACTAGCCAATTCGGAATATGTCCTTGCAAGGAGTTGTGAGATAGGTCTAGTACCTGTAATTCATGTTGGTGAAGTAGAAAACTAGGAATAACATTTCCTTTATGCATGTTCACGTTGCAATTTGATAGCACTAGGACTTGCAACTGAAACATTGGCATCCAACCTAAAGGTTCCTCTGTGTCCACCTCGAATTTGTCATTGTCACTTTTGAATTCAACTACCACAAGATTTCTAAGATTGGCGAGTGAGGAAAATGTGAGTAAACCCTCAAACTTATTATGACACAAGTTTATGTATTCAAGAGATGTCATATTAGCAATGACAAATGGCGGAATGATTCCGGTGAAGTGGTTTGAAGAAATCTCAAACACTTTAAGAGATGATAATTTGCCAAAACATTGAGGGAGGTTTCCTTCAAAACTGTTCCAAGAAAGATCTAATTCCTGGAGGTTCTTCAATTGACATAGACCTGCAAAAACAAAACAAAAATTATTTTAACAAATTAAAAAGAAAATATTGATTGATCTAAAACAAATTAAATCAATAATGATGCTTTATGTAATTGAGTTACCGTATTCGAGTAGTGAGCCATTAAGATTGTTTTCTGCTAGATACAAAACTCGAAGATAAGATAATGCACTTATCTCAGACGGAATACTCCCATTTAGATTGTTGCTACTCAAGTCTAAGATCTCCAAATGGGGGAAAGATGCCAAAGCTATATGAGAATAAGAGTGGTATTTAGTTACTATACATATATGGTTGCTTCTAAAAATACGATAAACGGATGAGGTATTCCTTGTTCAGGGATGTACGCGGCCTCACCGGGTTAATACCGGGACCATTTCCAACCCTTCCCTTGCCACCCCCAAATGTACACACGGACACACCTTGCGAGGTTTGAACCCCTAGACTTCTTGTGAGGAAACTATGGACCCTACCACATGGCCATTTGGTGGTGGTTAACAATACGATAATAGATGTAAAGTAGTAAAGATAAGTGCATACCTTTCATTACTAGTTGTCCCCTTAATTTGTTTCTTCCTAAGAGGAGAACCTCCAAACTAGGCATATAAGGCAGTTCTGAATACCAAGAAAATATCAGTTGGTATAAATGAAAACAACTCTTTAACTGAATGTGTTAGACCTTGTAATTGTAAAAGTCTTGTATTATGAAGATAACGATAGATGAAGGACTAAAGTTTTTAAGTAGAAAGTTTATAACCGAAAAATAGTTATTTCGGTTGGTAGTTATAAGTTAGTTATTGCTGTAAAATCAGAAGGGTTGTGTCGTTTTGGTTCATGACCATTCGAATCATCATGGCCATTGGGTCATACCCTTTCAAGTCTATAAATAGTCTAGTACATGAATTTGTAAAAAAGGTGTGTCTCATTTTCATATGAGAGGCATAGTGTCTCTTTGTAACAATGTAACCCAATGTTATGTTGATGAAATAACAAGAATCTTCTTGTTAATCTTGTGCAATACGATCCTGGAATTATCATTTGTTGGAGACCTGTGAAAATCCAATATGGTATCAAGAGCCGAAGGTTGTTGCAAGGATACAAGATATGATTCAAGTCTTTGATCAAAAGGATCAAGAGACCGAGAAAAGAAGACACCAAGGATGTTGGGGAAGATAGTGCACAATCAAGAACCAACAGACATGGACATCAAACAAATTGATGGGAGTTTTGTTGTGATCATTTGAGCGCGACAACAAAACAAGAAGGAAACTTTTGTGGGCAGCGGCAAGTTTTTGATAAGTTTTTGATAACCGACACAAAAGGAAGCGAACGTTGACACCAAACGTATTGGTGGGAGAAAACTTTGTTGGGACTGAAAGTAACGACAAAGGGAAGGAGAAAGAAGACTGTACAGGGATTTTGTTGGTGTCTTGCACACGACAACAAAGAAGGAAACTTGTTGGTTTTACAACGCAACAAGGAAGGAAAAGAATGACGTCAAAGGATTGTGTATTGTTGGACAAAACCGCCAACAACCCGAAGCTCGATCGCGGAACACTAGATCGCGAGTTGTATCGAGCACAAGTAGCAAACACGAAAGACACGATAGACTACAAAGAACCGACAAGAATATGCACACAATATACCTCGCATCAAACCTTTATTAAAAACCTAATAAAGCTATTACAACGAGGAAGAAGAATGAATAACTAGATCTCCCTCATCTCTATTTATAGAGATGAGGGTAGAAACCTTCCTAATTCAAATAGGAAACATCCTTGGCTTGCACTCCAAGCTACCTAATCCTAGTTTATGTCTAACACCTAATCTTATTACAAAGTACACTTAAGTCCCTAATCTATATTTAAGTTTACTACTAATATATAACAATTTCCACCTTAGGAGTAATACTTAAACATAACCGATACTCAAGACCTTTTCCTTGTAATCGAACCCTCGGACCGGGACCACCTTGTCGACCGTGCATTGTACTTGATAATTTTCCAAGATTAGCTTCTTTAGACTCCTTCACTTTCTTCTTTTCAAAGAACATTACCCTCTCGCACCCTTTTGACCGGTACTCCTGCCACTATAATGTCCGCCCCACCTTTATACCAAGGTGTACCTTTTCCTACTCCTTTACCAAGCAATCCGTGTTTGTCTTTTCTTCAAGTTGCTTGTCTTCCAACTTTCTTTGAGCCACTGCAAGATCATCGTTACTATCCCGAACAACCTCGCCTTCACGATTTTCCCGAGCTCCCGCAGCCCACCTCAAACCAAACACGCTCATCAACATGTACTCCATGGACTCTGTTTTAACACTGTGACCAAGTTGTTTGAACCCAACTTGTTTGTGACCAAGTTGTTTGAACTCAACTTGTTTTTGACCAAGTTGTTTGAATCCAACTTGTTTTGAACCTCCATGCTTTTGTACACCAAAAGTCTTCACTTTTGCTTCAAGAGTATACACACGCTTCTTTCCCTCGATCCCGGTCATCATAACCCGACAACCTTTGATCACCTTGACTTTACCCAACTGCATCTTCACCGTATAACCCTCTTTTCAAGAGTACCCAATGAAATCAAGCTCCTTCTTAACCCCGAACATACCGACATCTTCCAAGATAAAGCTTGAACCATCATGCAACTCAGATCTTCACTTTTCTGTCCCATCGATAGTGCATGTCCTGTTATCACCTAACCGAACCGAACCACCATCAATATCCTTGAAGTCATACAAGAAATCCCTCCTAGGTGTCATATGATAAGACCCACCGAATCCATTACCAATTCACCCATCTCATCATTACCGACTACCACCAAGGCTTCTCCAAAGTAGGCGTTACCTCTTCATCGAAGAATCGAATCCGATCATGCTTACCCTTCTTGACGAACCCACTTGACTTCTTCTTCGATGCCTCTTCGGATGACCTCCGAATGACATATGAAGCACTTGAGTTTACCAGTTCCACCTCTTGACTTAAACCGCGAACTTCCACCGTAATGAGCTTTCCTTGAATGATCCGACCCTCCCTTACATATAACCCGTCACCGGTTTCTTCCTTTGTGCCTTCAGCTTCTTTTCTTCAACTCCTTGAATTCGTAGTCGCAAGAACATCTTCCATTGTCAAGGATTCCTCCCATACAACAATGTCTCCACAAAGTTTTCGTAAGACGATGGCAACGACGTAAGTAACATAAGTGCCTCGATCCTCATCCTCAATCTCAATATCAATATTCGCCAAGTCAAGTATCAACTTATTAAACTCATCTATATGATCACCCGCCAGCACTGGACTCATATAGTGCGTGTACAACTTCTTCTTCGATCATGATCTGTTTGCTAAGGACTTAGTCATATAAAGACTAGTCAACTTCGTCCAAATTCCTGCAGCAGCTTGTTTCCTTGGTAACTTCCGTAAAACCCGGTCTCCCAAGCATAGAATCAAGGCATCAGATGCCTTCTTCATCAAAGCAACCTTTTCACCGCTTCCATGTCCTCGGTAATGTCTCTAATCCAAGATCACAACCTTGTTGTACCATTAAAGCACGCGTCTTTATTTGCCATAACCAAGTCATTCTTCCCATCGAATTTTTCGACGTTAAACCTAGTTATCGAACTAGCCATTCTTCTTTAACCTTGCTAAAAACCTTGTCAAGTTGTTTATTAACCAACTTTACCGACAAGCCTCACAAGCCGTGTGCAATATTCCCCCTTGTTGCTAAAAATCTTTTCTTGCAAATCGAATTAATTAGAATAAACCTAACCCCTCGATTTCGAACAAGCAAACCCGATCGTAAACTTGAACCCAAGTGAACCACGATCGAAACTTGAACCACAAGAAAATAAAATAGCCCGCAACAAGATATCCTTCAAGTTACGTCGATGTAAAAAAAATTAAATCAACCACGCACCCTCGTTTAAGTATTAACCAAAATCAAGAAACTTGAAGTTGTTTAGATAAAAGAATAATCTAAACGATACCCCACCACCTTTATTAGCATGTGCACGTGAATTTGATATTCTCCGCATACGTAACCTATCCTAGTGAAGTATCAATACCACCTTTGTAGTAATCACATGAAGTTTGAAAACTTCAACACTTATTCTCGCCGACTAACTGCTACGTTGACGGAACCGAAACCGAACCTCGATACCGAACTAACTCAAAACCTCAATCTAGCACTCGAACTTGATGACCACAATAACCGCGCTCTTGATACCACTTGTTGGACAAAACCGCCAACAACCAAGCTCGATCGCGGAACACTAGATCGCGAGTTGTATCGAGCACAAGTAGCAAACACGAAAGACACGATAGACTACAAAGAACCGACAAGAATATGCACACAATATACCCTCGTACCAAACCTTTATTAAAAATCTAATAAAGCTATTACAACGAGGAAGAAGAATGAATAACTAGCATCTCCCCTCATCTCTATTTATAGAGATGAGGGGGTAGAAACCTTTCCTAATTCAAATAGGAAACATCCTTGGCTTGCACTCCAAGCTACCTAATCCTAGTTTATGTCTAACACCTAATCTTATTACAAAGTACACTTAAGTCCCTAATCTATATTTAAGTTTACTACTAATATATAACATGTATTTTACCGAGATACACAAGGAAAAGAAGAAGCGCAGAAAATTGAAAGAAGCGTTGCTTGTGCAGAATTTAAGAAGGTATACCGAGAAAGAAAACAATCAAGGATTGTTTTGGAGAGGCGTTTAGCAATACGAGAACAACAAATAAAGAATTAAGAAAAAGCAGGTTGATCACTTGTTTTGAAAATAGAATACCGACGGGTATTAAGAAGTTGTTGAAGATACGATAAAGAATAAAGAAGAAGAGATGTTGTGGAACGCGGACAAGCAACGAGGGCAACAAGGACATCACTCGTTGATATACTACCGTCGAGTAGCAGAACAAGACAAGCAATTCGCTTGGACTTTTGAAAGGAATTACCGAGACTAATTCGTGAAACGTTTTGTGTTTATTCGAGACTTGGAGATAAAAGAAGCAAGTTCGACACAAAAGAGTTCGAGACTTGGAGATAAAAGAAGCAAGTTCGACACAAAAGAGTTCGAGACTTGGAGATAAAAGAAGCAAGTTCGACACAAAAGAGTTTGAGACTTGGAGATAAAAAAAAGCAAGTTCGACACAAAGGAAAAGACAACGTGACAAGAAGTAAACAATGAACAACACGTTGAGACAGGAAGAAGGAAACAAAGAGACGCGGAGAAGATGAAGACTCGAAGAACAAGACTTCAACAATTAGGGGGGGAAATGTTAGACCTTGTAATTGTAAAAGTCTTGTATTATGAAGATAACGATAGATGAAGGACTAAAGTTGTTAAGTAGAAAGTTTATAACCGAAAAATAGTTATTTCGGTTGGTAGTTATAAGTTAGTTATTGCTGTAAAATCAGAAGGGTTGTGTCGTTTTGGTTCATGACCATTCGAATCATCATGGCCATTGGGTCATACCCTTTCAAGTCTATAAATAGTCTAGTACATGAATCTGTAAAAAAGGTGTGTCTCATTTTCATATGAGAGGCATAGTGTCTCTTTGTAACAATGTAACCCAATGTTATGTTGATGAAATAACAAGAATCTTCTTGTTAATCTTGTGCAATACGATCCTGGAATTATCATTTGTTGGAGACCTGTGAAAATCCAATAGAATGAACTTTCAACAGTTTTAGTTCTGCTATATCCTAACCATTAATTTAAAGAAAATTAAAATACAGCTGTTTGTGCATGAAAACTACTCAAGGGCCTTACAAACCTTCAAGAAGAGCTGCTCTGTTAAATCGGCTAGACTCTAAAGACAGAAATTTGAGTGATGGAAAAGCACCCAAGAACCTCATGCTGTCATTACGGAAGACGTTCCAGTCAAGATTTAAATACAACAAACCACTCATGGTACCTGAAATTTGTTACCAATAAACCGTTTATCCAAGTTTATGAGCCTTTTAACTATAGTAATGATCAATGTAAAATAATAATTAACTTTAGTGGTAACCTAACCATTGAATACTAGTGAGTTAAGCCCATAAGCTCCCATGTCTAGTGTCTTCAAATCTTTAAACGGGATAATTCTGCATAAATGGTTTACTGTGAATAATTGTAAAAAATAGAGATTATAACAATGAGTAGTTTAAGGTGAACATGCATGCCTTGAAAGGAAACGAGCCTCCCAAATAGCGACAATGGCGAAGATTAAGTGTTTTGAGTGAAGGAGGGCTCTAAAGCAGGATATGATGTTCTTGTTGAAATTGCTTCTTATAAGAGTTATACTCTCAACCTTTTAATCTCCATAACCTCTTGCAATCTGAATTAAAAGAATATTTTAATGTAACCACGGTCATATAAACTTGTACATATGGAACATATATTACTTGAGAACTCCAATTTTTAAATTTACCAAAAAATGCTTTACCTTGAATAGTTGAAGTGTTAGTAAACCTCTTGTTACCACTAAAATCCAGCTTCTCGAGATTAGTTAGATAAGCTAAATCTGTCATATAAAGAACAATAATAATAATGTCTCATAATAGATGATACTAGTAACTTATTTGTACCTAAAACATGTACCTTGAGGTGGAAATCAACTTACTGAGTTTTTAAGGATTTCAAGAAACTAAAAATCATGTTTTACAAGTCAGGAAAATCCAGGTTCTTAAGAACATATATTGGCGGGAACAACCAGATCCCGGGTGCCTTTTGGCACCAGCCATTCTTAAGAACATATATTGAAAACAAATAACGATCGATGATGACTAATCTGTACTCAAAACACGTACCATAAGCTGGAAATGGTCCAGATAGTCGATTGCCTGAAAGATCTAGGTTTTTGAGAGATGGAAGGATTTTTAAAGACGAGATAACACTTTCATTGAAACCATTGTTCTTAAAATTCAGAGTTTCCAAATTTTCCAATATGACATCCCTTTTAGAACCTGCATTTAACAAAAGGTCAATTTTCAAATTTTGATCCATGGAGGTGATATGCAATGCATATGTTTCAAAAGGGGGATGTGGTTACCTTGTATTTGAAAAGTACCATTAAAGCCACACTCAGCTAGATCCAAAATTTCCAAATTTTTCAAAGTAGCGAATTCTGCAGCATAAGTTAAAAGGGCATTAAGTATCTTTGAACTATGCATTTGTGCATGATAACTGAAGAGAAGAAACATAAGACAGAAAACATGCCAGTGGTAGGGAACCGTCCTTTCAAGCTAGTGTAGCTAAGATCCAATACTCTAAGTGAAGTGAGTGTAGTCAGAGAAGGAATGATATCGTTGTCAATATCATAATTGGAACTGAGATCGAGTATCTCTAGGTTCTTCAAACTCGACAGCGTATCAAGTTCTGCACACACAAAAAATCGCTTAGCCAAATTAAGTTTATTGAATGTTGTTGTCATCCTAATAAAAAAATATTACATAGCAATCAAGTATACCCGTATTCAAAATCACATTATCAAGAAAATTCATCGACAGATTGAGACTTCTCAGCTCTTCAAATTGAAGAAAAAGAGAAACATTCAACGGCCACAACTTTTCTGGTTCAGATATAAACCTCAAGTTATTGTTGATCTGGTTAAAAGAGAGTGTTGTCACATGCCCAGTAATTGTATCGCACTTGACCCTCTCCCAATCACAACACTCACCAAAATCAACCCAAGAGGGTAGAACGTTGTCCGCTTCAGAATCGTATGAATTGATAAGGGACGCTTTGATTTCCAATAGCGCCTTTCTTTCTTCTTCTTTACAAACCGCTTGTGCTTCTTGGACCATAGAAATATTTATCACTGTCGTTATCAACAACCAAGATAACCATGATATATTCTTCATTGGAGCAGCTATATATAGAAATGACTTTCCAGAGACACTCACATATGATATTGTTCTCTTTAACAGTCGCTCACCAATATATTAATATAGGATAATAACGTATTAAAGACTATACTTTGTCGAGAATGCAGCTCGCCAAATAACTAAAAAATATCTTTTTAGATATTAATGTTGACATTTTTGTTTTCTTTAAGATATGACCAAATTATGACCATTTTACCCTTAAAAAATTTCAAAAAAAGAATTTCGAAAAAAGTGTTTCAAATAAAAATTCAAAAGAAAATTTTGGAAAAAATTTCAAAAAAAAAGTATTTCAAAAAAATTTAGAAAGGGTAAAATGGTCATAATACTTAAATAAAACAAAACGTCAACATTAATCGCCTAAATCTACTGCAAAACTACCATTCTCGACAAGATATAGTCTTTAAAAAGTTATTAACCCATTAATATAAGCACATATGTATGTATGTTTGTGTCTATGTATTGATTTGCCAATGATGACGCTAAAATTAATCTATTGACAAATGGATAAATATTGCATTTTGATGATTATATTGGGGAAATATTTAATTGAGCCTTTTTGAAAATTTGGAACAAATTATATATGAAATTAATAATGAAAGTAGGATGATATAGCAAATTAATCCTCAAATGTATCCAAGTTGACATGATTTGCTTAAGTATTATAACATTTTTTTTCCTGTAATGTTATTGCTAAATCTCGTATTATGTGTACTAAACGGGGTGATTATGGATTTTGTCTCATGTGGCACTAGTTAACCTTGTTGAACCTGTCTTAAAACAAAAATATGTGATATGAATTACGACCAGAGGTAAAGCTGGGTGAAATGGGAGGTGACCCCTCATCACAAAACCCCACTGCACTCAGTCACCCCCATTCCCCTCACCTTATGCCACGCGTCAAGGAACAGAAAAATGGAGATGAAAGGTGAGTCACTCACCTTTTATAAAGTGTGTGTTTTATTATTTTTATTTTTATTTTTATTTTTTTTTGTGAGTGCATGTAAAGTATTTTGTGAGATATGTTTTATAAAGCGAGTATTTTAATGAAAGTTGAGATGTGAAATGAGAGAGAAAGCTGAGGTATCGTTGATGTGGAAGGTGAGGGGATGTGACCACTACTTTCAGTCTAATGATCACACCGGATCATATTTCACATCAGCGTCACATCAACTTTCTCTCTCCTCTTACTTCCCCTCGCTCCCTCTCACCTTTCATCCTTAATGGTCACAAACATTCACCTTTCACCCCATTTTTTTATTAAACTTTTTATTCATAAATTAAAAACGTAAAAAAAACATAATTAAAAACTTTTATTTATAAATTAAAAACATTACATAGACTCCGAATATTAAAAACATTACATTGAAAATAAATACAAGATATGAGACAAGACACTAGAAACACTATTCATGATATTAAAAACTAAAATTAAACATCATGAGAAATGTGTTCGATCAAATCGGCACAAAGGTTTTGATACGCTTGTGACGATTTGATTTGTCTCATAACTTGTAGCACTTGTTCTTAGGGTCGTAAGAGGTCGTCCGGTTGACGTGCTTCCTCTGAATACCAATCGGGAGATATCGCATTCCCTTTGCCTTTTTGAATCATATCATGTAACATGATGCATGTATATATTATATTCCTTATTCTTTCTTTTTTTTTTCGTCGGTCGTGCGTAATTAGCTAATATAGCTCATTTTTTCTTCATACCACCAAACGTTCGTTCCACATCTCTTCTTGTCGCTTCATGCTCGCTTATACCTTATTCGCTTGTGGTTACCGTCGGCTGGTCCTGGAATAGACTTAACGAGTGTCACTCATTTCGAATATATCTTGTCAACAAGATAATATCCTCATTTCTACGTCGTTAGCCACAAACGAAATCTTTTGTGCTCTCCCGGCTTTGAGATCGTTAAATAAAAGGGATTGTTGTATAACATTGATGTCGTTTAGCTCGGACTGGAGATGAAAAGCTAATAAACAATAAATTAAAGCAAATAAATAATTTTTGATGAAGACATTCGACAGCAAGCGGAAGCACATCTTCAGCAACATGCAACAAACCAAAGTATCCGTGCCAAACAGGATAAACCAAAGTATACTGACAAAACGGGATAACCCAGAGTATCCCTTACAACTAAAACAAATGGGATGACCCGAAGTATCCCCTACAAAGGAAATTACACCTAAAACCCATACACTAACATCAAAAGAAAAGATGAGAAAACGAAAGTTGGTTCTAAAACTTCAACCCCCAAAGAACCTTTCAAAAAAACAGGGCGTGTGTTTCCTTAGAAAAACATAAAGATCCACCATTTTTGTTTTTTGACGTACAAAGAACATCAAAACCACTGTTTAAAAGACAAAAAGAAATAATAAAAGAATAAAAGTAACAAAACATCATAGACACACAGTGCAAAGCAAGCCACCCCACAAACTTTTGCTTTTGCTTTAATTATGATGCTTATGTATTTATGTTTCTTCTCACACTCACTCACAGCATCCCTACCAACCTACCGCCAACCATTTCTATCTCACTAAAAAGTTAATCATGGTTTAAACTAACAAACAGTGATGACGATGGTATGTTGGGTTCACTCAGTACGCAAGTACCCTTTAACTAGAATTTGAATAGAAAATAACCTAAATAGGTAAATATCTGTGAACATCTACTAAGTCACTGAGTGAACAGTCACTCAGTGAGTCATCTTCAGGAAGCTCTGGAAAAGCCTAAAAGAAAGACTTTCATTCAAGAAGGGACTCGGTGAATGATACCGAGCCAAAGAAGATGATGGGTTCAAAGGAGTGATGACAATAACTCATCGAACCCCAAGTCTCCTCAACAGCTATAAAGATCAAGACTTAAATCATGAAGACCTAGAGACTGAAGGCTAAAGACTGAAGTAAAGGCGGGATAACGAGGGATAAGTTTGAAACGAATATGGGAGCTTATCAAGCAAAGGTCAACCTTTTTCTGAAAGGCTAAAGACCAAAAGCAGTGTCATCACTGCTATTCAGAAAGCACCATTGTCCTATACCCAAAGTAGTCATTGTAACAGAGACAAAATACGCCAGGTATTTTGTCCAAACTAGCTTAGGTCATCTTTGTCTTCTTCAATAACGGTTGTAAATCATTGTGTATAAATAGGACAATAAGTAGGAGTAGAAAGGTCGACAAATTTGTGCACTTAATGCGTTTTCACAAACTCCTTTCTCTCATCCAAATACAACTAAGTCCGTGAGGATAGCTCAGTTGATTTAGCATAGTTGTACTTAATCTTAGCTTAAGTTTAGTGAGGAGAATTACCATACTTGTCATCCAATCCCAAGTTTTGTTCCGCAAACACTTGAGTATAATTCTTTGTTAATTGCAAATAGAATTAAGCGTTGAAAAATTGTGTCTCTCTTACTTTACGTTTATCTTTTAACAAAGTATTTTCATTACATTGTTTCATGGATCCTGGATAGATTAGCTTTGTAGTTAACTCTAACCAAGTTAATGGAAACAACATGGTATCAACTTCTCAACTAACCATCGGTCCCAAATCCACCGCCGCCGCCACTTCTCTTCGCCGTTACCACCCCAAAACAAACGTGATTAACAGGAGTGATTTGAACAACAGAGGCAAGTCTTTGTTTTTTTCAAAGTAGGGATTGTTATTTTTTGGCTATTGAAGGAACGATTTGTGTAGGGATAAAGTATATACGATGGAGATAAGGATATACGTGCTCCGGACCGCCAGCCAAAGCCGACGGCCGAAAAAATGAAGTGGCAACTGTTTAGGGTGAGGAGAGGCTGTTTTAGGGTTTAGGGATAGGATCGTTTAGTTCTCTGATACCAAGTAGAATGGAAATGATAATTATTGGGTTCCTTGATTGATTCTCGATTACATTATACATATATATATATATATATTAATATAGAAGATTCTAGACTCGGCTCGAGCCCGTTACAACAATACGATATGGGCTAACACAACCAACCCCTTACATCTTCTCCACCAAACTTTGGGAACTCAATCTTTGTAATCCTATTGCAACTGACCTCCAAACATATTTCCTTCTCAAGTGTTTCAACCATTATTAGGTGTCCTTATCACTAAACTTTCATTGCTAACATCAGCCAATGTTGATCCCAACTCAGCCTTTAACTCTCACATAGTTGTTTTCATTATCTCAGTAAGTGACTTGTTGATGAATTGTCTAGTACCTTTGATGAGTGTCTAAATACTCATCATTTTTGTACCATTTAAACTGCAAAAACATCTGAAAACACTCAGAAATGCATCAAATGATAAAAGTATCACAAATAAGTGTTTTATGTGTTTTAAATGCAAAATATCAAAATCGGTGAAAACGATAAAGTTTGCATAATTGGCGCTTTAGTCCTCCAAGTTTCAAAAATTGTCAAAAATAGTCCCTGGTGAAACAAAATAAAGAAAAATGTTATTCAAGGTCCTGAATTATTCTAACTTGTCAAAATGTTCCTTGAATAAATCTTTGTTAAATGGCGAAAAGGTCCCCGAACTTTCATGAAATGTCAAGTTTGGTCCTGGAAAATTTGAAAATGTCAAAACTAGTCCTTGTACTATTAGAACTTGTCGGTTTGGTCCTTGTCACAACTTTGGAATAATGGCAGCATTGGTCCTTTAAGATTTCAGCAATTACATGTTTAGTCCTTGTCAATTAAGCTTAAAACCCATGCCTTGTCAAAACTGCCATTGACCCCTGCCATTTCACCATTTGACCCCCTGTCAAAACCCTTTTTGGACTTCTTGGTCAAACTCAGTCAAATAGCCATTTACCCGCCCCCACTGGCTTATCCCTTCCCCTCCAAGTTGCCCTGCAACTCAGGCAATATTCCCCATCCACTAGCCTTATCCCTCCCCCTCATCATCACCTTACCCACTACAATAAATGCCACCCCCCCCCCTAGTGCTATATCGGAGCCCAACTGTCAAACCAATTTTCCCGCCAAAACCAATCAAATGGCCAATATGAAATCCAGAGATCCAATGGTCAAGCTTAGTGTTGGGATTCACTCAGAGGAGAGAGAGAAGCCTAATGGATGTATAAAAGAGAGAAGAAGAAGCAAGTTAGAGGCAGTAGTTAATTTTTATTTTTACATGTATGTCGTTTTTAAGTTTAATGTTTTAATTAAGTTCTGATTTGTAATTTAAAACCTTCCTTGTACTAAACTAAAGCTGTTAAGTCTATTATAATTCATTTTGAGTATCAATTTGAAGTTTATCCAAGTTTCATGTTTTTAAGATTTCTTTTATATATGCAATTTCAAATGAACTAAAACCCAAGCTTCTAATAGCTTTGTTCTCAGTTTCTATAAGCTTATATAAGCTTATAATAGCTTTTTGTAAGCCTGTAATCAAGTTCTAAGCAACTTTGGTAAAAGTCAACATAAGTCAACTGTGCAGCTCAATTTGGTTCAAGCAGTTTGGAAATGGACATGGGGGTTGCAGAGATGGATGTGGGTTGGATTTGATATAGATTAGTGTAGTGTGGGTTCTGGTTTGTCTGTTTTCAAGCCATTGTGGCTGGGACCACTTGTAAGTTATTTCCAAATTTTATAGCATAATCTGTTCTTGTGGTTTATCATAAGTTTAATCTGTTCATTAAGTAGTATTTAGGTTAGTTAAACTTAGTTTGATCATTAAAAAGGTTGGTTCGATGTTTGTACCATTTAAATTTGCAAAAGGTCTTTGAAGGTGTGTTTGGATTTGTAGCTTAAAGCTGTTATCAAGGTTTATTCAAGTGATAAGGTCCATTGGTTCATGCTTATTAAGTATCTTTACACTCATATCGCCAATAACTGAGCTGCAACCACCTAAAGTCAAAATCCAACTCAACCGGCTTCATATGCTTATCTGCTTGGAATTTGCAAAGGCAATATCTTGTTTTGTGTTCAAATATCATGGACAAAGCTTGCAATAGCTTCATTTAATCTTATTACATCATTTTCAGTTGGGAAATCAAGCCCAAAGTTCACAAAAGTCAAATTTCCAAAATCTGTCAAAAGTCAAAAACTTGAAAAACTTGATTTGAGCTCATTTGGGAGGAATTTTCATGGACTCATTTCTAGGTTAGATCAAGTGAAACTCTGGGTGTCAAAAGTTCAACTGGTCTCCTTGCTTTCTAGCATTTTTGTAGAATTTTGCAATTTTTTCTTAAGCTCCATTTGAGCTTGTCAAACAGGGCTTAAGTGCCCTGTTCATAAACTCAGTTAAAGCTGAGTTTTCTCAGCTTATTGCAGAGCTTACCCAGAGTTCATTAGAGCTTGTCCAAGCTTGGTTTTTGGTTTAAACATAGTCACCCAGGTCTAGTGTAGGATACAAGTCTTTGTTTCATGTTTCCAGCTTATTCATGTGCTTATTCATATGCTTAAATCTGGTAGCCTCACACTGTTTTTAGCCTATCATCTCAAATCATCATAATCTGTTATACTTGCAATCAGAGGTTAAGAGCAGTTGATACTTGTTTCTTTTGAGTTCTTTTAGCATTATTTAGCTTCTGTATCAGTTTGGTGTTGGTTGGTAGCTTATTGCTTATTTTAAGTGCTTATTTATAAGCCCTTGGCATAGCAGTTGCAATTTCTCACAAACAAGCCCATGTTTTTCTATTTTTCCTAGATTCAGTATATTATTTTAAAGTTTTCCTGAATTTTTCACATTTTTCTAGGTCAGTTTGCTATTTTTCTTAATTAAAAACAGTTTTTAAGTCATTTTAAATAGCTTTTAATACAATTAATTCATAAAAACTTCAAAAAAATAATTTTTCAATTTTCTTAAGTTTAGATAAATATAAAAAGCCAAAAAAATATTTTTCCAGATTTTTATTAGTTAAATTTGTATTTTTAAGCAATTTAAATAGTTTTAAATAGTTTAAAATTCATAAAAAATAGAAAAATAATCAGAAAAATACAAAAATAGTTTTGAAAATTCTATTTTGATATTTTAGACTTTTCCAATTCATAATTTTATTTTTCTAGTTTTATTTCCTATTTTCTTGTATTTTAGGATAATATTAAATAGTTAAAATTAGTTTTTAATTAATAATAATTAGATAAATAGTCATAAAAATAATTTTCTTTTTCTAGTAATTTTATTTTATCATTAGGTTTATAAAAATATCATTTTCATATTTTTAGGATTAATATTGTGTAAGTTTCACGTTTTCATTTAGACGTAACGTAGTTTTAAATTAAGTTTTATAAAACATAAAACAAAACATCATTTTAAATATAGTGATAGCGTTTATTTAATATTTTTATCTTTTAAATTTTCTTTAATTTGTATTTAAGCCGTTGTAATTTATACACTTTCTCTCGTAGTTATAATCAATCAAATCAGATCTGCTCAAATCTTCTCGATCACTAAACGTCGACTATTCTCGCACTACTACGTTGGGACTTAACGACTGGGAAACACTATACTCTCCGGACTTCATTGCATTTGTTTCGCATGTTTTAAGTTTGTTACAGTTAGCCATTCACAAGTGGTTAACTTGCGTGATTAAACTTGACGGTTTGTTCCGAATCAACCTTCATCCATGGATCTTGTACTCGTCGACATCTTTACAATTAGGGTTTCGATTGTTTTCAATTTAGGGAAAAATTGAAATTCAAACCCTAACTTGTAATTAACCCTAATTAACCACAGTTAATTGGTTGCAATTGAACAAAGAATGTACTAATTGTACGAAAACGTGTCTTTGATTGAGACACACATCAAGAATAAACAGTGGGTAAGAAATGAACGTGTTTTCGATTGGGAAATGGATGAATTTGGCCTACAGATACCATTTGGTATATTTTAGCCAGAATTAACAACTAATTGAAGAAGAAATATAAGATAATCTATCAAATCCCCCAATTATATTGCACAGTGAAATCGATTAGTGTTATAGAGTTATACGCGTGATCACGTATGACCCCCCTGGCACCAGTACGGGTCAGACGCGGACTTAGCACTAGCATGTAATACTCCCGGCACCCACATAGTTCGGACGCGGATCAAATACATACCCCGGCAATGGCCACCAAGCCATTCCGCGGACAGTAGACGCGCCTGAACAAGAACACAACCGCGCCCCACGAAAAGGGAAAGGAATCTTCCCTAGGCCGGATGTACTGCAACCTGCAGTCCCCAAAAAGGGAAAGCGGGACAACTCCCGCCCAAAAACATCACCATCACAACAAGCAGACAAGCTCTGCAGCTGACTTACGTCACAAACTGTCGCTCTCAAGACCCGTGACCTTGAGAACACGACAGAAAGGTCAACCATATAAATAGAGGTCTCACCTCTACTCAAACGGTAACTGATACACACTCTCTCTCTCTAGACTTCACTTCATCTCTCTAAAACTATCACTTACTCTCACGCCAGAGGTTGACCGCGGAACCCCGTTCCGCGGTGAGACTAACGGTGTTGGTTTTCTTAGCAGCTAGCAATCGAAGATTTCACTTAATACAAGATTTATTCTCCGAAGAGTTAGCTTACACTAATCCTCGTAGGAGAAGCGCCCAGAATTGTATTAACAACGCGTAAACAAGATATAGAATTTGTTACAACATAATGGTTGGTTAATCTACAAATAAGAGTGAAATGTGATTTATATATGATAAATTTGAGTAACTAAATTTTCCACCAATTTCTTGGATTATAACTCTTTTTTGAACTCCCACGTGCAAGTCACGTGTTATCATTTAAACTCATGTCAGAATATGAAGATGTGGAAGAGGAAATAATAAAGTGAAAAAGATAATGTAGTTGATGATGGGTTGTTTGCCGGAGAAGATGTATATTTTTATTTAGGTTTACGAGGGTGATATGTCATTTTAAAAAGAGGTGGCAGTCAATATAACAGAAGATACGTAATTAACTTGTGCCACGTCAGTCAAAATCTATAACTACCTCATTTAGTACACACAATAGAAGGTTTAGCAATAACATTACATATAATAAGAAGAAAAAAAATGTTACATACTAAAATAAATCGTGTCAACTTGAATGCGAAACATTTATCCCATTATTAAACAGGGAATAACTTTTCTCAACAAAGCAAATCCTTTCATAATACAGCCAATGATATTTTAATTCATGCATAATTATTATCTAATGGTGATTATGATGTTAATCTTATTCTTAAATTTTACGATATCCATAAATTGATAACTTGGACAAATCAACATAACAAATGCATCAAATGATCATTAGCATTATTCTATTTATATTAAATCAATGTCAACTATGTTTAAAAATTAGCCAACTTGATCCATGATGCATTATTTCATGTGACATTGATGCTCATTTTAGGCAACATATTGTATAATACTAAACACTTTTGTTACTAATATATACTTAAACTTATTTATTCAACTTTAGATGGAGAAATTTTAAAGATATAAAATTTGTAATCGCCGTCGTTGACAATATAATTGATTGAATGTTAACTTCTAGTTGCATAGGTATTATCTCATAAATAATGCACACGAAAACTTACTATACTAAGAAATATTAGTTTGTGACAGCTAAAGATGACGAAACATGTATTGTAGACCAAAGAAGATGATTAAAGCAATCTATTAGGATCCAAATTTATTAATAAAATGTTTTGTTTATGTATGTTGAAAGTCTACAAGTTAACTGAGGTCATGATACGGGAATTATATTCTCATGGCGGCTTTTGTTTTTCGGGACACCAATAAAATATTACGTTCTACTTTTCTAGTGCTGATTTTTGTAAAAGAAATTTATTTTTTTCTAAAGGCATAGGGTAAAAAAAGAATTGGATCTCTGGTTTTGATTTGTTTTGTTAGTCTTAGAATAGTGAGTTAAAAAAAATCCAATTTTTTAAAAGAAATTTGAGTTAAAAAAGAAATTTTAGAATAGTGGTTTTGATTTGTTTTGTTTTGTTAAAAGAAATTTGATTTGTTTTGATTTATTTTTTTCTGGTTTTGATTTGGTTTTGCTTCGCTTATAGGGTTATTCAATTTATTCGATTAAGTTAGTTCGGTTAAAAAGTATTTATACGTAAATCGAAAACCAAACCAAACCGAATTAAAATTGAATTAAACCAAACCAAAAATCGAATTTGAATTCGATTTGGTTTTCGAGTTAACCCAAACAACCGGAATTACATAACTTTATATTCTTTTTTATTTAACTATATAGATTTTAGCACTAAGAAATAACTTTAAGCTTAAAAACAATTATATTTATATTAAAAATTAGTTTTATGGTTTTTTATATAAATATATAAAAATATACATATTAATGTAAATTTGATTTTTGGTTCGGTTTAGTTTCATTTTGCTAAAATTATATCCGAACCGAAAATCAAATATTTAATTCATTTTGGTTCGGTTTTGACAAATTCGATTCGATTTTTTTGTTTCGGTTTTCGATTCATGTGGGTGTTACCGATTTTTGAACGCCCCTAGTTCAATCTAGGGGTGAGACAAAAACCGAAATGACCGAATAAATCGAAAACCAAAACCGAACTAAAAACAACCGAATCAAACTAATAACCAAACCGAACCGAACTACTAATTCGGTTCTCGGGTTGGATATGGATTTGGCAATATGAACCGAGAACCAAACCGAAAACCGAATTCATATAAATATATTTTTTTTTTTATATTTACAATTTTACATGTATATGTATATATTTTTTTATATATTTATATATATAAATACTATTGAAATGTTATCTTAATATAAAAAAATACTTTTTATGCTTGAATATATATATATTTTTTTTTTGCTAAATATCTATGTAATTATTAATTTTTTTTAAATATATAGTGAAATTCGGATTATTCGGGTCAACCCAAGAACCGAACCGGATTCAAATTTGGTTTTTGGTTCGGTTCGGTTGAATTGTAGTTTGGTTTGGTTCGGTTCGGTTTTCGTATTGATAAAAAAAAATTAACCGAACAAACCGAACGACTCGATAACCGAACCGATCAACACCCCTAGTTCAATCTTTTATCAAAAGCCCAATGTCACTAAAAGCCCAACAAAACAGTAGGTACACTTTCAGTTAGGGGTAGGGGTGTTCATCGGTTCGGTTATCGGTTTATTCGGTTCGGTTAGTTCGGTTAATTTTTTTTTCTGGGTATAACCGAAAACCGAACCGAACCGAAATTAAATTTGATTCAACCGAACCGAAAACCGAACCGAATAACCGAAAACCGAACCGAATAACCCGAATTAAATAATTTTAATTATTCTTTTATTTAATTATATATATTTTTAGCACAAAATATTTTTTTCAAGCTTAATCATGTTATATTTATACTAAAAAACAGTTTTAGTGATTTTTTTCCATATATATACATAGAAAAAATATATATTTTATATGAATTCGGTTTTCGGTTCGGTTTTCGGTTTTCATTGACAAAACCATATCCAACCCGATAATCAAATATTTAGTTCGGTTCGGTTCGGTTTTGACCAATTCGGTTCGGTCACAAATTCGGTTCAGTTATTTTCGGTTCGGTTCGGTTTCGGTTTTCGGTTAATGTGGATATTACCCAATCCGTGAACACCCCTAGTTAGGGGTGTTCATCGGTTCGGTTATCGGGTTATTCAGTTTATTCGGTTCGGTTAGTTCGGTTAAAAAAATTTTCTAGGTATAACCGAAAACCGAACCGAATGACCGAAAACCAAACCCCTATAACCGAAAACCAAACCGATTAACCCGAATTACATAATTTTAATTATTTTTTTATTTAATTATATATATTTTTTAGGGGAGTTCAAATAAACCGACAAACCGACGAACCGAGCCGAACCGGTCAATCCGAAACCGAAAAAATCCGAAACCGAATAAACCGAAACCGAAAAAAACCGAAACTGAAAAAACCCGCTTATCATGGTTCGGTTTCGGTTTTTATTTTTAGATATCCGTGGTTAACCGAACCGAACCGTATATAATATACATAAATGGTTTTAACTAAATACCTAAATAATTATACAAGTATTGATTATGCTATTGCACTATTTTAATTGTATAACAATTTTTTTGCTTTTGGTGTAAATATTTACTAAACATCTATGTATCAAAATTGATTAATTTGATCGTAACTTATAATCGCCGATAAATACTTTTGTTAACTGCTCGCACGTTTATTTAAATGGAATTATTGTGACGAAATAATTTTAATATGACTTAAATATATTCAACTTCTTTGAATGTTACTAAATTGACAATTTACGCTCTAGATCATGCTATTATTCATGCGGTTAAACTCGATCAAATGTCTACAATGGTTAACCGTGACTTCGAACCGCGGTAATCAGCCATTTCGATTACCCGCACGTCCGTTACCCGCCTAGTATGGTTCGATTACGGGTAGTAAAATGAATTACCCGCCATGATGGATAGTTAAAATCTTTCAACTAACCGAACCGCCCGCCTGCGTGAACACCCCTAATATTTTTAGCACAAAATATTTTTTCAAACTTAAATCATGTTATATTTATACTAAAAAAGAGTTTTAGTGATTTTTTTTCATATATATAAATAGAAAATATATATTTTATATGAATTCGGTTTTCGGTTCGATTTTCGGTTTCATTCTTAAAACCATATCCAAATCGATAACCAAATATTTAGTTCGATTCGGTTCGGTTTTAACCAATTCGGTTCGGTTATGAATTCGGTTCAGTTATTTTCGGTTCGGTTCGGTTTCGATTTTCAGTTACTGTGGATATTACACAATCCGTGAACACCCCTACTTTCGGTTAATAAGTGAAGTCTAGCTTTTTAACTCTAAGACTAATTTCAGTCCGGCCCAAGGAAGGCCCCTAAAAGGGTCAACCTTTTTTATACAATATTTTGAAAGATTTAGAGTGTAATCAAGTTAAAACAACTAGTTATTTTTAAGTGACTACCAAAAAAAATTAAATTTGAATTGATTTAAGCAAATTGTGTAGACTTTTAAGTCAAGCTCAGAGTGTTTAAATACTCGTTCCTAAAGGCTAAATGTTTTACTTGATTCAACTATATAATCAAACTTTAGGGTGAACACCAGAAGAATCAAATCAAACACCAATACAAAAGACTCGGGACCGTCAAGTCTTGTAATTTTCAGAAATCCAGGTGACTTGGCAGGACCGAGCCTAAAAGGGTCATGTCTAAAATTGATGGTGTGCTAAAGTACATTCTAGATAATCAGTTGGTTGTCCGCCCAGAATCTGATCTACAAAATAGAACCACATTCGCCATGTACCTCAAATTTAATCAATACATTTGCCTGTACTAATAGGAGTCGGGAACTACATATGACTTTTGTTTGAGTTGGAATTCAGTATATCCCAGAAACCAAAAACCGAAAGCAAATAAACATAACTAGGGTTAAAAATGAATCTTCAGATATTATTCAGCACAAAGCATGGCCAATCGTCATAATTGGAAGTATTTAATCCAACTTAGGCATCATGGCTAAACCTCAATTGTACAACGACCCCTCAACAATACTAACATCAAAGTTATTCTAGTTTCTCAAACATTTAAAAAACCGCATAAGATACTTAAAAAGTATTATTTATATAAAAAAGTCAAATTAAATATATACATTCATATACATAGGATTTGGAATCATACAGTTCTAACCTTGTTAGTTTTGAGTATGCTTATCAGCTACTAAACGGACCTTATTCAACGACTCTTTAAATGCTTGCCAAGCAACCATATAATGTTCTTGAGATGTCATACCTTCTTCAACAACTTGCAAAGCTCGTTTATGCAAATGAACAAACCACTGAACCGGGTTGGTTATATCCACATTATCAGACCCAGGATCAGGTACATAAACTCGTTTAAAATCTTTCCTCCATCTAGACAAAATATATTGACTCGGGATTTCATCTATGCCGTTATGGTTAAGAACCGATAACGCATGTCTACATAAATAACCTTTGAAGTTAAAACAACTACATATGCATCTAATCTCAACTCCTATTTTATCGTACATTACCTCTAAATTTCTTATGGTGTTTCCCTCGGTTTCTTGCTCAGTGACCATGTATGTGACGATTGATCCACTGGTGTTTACTTGTGATACGTTGAAACAATTTGACATCATCTCGACTTCAAATTGGAAAAGTGAGAATAGTTCTTTTGTGTACAGGTTGGAAAGCTGTGATTCATATCTACACATTGTTTTTAACTTAAGGGTCGACTCTCTTGACTCACAATCATCAAAAGCTTCCTTTTGAACCTTGTTTTGTAAAACTAAATCATGCATATCGAAAAATTCTTTCAATGAAGTTTGTTGGTGAACATAACCGTGATAAAACGAAACCATGGACTCACCCGGTTGAAAAGTGAACATACCCGCGAAGAACGTGTCTTTTAAATAAACAGGGGCCCACCGTTCTCGATCCTCAAACAATTTTTGCACCCACTCGTTGTCGTGGAGTTTAAAACGTTGGATCATTTCATCCCAACCTAATTCAAACTCATCCACTTTTATTGAGTTGTAAATTATACTATTCAAAACCGTTTGAAATACTTCCGATTCTGAATTTCCTGAATTCTCGATAATGCTTTCAACAACGAGAGGTGTAAAAAGGCGATGGTGTGCCCGAGGAAATATCTCAGCAATTGTACTCTGCAAGGCCATTCCAAAATCTGTGATAATGGTTTGTGGAGGACGTCCCGACATACAAGTCAACCATGTTCTTAATAACCAAGTATACGTTTCTTGGCTTTCATCAGCAAGCAAACCATAACCAAGTGAAATAGTCTGCCCGTGATGATTCACCCCAACAAAAACCACCACTGGAACTTTATATTTGTTTGTCAAACACGTTGTATCTAAAGCAACCACGTCTCTAAAATACCCATATGACACCCTGGCCCGCGAATCAACCCAAAAAACATTTCTTAGAAACCCGTCATTGGTGAAATCCATGATGTAAAAGAAATTTGGATTTATTAACTGAACCCGACAAAAGTAATCATTAATTACTTGTGCATCCCCTTCTTTTAAGTTTAAGCGTTTGCTCTTTCTGACATTATTATCAATGTCTTGGTCATTTGAGCTTCCATAAGAGAATGTATCTACAGCAGGGGTTCGATAGAGTTTAATTGTTCGCACTTCCACATCTAAACTCGGGTCGAATTTTCTTTTTGAAACTAAGTCTGATTTTTTGTGTGATTTGGAGGTTTGGGCACGTTCAGGGTCAAACGAGTGATTATGTTCAACGTTAACTTCATCTACTCTCCATTTATCCGATTCCACTAATCTCAACCTTACCATCGCTAAACAACCCGTTCTTGTTTCTTTTCTTCTGCTACTTGCTTCTTTTATAGTCTTGAACCCCTCACAATTGCAACAGAGAACCGCACCTCTTTTTTCTTTGCTGTTACGTTTGGTCCATGAAGATTTGACCCTGATGGCGAACCCAAGTTCTTTAGCGTAACAATTGTAGTACTTATATGCATCTTCATACGATTCAAACTCCATTCCCACAACTGGTGGAGGGTTGTGGTTATTATTTTCAATCTCGAGCATTTGCTCCTTATCTTCAAGATCATTACTTTCAAACTCGAGCATTTGCTCGCCGTCATTTTCATGTTCATTGCTTTCAAGGTCGAGGACTAACTCACTATCATTCTCCAAGTCATCAGTGTCGATTCCAAACAATGATTCGGTTTCCATGTTATTGTTTCCAATCTCAAAGACTTGATCAGGGTCAATTCCTTGATCACCACCGTCATCTTCGAGCAGGTCTTCAGCTTTATCAGAACTGTTTTCCATCTTGAATGCCAATTAACCTACACATGTAACAGTTAAATATTTTGTTACGGAAAACAGAAAAGAAAAAAAAAAAAAAAAAATGGAAATAAATTTAAAGCACGCAAAATGGGCATGAGCATATCAGATTATGTTGACGTATAGAATTTAATTATATTCTAATTCTGTAAATATATATCCTAAAAGGCTAAAATATAGACAGTCTGCTTTTCTGAATTCTACTTTCACTGAAACATTTATACAATTACTCGAAAAGTACTGGAAAGTTCCCTCCAATATGGGAGAAGTTGATATATTCCCGCACAATACAACAATTAGTTGCTAACCAAACTGATAAGGGATATATAACTCCTAAAGGGGCTTAACACCTAGTCAGCAAGTCAGCTGCTTAGCGATTAGTTAAGGATTTTTCATAGCATCACAATGAAGACTAACTGAAAAAATAAAAGATGTCCATTTTAGAAGTTTCGAGTTAAGTATCATAAGTTACATCTCGTCCCATTTAGCATGTTTAGAGTTACATTATTGACCTTAGATGATAACTAATAAGTACTAACGTACATCACGAGCATATACAATGTAACCATTAGTCACAACTCGCAAGCAATATGACTTGGTTTGTTCATTCCTAAACCATTGCTACGCTTGCTATTTGGTTGTTTCCAACTTTTAGTCACCCAATTCACACAGGATTTATTTTATTGTCACGGAAAGATATACGAAGTGTGTTTTGCTATACGACAAATTGATTCAAGAGGTTATTTGCTAATTTACGATCATCACCAATCAATCAAACAGACGACCGAGCTCACTTCATTATCTTAAACAAGTGGTAGTGGTAAGACATACTGACAAACAACTGGCAGGAAGCAATAGCGGTTTGTTTAATAAAAGCTTATGTAATTATGTAAATCTAAAGTGTAAATGCTAGTTGCCTCTAAAGTCTACTTCTACTAGGATTAAACAAATTACAAACATAAATAAATTACAGTTCATAAGCAATTGATTAGGTTTATCTAGAATGTGAAATTAAAAGAAGGGATCGTAAATTGAGAAATGAATAAATACTTCAATATGGAGATCTATGGTGGTCGGACGAGTACGCCGGCAGTGGTTGACGGAGGAATGGAGCACCAGTGGAATTTGGGGGAGAGGGGAGTCTCAAATTATTTAATTCATTGTAATTATTTATTGCTCAGGCATAAAAAAGCATCTAATTGACACTTTTTGTCATTATATATTTTTTTTAGCAACTTGACATGGAATTCGTATTATTGCGTGTATTTTGTGATCATTTTACCTTTATTTTTTTTTAATATGAAGGGTAAAATTGTCATTTTACATGACAAAATAGTCCCAAAATACACATAATAGCACGATTTTAAAAGGTTGGTGTTAAGTTGAGAAAAAAATACGTATAATACAATGATAAAAAGTGACAAGTATAATGTTTTTTTATGCAAATAACCCTTATTTCTTTTTTTATTTTTTTTATTTGGGGTTGTTTGTTTGGGTTTGATTTTATGTTTGGTTAAGCTCTCTGTAGCTTATTTTGAAATTAGGCTTATATGAGTTCAGTATACGTCATATAAGCCCAAACTAAATGTTTGATTAATCTTATATGAGTGGGCTTATGAGTTTATATAAGGGGCATAAAAGTGTGGCTTTTTTAAGTAAAATTGGGCTTATATAACAAATGACTTTTATAACTTCATTTAATAAATACATCGTCTAATGTTTATGTACTTTTTTGTTATTTTAACCTATTAGTTATGATAAGCTAAGAGCACAAGGTGAGGGAAGAGCGGATAACACGTTATTGGTATGTCACCTCAGCGTCACCTCATCACTTCCCCAATAACACACCAATAACTAAAACACCCTCCCTCATAACACACCACTAACATGTTATTAGGTCCCACAAAATACCCCACTAAAAATAACCACTCACTCACAATACACACACAACATCACCAATGGCTTGAGCCATTCAAATGGCTTGGGGACATTTGGCACACCAACGGCACATAACACGGTATGGTAATAACATGTTATTGGTTCATAGTTGGGATGAATGGCATGTTATCTGTATCCCATACCGAGTGCTCTAAGCCACACATTTAGCAAAGGCTTATTCGCTCATGATATATAAGCTATAAAGTGCTTATATACTATAAGCATAAGCCTAATTCATAAGTTTAGCCAAACACCCCCATAACTTATATAAGCCAAAAAGTTTTAAAATAAACCATATAATCTGAGCTTATGAAACATAACCCCATAACTAAATAAGTCATAAGCCGGCTATATAAGTTGAACAAACACAATTGTTCCTATTGTTCTTTTTAGATGTTTCAAAGTAATTGTTCAATTTTGTTGCTCCCTATTCACTATCGTAAAACAGTTAAGTATTTAAAAAACAAGTTAATAGTGAATCTATGACTGATAAGATGTAAGTAAAACACACTGAATAATTTTCAACATAATATTCTTGATTAGAAATGAATCAAACAAGAATACATTACCCAAGCACTTGAATAGTACTTGGGATTGAAATGACAAAGGTGTAACTCCTCACGAAGCTCATGTTTGAGTCCGAGCACAACTACAAGTACCCACCGAGCTATCTCGGGGATTAAGTTGTATTGGAGGAGTGAAAGATGGCTTGCGTGTATGTGTGTTTTACAACTCACAAGCTTAAATCTTTCACTCCATCTCTTATGCTATTTATACAAGTATGAGTTTTAACTCTTTCCTAAGTGACAAACTGACAATTTACAGAAGACAAAAATATTGATGTGTTTTGTCTCTGTTTACAAAGACTATATTAAGTTAGAGACAAGGCTGCTTTCCAAAGGTCAGTGATGACACTGAGCCTGATAGTTTGCCATTAAGGGAAAGTTGACTTTGGTTGATAAGGACTTCGTCTTATCTGATTCAAACTTATCCCGCTTTATCCGCTCATTCTTGATCTTCATATCCTTGATCTTCTACTTGAATTTGTCTTGATGTAAGTAGGCGGAGAGAGTTTAGGGATTGATGAGTTATTGTCATCACTCACCGAACCCACCATCTTCTTCTTGACTCGCCTTCACCCTTTAAGTTCCGCCTCATCGGTGGAGACTTCTTCTTCGCCTCTTCGAGTATCTCGAAGATGGCTCACCGAGAGACTATGCACTCAATGACTGTTAGTGTTTAATGGTCTAAACACTTAGGATATTTTCTATTCAAATCCTAGATTAAGGAGTTTGGGTATTCTTGAACCCAACGGTCTCCCCTATTGGATATACAAATAGCCTAAGTGTTTGATCGATGTAAGTGAGCAAATGACTTCTTCTTACATCGAATGTACTAATGAATACAATAAGGAACACCGAGTATTTTAACAAAACATACATCTTTTATTGATCACATTACATGGTTCCTATCACTAGTACAAAAGGATAAAACAAAATGATGTCACCAAGATGGATTCGATGCTTCAAGCTTGAATTTCTTTGTGATGAGTGTTTCCACTGTCGGGATGCTCTCTTATTTTGGCGTTTAAGTCGGCCAGAACTTGACATTTGCAGAGTCTGAATTTGAGAGGCCACGGTATGTAGCTCAAGATTGTAGCCACTCATGCACGATCAATGTCACTCCACCTTTGGAATCTTGGGTTTCCATAGACATCAATGAAAATAGTCCTCTTCGTGCTCTTCTATCACAAGACAGTTGACAAAGTTCACACTTCGTGTAGCTCCTGTTGCATTCAAGTCCGTGCACTTTGATCTCAGTGGAACTCAACCTCTTTCTTTTGCCCCGTGATGACCGAGGTTGAGATCCTTGTGGTGCGATTAAGGCGGTGAATCTCTGGCCAGCTTGGTGCATCCTCGACCTTTCATACCTTTTACGAGCATTTTCATCGCCTCCTTAACCACCGTGATTACTTCTTTTCAATTATTGGACCAATCTCATCGAGTTCGGTGATCCCAAAGTCGGTGAATTTTGGGGATCATAAACCTCGAAGTGTCTTTTATCATCCCCCAGTAAACATTCATTGCGATGGTTTGGACTTGGGATGATTCGACATCGATGATTTTCTCGGTGACCTTACGCTTGTCATTGACCGATTGTAGTGGTCAATTCTTCCTTACTGATGGTCGCGACTCTCTTGTTCTTTTCTTCCAAATTCTTTCTCATTTCAGCCATCTTAGTAGCCTGAGCATCCTTGAACTTTTGTCCTGCCTGACCCTTTTGAAGCTTCTTTGGATCAATTCCCATATTCTCAGCTTCCTCAGTAACAACTTGTACCAATGTTTCTTTACTCTTTCTCTCTTCCTCAGCTAGTTTCTTTTTCCTTTCTTCTTTTACAAGATAGGCACTTAGCTGTTGTGGTGTGAGCAGGTACTCAGTGTTGTTGATCATGTAAGGGATCTTCTCAGGCTTAGGAGTTTGCATTATGCCTTTTCCTTTATCCTGGCCTGAGGAAGATGATGCTACCAAGGGTGGTGTTGTTGTTGTTATTGGTGTAGTCATTGTCATTGTTAATGTTGATGTAGATGTTGGTGGTACTGATGAAATTGGTGCAGAAGAGAGACCGGTTGGTGGCTCCCCTCGCAGTGAGAGAAGTCTCTTGATGGTCTTCTCCCTCAACTATGCCATGACATGAGTGAGAGCAAGAGTTGCTTGGACAATTGGGGAGTTTGGTGGCTTGACCTTTGAAGGCTTGATAAATTTCGGTGACCATAGCCTTGATGTCCGTAGTATCCTGCTGAAGGCGGTGACTGCTTTCTAGATTAACTGAGATAATTCCAGCGGTCATTCGTGGCCCAAGATTTCAAGCCATTGAAGATGATGCCTTAGCAGTGGTCACTGAGCATCCAAGGAACCCAGTGTTGCACAAGAGATCGAATCAAGGCGAAGACCACGAACATTGGCGGACATTAGATATTGATTAGTTCGGTGAGGTCGAGGAATTCTTCAAGTAAGCCTTAGTAGCCTCCAGCACTTTAGAGTTGAGTGCTGGGTCTTCTTTGACAGCATCCCTGATTTCATCAATTGTAACACCACAAGTCCGAAGATGCTTGAGAAACTTAACCAGGTTTTCATTCAACCTATGAAGATGCTGATACATGAGATCCCTGTGTTCATCAGTGTTGGCATTGAATGTGAGCACATCAGACTTTAGATCAGCATAGCTGGCAGCAGCTTCAGTGTGTTGATCCCATAATGTTTCAGTAACCCCAGAATATAGCTTCCGTGAAGCCTTTGTGATCCACTGAACCAGCTATCTTTCAGTCAATGCAAGAACATTGTCAAACCTTTTGAATTCATTATAGGATGAAGAGTCTGAGGAAGCAGAAGAGTTATCATCAGCTTAAAAAGGTGACTCCTCAGGCTTTGTTGGATCAGGCTGAGATTCTTGTTCATGTGGTTGAATCTCAGCGTCCATGTCTTACCCTGCTGAAAGTATTTCATCGTCACTGTCAGCAAGTTCATCATCAGAAAATAGGATATCAGCGACATCAGCAACAGTTAACAAGGTGGTGGTGATGGGTTCCGTATCAACGGGTGGTATTAATCCCTCCGAGTCTTTGTCCCTGACCCTCGAGACGATGGGTTTTTCGATGTCTTCACTGGAGTCGAGGATTGGTGGTGGGTTCCGTATCGGTGGGTTG
Organism: Chrysanthemum lavandulifolium; assembly: GCA_022545495.1. Lineage (NCBI taxonomy): Eukaryota > Viridiplantae > Streptophyta > Magnoliopsida > Asterales > Asteraceae > Chrysanthemum > Chrysanthemum lavandulifolium. Next base: position 278,539,825 of record CM040239.1, on the reverse strand, counting down.
TTTCTTTCCTCCGAGTCTTTGTCCCCTGTGACCCCGAGACACCGGTGGGTGTTTTCCAGTGCCTTTAGGCGGAGTCGATGGCGATTAGATCCCTATCGGTGGGTTGTTCGGTTCCTCCGAGTCTTTGGGATCATTCATTGGCCCTCGACAAAAGGCGTGATTTGCGAATATCATCCTTGGGCGTTGTGGGCGCCCCTACCAGCCGGTTGTATGTTTCCTCCGGATCTTGGGAGTAGTAGTTGGGACCAAGGGCACCGATTGTGATTTATCGGTGTCCTTCGTTGTCACCGGGTGGATGTTGCTTGGTCTCCAATGGGTGGCATATCGGTCTTGGGCTTTCTTTGCCTTTTAGGTTTGTGTTCTGAAGCCTCGGGGCCCCGAGACTTGGGTTTGGTCTTAGTCCCATCGAGACTTCCCTTTCTCTTTTAGGGCGGGGTTTGGAAACATCGAGTCCCTCCGATTGTTTACATCAATCATATGGGCCAAATACAATTTCGATGACTTGGTATGGGTCTTTTGAAAATTTGAAGGACTCGGGATACCGGGTAAAGCGTAGTATTTGTATTCCCGAGGTACTTGCAACCCAAGAACACTTGTAAAGCACATGAGACAAACCTAGGATCTGAAATGTATTTCGTCCTAGTTTTGCTCAGAGCTTGGTTACGAGATCACTATAAATGATCTCCCTAATGTCAACATTGACCCCATTCATCAAACAGTATGCCATCATCAACTGAATAGAATTAACTTGTTCATTGGATGAGTGGTTCCCACCGAGAACCTGAGTCACAAATGTGAACAGGATCTTCCAAGCCGTGGGAAATGAGTTTTTGGTGACTGGGGTCTTGTCCAAAAATTTTGGATCCAAAACGATTTGTTTTAACCCATCCTTCACTGTGGAGGGTTCAGGATGGGGCAACATAGACTCCATTATTGTAGTCTAACCCTGTTGAAGTACACAAAGTTTTATAGTCCAGGGTGACTGATCTTTCCCCATTAAAAGGACTGAATTTATTGAGATACTCCGAGTGGTCTTAGGTCTGCCTCATTAGTTGGGGTGTCGGGTCATAGGCCATCATTGTGTGCCCAAAACTCCACGAGGAGGTTTTGTGCAGAATAGATGGGGACCGAGTAAAGGCCTTTTTCGTTAGGCGGTTGAATAAAAATTTCATTATGTCCTTATAGGTTTGGGACATTTGGGGGTATTCAAAATTGCCTATAACATTGTTTGTTTTAATTCAACACTACTGAGATCCCCTACCCACTGAGATGCAAACTGAAGAGATTGTGTTCTAGCCATTTCCATTTAAAGATTTTAGGGTTTTGAAAGAATATCTAAACTAGAACAATCAAAGAGTTTTAAATCTCTCAAGTTTGTGATGAAAAACTTTTGTAAATGTTTACAGAGAAGGTTTTTCAGAAAAAAAAAGGTTTTAAGAACACAAAGATTTCTGGGTTTGAAAGAGTATTTTGACAGAGTTTTGTTGCAGAAATACTTTGTGTGTGTTTTAATGATTTTGTGAGGGGTATTTATAGAGTGATGAGAGGGTAGTTTATGCATATGTGGATTTGTAAAGTCGAGTTTTGAAAACGTTTGAATTTCCACATTTAATGCCACCACTCCACTACCCGCAATAAAATCCGGTTTTCAAGGAATATTGCGATGCAGCATGTAAAAGTGCACTTTGCGATAATAAAATATACACTTGATATTTTATGTGAGATGAGGCATTTAATGCCAAGTGGGGTGTTGAGAGACCCTTGACTTGGATGACAGTAAGACAAGGAGACATATATTCCAATATTAAATTGGCATGGTTACCAACCTAGGACATTTAAGTAACTAATACTTGGTGCATTTAGTTACTCATTCAATGCTCAGTGTCTAAAGTCAGGGTCCCTGAATGAGTCTTACTCATTCAGTGAGAGGGTTATTTTGGGGTATTGTTCAGGGAGGATGAACCATTTCGGGAAAAACTTCTCGAGATTGGGATTGGTTTTCGTGTTGTCGACTCTCGATGTCTAGCATTCCCAATTCAACTTTTCGATCTCTGAAGGTAGGTTCATCTAAGGCTTTAGTGAAGATATCGACAAGTTGATATTCAAGAGGGATGAAATGAAGCTCTATGTCTCCTTTCATTATGTGGTCCTTGATGAAATGATATCTTATATCAATGTGTTTAGTTCTTTGGTGAAGGACGGGGTTGTTGGAGATTGCAATGGCACTAGTGTTGTCACGAGAAGATGGGTACCATTTTGTAGTGGATGTCATAGTCACCGAGTTAACTTTTCATCCATAATACATTGGCACATCTTGCAAAGACAACATACTCGACTTGGTGAAGACATAGCCACCGATTGTTGCTTTTAGCACTCCAACAAACCGCTTTTCCTCCAAGAAATTGACAGACCACGAGGTACTTTTTCTGTCCATGTTGCGACCAAAGATAATCGAATATCCTTTAAGGTCAAACCACGAGCACTTTGGATAGTAGAGTCCAAGGCTTGGAGTTCCTCTGTATCTTAGTATTCTTTTGGTCTGCGGTGAGATGGGATTCTTTGGGATTGGGCCGATATCTTACTATTAGATGACCGAGAATTGTATGTCCGTGCGGAAGCGATGAGATACATCGGTGAGCCAACAATCCTACGAAATGGGTTTGATTCTTGATTTGCCGGTGAGATCGGGTCCAAGGTTGTTATGAGGACCATTGGTGTCTTCATCGAGGCACGATCAGATATCTCATATTTCTTCAAGAAATTTACGTGTATTTCTCTTGACTTATGGAGATTCCTTTATCGGTTTGCACGATTTGTAGTCAAGGAAGTATGTGAGTTCACCCATCATGCTCATTTCAAACTTCTTTGTCATTAGTTTTTCAAACTGTTTGCAAAGAGTGTAGTTTGTTGAGCCAAAGATGATGTCATCAACATATACTTGGACCAAGATCACATCTTGTTTTGTCATGTAGATAAATAATGTGTTGTCTATCTTTCCTCGACAAACTTGTTTTGAATCGGGAAGGTCGAGAGTTTCATACCATGCCACAGGAGCTTGCTTTAATCTATAAAGGCGATATCAAGCTTCTGAGACATAGTTAGGAATTCACTACTCTCAAAGCCGGAGGTTCTTGAACATACACATCTTCCTTGAGTTCACCATTCGAGAATGCACTTTTTACATCCATTTGGTAAACTTTGAAGTTCATGTAGGTAGCATATGCAAGGAAGATCTGATGGCTTCCATTCTTGCAACAAGAGCAAATGTCTCATCATAGCCAATGCCTTCTTGTTGATTGTAACCTTTGGCTACAAGTCGGCTTTGTTTTTAATGATGCTGTCTGCTTTTCATCGCTTTGTTTACGAAACCCACTTCATTCCTATGACAATGACATCACGAGGACATTTGATCAAGGTCATGACCTTGTTTTTATCAAAATGTTGAAGTTCTTCTTGCATGCCCTGAACCTAGCTTGGGTGTTTTAGAGCCTCAGTGACACTTTTGGGTTCTATTTCTGATAGATAATCAGCATATAGACATTCATTTGCTGAAGTTGCAGTTAGTTTAGTATAACACCCCCAATTTCGTGATACGCAGCGGAATTCAAACTGGGTATTACTTCATGGCACAACAGTCATAACAATAGAAAACGATCTCTAAAGAGTCGTTTAAAAATGATTTATCATTCAAATTATTCAAATATATCGAGTTTACAAAATAGGTCCCAGGTTGGTTCCATTGTTTACAAAAGACATCAATATAAAGTCTTTGATGTTTTATGAATGATAAAATATTTATAGCCTTCTTGATCTAGTCCTCGCTCTTCCGTGCCTTGACATTATGGACCGAAATACATGCTTAAAATCAACACAAAGGTTGAGTGAAATTCATAGAGTTTGTTAAATGGTTGAACACATTATGTTGGTAGTGTGAGTTAATTAGACTCACACCAATGTTTTGAAAACAAAATGCAGTTATTATTCACTAAGCATCATGCAATCAAGGCGTTAACTTGCGTCATATAATAGTAACCGATGCCCCAAGTAGGTAAAATTTGCCGCTTTACCCGATGTACTCAAATATAGTGCGTTTGTTTACCGGATCACGGTCAAACAAACGGGATTCGCAATCCCGATAGATCTATCCACAATATTCGCTACCACTTCACTTGTGATTAATGATTCATGATTTAGGGACTTAAGATTGGCAAATCGGTAACTTAGTGCAAGTAAAATAATCGATAAGTATAGAATTTGAAAGCAATGTGTTCGGTTTAAAATAAAGCATGTATCTCCCCCAAGGGTTTGTAAAACAATTAAGTAATAGAAAGTGGGGCTATGAACTCACCGTAGTGTAAATGATGTTAAGTACTTTAACGGATGATGGATAAGTCGGAAAACTCCTACGTTCAACCTAGAAATGAAATGTTGCGTCTTAAGTTTGGAATAATGTTTTAGGAAAACATAAACCATTCTATATATATTTCTATGTTGATCATGATGTAGTACATGGTTTTTGTGTATGTTGTTTATAGAAATGGTCTAGTTGTGAAAACATGTTTAGTTTATAGATATCGTACTACCGCTCGGGCCATCATAATTCGTGAGGTCATGCAAGAACGTTAGAGGAGCTAGGACACTTTAATTGTAAATCCAAAGAACTCGTCGACACGCTTTACTCAAATGAAACCCTCACATGAAGCTCCCTACTATTGTAGCACTTAGTAAATACAACATATGTTTTGAGTGAAGATTGTTATAACATAAAGTTTATCATGTTTTAATAACTATCTAGTTCTTACAAGTTCTCGTTGTTTCATAAATATAATTACCATAGTTAATCTGTCTTGGGCAAACAAGCCTTGAGGCTTTAGCCATGGCCTTGCCGTGACTTTGGTCTTGACTACCATGGTCTTGAGACTTAGCTTTGACCTTAGCCGTAGCCGTGGTCTTGGCTTATGGCCATTAGGCCTCTTGGTTTGCTTTTAGTTGTGACAAAATTATAGTTATGAGACTATATTTACTGGCGCTTCTTTTTGAAATATTTTGGCCTATTTATGCGTTTTCAAGGTCCGAGATTCTTTGCTATTGAAGGAAAACGCCGTTCGGACAACTTTCATGTTTTAACTTTTGATGATTCGGACCGTAGTACCATTTTAAAACGGCAGAACTCAAAACAAAAAGCTATTGGCGCTTTCGCGCTTAGGTTTCGCTAACTTTTTTGCTTATAACTTTTGACTCGTTTGTCCGCTTCGGGTTATTCAAATTGCTATGTTTACCTTTTTATCTTGTCTACCATATTGTGTAAGTTAAAAAGTCCTTATGTTACTGTTTTTAAGGGTCTCACATGTGTAGAATATGACTAGTTTACTAGTTTGTTACTTTTATGACAATATGTGAATTAAAACAAGTGATTGAGTATATGTACATCATGAATCAACATAGTAACTATATATATAGCATGAAATAGTTAGGATTATGAATAATAAAGATGAGATGATGGTGGTGATAAGTTGCTTACAACTTTTGGCTTTCAATAAGAAAGGAGTAACTAGTAAGGATCTGACATTGATTGAACACTTAGGACTTGGATTGAGCTAGCTATCCACACCTTGGCACCCTTGCAAACTTGAAGAGTTGGTGATGAAGTAATAAGTGACTTGAGTGGATTTAAACTCAAGAAGATCACTTAAACTTGCTAGAGATTTGATGTAGAAGCTTGATCTTTGAACTTCCTTGCATAAACTTGGGTTTATAGATCAAATGATGAAAGATATGTATGATTTGTGATATGAACGACCCAAAACAGATTGTGAGGGTTCTTAGGATGCATATCACTTGCTATTTATAGGAGGGTAAGTTTGGTTAACCATATATTGGGTTAAATATTAACCATGGTTAAGTTAGGACACTTGTAACGATCTAAAGGAAGCATGGTTAGGATTTTGCCACCAAAATGATGACTCCCCCCCCCCTTAGGTCGGCCAAGTGAAGATAAGATGACTTAAGTGGTTAGTTTTGGTATTATCTTGGTTACGGAGTGAGTTTTGGTTCCGTTAAATGCCAACCGAAGCCATAAAACGTAAAACCGGGTATCGTAAAAATACGAAACTTGTAGGAATGATGAAACTCATCATTATACTCCATCTAAAAATATAAAATGGGTGATAAGTCTCATTGGGTGCAAAAATGTCGCTAAAGTCGGAAATACGGTCAAAAAGCGTAATTCACGCTTTATCGAAAAAGAACGAAATTTCGTGAAACGACCGTGAATTTATTTAGAGTAGACTAAAATTAGTCTAAAAGTGATATGAGATGTTAAAATGTGGTTTTCACATACGCGGATAACTTTACGCTTATTCGTGAAGTTTAAAAGTTACGCGATTTAAGCAAAAATGTAGAACGACAAGGTTAATTCCTTTATGGTCAAAGGAGGAGGAAATATGTTTGACTTTTCCAAAAATGTAAAAGTTTCAAAACATATTAGAAACACAGTCTGTGAATCGTTAAGTCTCGATGTAAGTAGAATTGTTTAAAACTTAAGTTTAGTTTTGTTCTCTACTGGCTTATTTGGTAATATTAAAATAATAAATCTTAAAAATTCTCAAATTAATCATGAGTGATCTAAAATTTATCCGATGCGAGGAAAATTGTCGAGTTGATTTTCGTTATCGTGTGATGTTTAAACGGTGGACCGCCTAAAACGAAACTTTAAAACGATGTTTACTTAATAACTTTTGCGAAAATGATTTAACGATGGTCGAACTCTCGTGTTATTACTAAAATAATTTATCTTACGAGAATGTCGATTAAAAATTTTACGAGATGAATAGTGAATGTGAATAGTAAATGTGAATAATAAATTCTAAAATGAAAAGTAACCTAAAATGCGGGTGGTTACATTTAGCGACCATGCTTCTTGTAAGCATGCCTCGCTGGGTTCACCATGATGTTTACAAGCTCAATGTCCCGAGATTTTGTCCACTTACTTTGTGGTCTAGGATCCGAGCTTGAAGAGGTCAATGGAAACTCGGAGTGAGTTCAAAGCAGGAGCCACATAATCATTAAGATCATCTGTTGAGATGTCTTGTTCGAGTTGGGTTCTTGAATCATGTGTTCTGAACATTTGATTCATGTTACCTATCCCAAATGGGACCGATTGATTATCAATGAATTCACCGATAGTTGGTTGGGCAGGTTGTGAGGTAAGACATAATATGAGATGTCGGCATCAACTTGGTATGAGGAATTGATTTCGGTGTTATACTTATCGTGAGGATATCTTGATGAGTTATCAATTCCTATTTCCTCCATCGAGGTGTTGGTAAACATGATGCTTCGAACACTCATCAAAGGTGACATGAAAGGTTTCCTCAACTTGTTGTCTCCTTGTGTTAAATACCTCAAGGCTTTGGAGATTGGTGGTGACCTAGAAAGTATCCATCATCGCCTTTAGCATCAACTTGCCTAGATGATCCTTGTGGTTATGAATAAACACAGACATCCAAACACATGAAAATAGCGGATATCGAAAAGTCTACCTTTGAATATCTCATATGGGGTTTTGTTATCTCTTTTGACAATGATTGACCTGTTTTGAGTGTAACAGCCGCTTTTGACCGCTTCATCCGTAAATGTTTTGATAGGGTCGAGCCATTTAACATAGTTCTTGCAGACCTCAATGAGAGTTCTGTTTTCCTTCACCTACCCCATTTTGTTCGGGGTGTAAGGAGATGAAAATTTTGGGAGATTCACTTTTCATCACGTAAATTCTCAAGCTCTTCATTTCGAACCGAGTACCATTGTCGGGCTCGATTTGTTTAATGATAATGTCATTCGTGTTTTCAATGTTCCCGATGAATGACATTATAGTATCACCTCGACTCTTTTTGGAAAGAAAGTATACCCAAGTGTATCTTGAAAACTCATCAACAATGACAAGTGTATAATTTCATGCCGGATTGGTCTAGGACCGACCGTCCAAAGAGATCCATATGAAGGATGCGAAGGCACTTTTGATTGAGAAATTTTGTTTTGTTTTGAAAGATGCTCTTTGGTGTTTGCTTTTTCACGTGTGAGCATGGTTTATCTTTTGCAAAACCAAATGATGGTAAGCCAAGGACCTTGTTTTGTTTTGCCAAGTTGTTGATGTTTTTGAAATTTAAGTGTGAGAGTCTCTTGTGCCACGCCCATTATAGTTTCGATAGCTTTGGCAAAGAGACAAGTTCCATTTTGAGAGAGTGTTGACATGTCTAAGACATAAACATCATCTCTTCTAGAGCTATCAAAACAACTTCTTTGTTGGAATTGAAAATGGTGCCTTGTTTGTCATTGAATCGCACAATGTACTTTGCATCACGAGTTGATCGACATCGATGAGATTGTATTTGAGACCATTGACATAAGCTATTCTAGAGAAAACTATTCCATTGCGATATCTTGAACCATAACCTTCAGGTGGGACATGATGAGTTATCACCAAATACTACCTTGGGTCTGGTTCCTTTACATATTTGTGCAGATACTCCTTAACACCAACATGCTTCTTGAGCATCCACTATCTAGATGCCAAATAGGCTCCCACGGCTTGTCTCTACACAAATAGTAAACTGGATTAGTTTCTCTTGTCGACCCACATACTAGTGGGCTTGGGTCTAAAGGTCCATTTGAATTTGGCAATTAACTCATGGTCGATGGTTGAGTGCATTATACTACCACGTGTTTTGCATTTGGAGACCGAGGATGACTCGGTGATTCAGGTTGCTTGGAACTTCTCCTTGCTTGGATGACCTTTGTCATGCTAGGATGTCTCATGAGTGGATTTCGCAAATATCACAAAGATGTGTTCATGAGACAATTATCAAGATGATGATCATTAAAGCCACAGCGATTGGGCAAGGAGGAAAGGGTTTTGCTCTAAACTTTTGAGCGATTTAGAGGTTGAAGCATACCGATGACCAACTTTGGTATAGTTTGCTTTCTTGGTGAACTTACATATTGTAAGTGATCGAAGTTCTGGATCATCCTTTTGCAAATCATACAAAAAGGATTCTATAGATTGTCGATGGTATGGCTGTATAGTGGCATAGATCACACTTTGCTTGGGTTTGTGGTGGCTTTTGACTTTGAGGAACTAGAGGAGGTCGACTTAGTTTCCTTGATTAATTCAAGGACTTTTTCGATGGATTCCATCTTATCGCTTAGCTTCCCACAAGTTCGATCGATTCTTGAATTTGGTCGACCGGTGGGAGACGAGAGGATGTGGAAGTCTCGGTGGGGTAGATTCTTGTTGAATTGGTTTTGATGGTCTTTTCGGGATGGTTCTACCAAGTCCGGACCTTTCTTTTGGTGAGTGTGGATTGAATTGTAATGGAGTAAGCTCGAGCTAGGAGGCACCACTCAAGAGGTTCCAGGGTGGAAGTGGTGCTGAGATTCTCGCGAGACTCGAGATGTGTTCGATCACTCGGGCACATCGTGGAGTCCAAGCATGCTCTTTGAGCTTGACTTTCGAGCTCTAGAATTCTTCCGTAATCGAAATTTGGAAGCTTACTCGGGATTAACCCGCTCAATCCAATCACGTGGCTAGGGAATAGTCAACACATTGGTAATCATGCCACCGGACACAAATGGTTTGGGAGATGGTCTTTGTTGTGAGAGTCGTGAGATGATCTTCACCTATGACTCTCTTTTTGCTCTTGGGGGCTCCTACAACATCAAAGACTCTTGGATTCTTAGCGATCCAACTAGCAATGATATCCTTTTCTTTCTTAAGTTCATCTTGAAGAGCTCGATTTCTTTTAAGTAATTCAAAGTTTTGAATTTGCAAAGTGATAGCCTCGAAGCTTATTTTGTTTTAAAAGAAGTAGTTCATCCCTATACTTGTTTAGTTCAAAACTTAGCTTGTTATATTTTGAAAAAAGATTTAATCGTTGCTTTCTACAAACTTAAGGTCAACATTGATATAGTTTATATAGATCGCCAATCGTAGTCGTCATCCATAGAAAGTAAAATATTTACCTTCTTCATTGTGATGTTGACCCACTCTCCATTCCCCGGCATGATTTTTCCCAACAACTAGCTTGTCCTCTTCGAGAGGGCCATCGAGTAATCGACATGCACCATTTCATCATCGATGAGACCGGCTCTTCATCCCGTCAAGGTTTCAAAGAACAAGGCATTTGTTTTACCCCACACGATTGAACACTTTTTGTTGTTTCGAGGGATCGGCCTCAAGCAATGCAAGCTTAGCTTTGACTTTCCTATACTTAGCTTCAAAATCAACGGTTTTGTTTTGATCATATTTGTTTTGAAAATTTTGATGAGACCGATAGATTTTAGGTTGAAATTTGCTAAAGCCCGAGGACCGATTTGACCACGATGGTTTATAAGAGGTTCGAAATTGTTTTGAAAATGTCTTTTGCAAAATGACCTCTTTTGTGACACTTAAAGCATTCAAGTCCTCACTTGCTTTATCATTTGAAAACCTTTGTTTCTTTTATAAACCTCCGAGAGTTAGCAAGGAGTGCCCTTTCTGAAATTCAACGTTCGTGTCCTTTAGGTACTCCTCACTTGATCTCTCATCGAGCTCATCATCCGAATTTTCCCGGAAATCTTGAACCACATTTTCGTAATAAAAGCGTATGATATTGGTGTTGAAGTGGTGGTCGGGACTTCGACTTCGAGACTTATTTAAGTCGGGTATCGATCTGCATTGATGAGGTTTTCCTCATAGAAAATTTCCATAAATTTCGTGAAGTTCGAGATTCTAGATATGATTAGCATTTTAAGTCCCCAGAGAAATTCAACCACTTCTGGGAAGACTATTGACAAAACCAACATTGATTTCATGTTTGGACAATTTGACACCATCATTTGACAGTTCATTTAGCAAGGTTTTGTATCGGGTGTAAGTTTGAGACGAGTTTCGAGTCCTTAGCCCTCAAGGTGTTATACTCAAGTTTGTGTCCATTATCATATTTTCCTTGGTATCGATGGGCCTTCATGACTATGGACTAGGTCATCCCAGCTTGTTTAGTCAGTACTACAATTTTATAACTCGCCTCCATAATATCATCGAGAAGACATGATATGATGATACTTTTGAGTCTTTGGTCTGGTTAACCACTCTCCTCTCATCCTCGAGTCCGGCTGAGCTTGAGTTTAGGCAAACCTTCGCGAGTCTTTGGGATAAATGGACCTTCGTTTATACACTTGATATAATAAGGTTCCATCCCAATCAAATAGCAAAACATACGCTTTTTCCATTTGTTGAATTTACAACTTCAAGTCTAGGGCACCTTGTTAATACGCCCGCCCTTTTATCGACTAGTTGGGATACATCAATTTCGACCATAAGGATCACGATTTAAAAACGTTTTAGAGCGGCGAAAAAGTTTTATAATCGCCTTGCTCGATACCACTTGTTGTTCCTATTCACTATCGTGAAACAGTTAAGTATTTAAAAACAAGTTAATAGTGAATCTATGGTGATAAGATGTAAGTAAAACACCGAATATTTTTCAACATAATATTCTTTATTAGAAATGAATCAAACAAGAATACATTACCCAAGCACTTGTGGAATAGTACTTGGGATTGAAATGACAAAGGGTGTAACTCCTCACTAAGCTCAATTTGAGTCCGAGCATAACTACTGATACCCACCGAGCTATCTCGTGGATTAAGTTGTATTGGAGGAGAGAAAGATGGTGCGTGTATGTGTGTTTTACTTTTACAATTCATGCTTAAATCTTTCACTCCATCTCTTATGCTATTTATACAAGTATGAGTTTTAACTCTTTTCAAAGTGACAATGACAATTTCTGTAAGACAAAAATCTCAGTGTATTTTGTCTTTGTTTACAAAGACTATATTAAGTAAGAGACAAGGTGATTTCCAAGGTCGGTGATGACATCGGCGCGATGGTTTGCCATTAAGGAAAGTTGACTTTGGTTGATAAGGACTTCATCTTATCTCGATTCAAACTTATCCCGCCTATTCTTCGATCTTCATATCCTTGATCTTACTTGGTTTGTCTTCACCGTAAGTAGTGGAGAGAGTTTTAGGGATTCGATGAGTTATTGTCATCACCACCGAACCCACCATCTTCTTCTCGACTCGCCTTGCACCCTAAGTTCAAGCGCTGCGGGTGGAGAGACTTCTTCTTCGTGATCTTATCGAGTATTCGAAGATGGCTCACCGAGAGGCTATGCACTCGATGACCTATTAGTGTTTAATGGTTAAACATTTAGGATATTTTCTATTCAAATCCTAGATTAAGGGTTTGGGTATTCTTGAACCCAACAATTTTATATTTCAACCAAAGAGAATTTTTAGTAGGTAAATTTGATATTTGATAAGTGATAGAGTGTAGTTAATGAGATACTCTAAAACTTTGCGTTTTGATAGTGACAATTAACTAAAATTGAGGGAGTAAAGCAAACATCAACTCTTCCCGAGAAGAATTCAATCCAGCCACGGGTTCCCCTGCGACTTTGTGCATATTTTGACTCTTACCTTTGCTTCGTTCAATCAATTTCTGGTTCTTACGCACCGGAAGTTTCATGTTTTACTCGTGCTCAAAAATACTAGTTGCACATTAAAAAATTTCACGTACGTACATGCACTTTTGAAGTTGTAAGGACTTAGCTTAAGATTTAGCTAAATTACTCTTAAAAACAAGTATGTGTGAACAGACACAGAAATTTGTCATAAGATGTGCATTATGTAATAAAGTTTCAAAGAGTATGCCCTTACTATTAAACTCTAAAATAACTAAAGAAAAAAACCGTTTTTCACCAACGATAGGGCTCTTAAAGTATACACGTGCATACTATCTATTTTAGGTATGTCCGCCCCTCTGCGTGAACCACATTCTGAACAATAGACCTTAAAATTTATGATAACGCTTGATGTTATTTTTAACTGGAACTAAAAAACAAGTATACATGAAGCAGATCGTGAATAATACACTTGGCACTTGGATGCCTATATGTTCGGTTTAGTTCTATCTAGATAGTGATGTGAGATCCCCTTCTCATAAAATTTCAACAATTTCTAATATTCAATTGAATCAACGCCTTACCAAACATCTTTCTACCAAGAATGTAACCACACAAATACGGTTTTAATTATCCGATTGGAATTTTTAGATTTATTATTGATCTAATTTTCTTTAAGCCATCAAATATCGAGTGGAATGTGATTTACCATCGACCAAAAAGTTATAGGATTAAATCTCACTAAGGGTACATGTGAAATGATATTTGTAAGATATGTAATATAAGATAAAAAAATTGTCGGTCATAAAAATTTTGATTTGGCTTGAAACACCGAACTCAGAACCGGACCAAAATATTTGGTTCAAATCCGGGTCGGTCCGGTCCGGTTCAACAAAGCACAGTAGCCGGTTGAGCGTAAGATCAAATTGGATCGGACCGAGGACCGAATATGAGAAAAATATGAACCGAGGATTATGTTCGATTCGGTCCGGCCTGGCTTCTCGGTTCGGCAGTTCATGGTCTATTATGGTTAGAGCATCGGCACACGAGTGCCGTGGCTTGAGCCATGGGCTTTGCATAAACCTTTAAGACCACATACCATACTGCAACTCGTCTTAAGCGTCTCATTTGGTATATATAACACCAAGCCAAAGACATTTCATTTTTGTTTGTTTGTTTTTTGTGTCTTATCAGATCACTTTTACTCTATAACACCACTTTTATACTAGGAAGGGGATTTTGGTGATGCATTTAAATCTCGTCTTATGAAGAAAAATCTTGAGGTGGCATGAATTTTCTTATGACATCACTCTTTGTACCAAACGATCTTAGTCTTCTTGGGCTTCTAGTCTGATGGTTGATTGGTTTGAGCCATAGCTTTCGGCCTATTTTGGCTCGACAATACATGTAGATTTGGCTTGCTGAGTAGAGCTTAGCGCCACGGCCATCATGCTCACGCCGAGCAATTGTTTTTGTTTGTTTGTTTTGGTGGGTTTCTCTTTTTTGTTTGTGTTGTGATGTTGTTTGTGTTTGTGTGATACATTTTTTTTTATGTGTTTTGCAGGTACCTTGAGGCTTAAGGAAGAAGACGTCCAATATACTAGTATGATAATATTGGATAGGAATCTTTGAATATGGTGACAAGCAAAAGTCATTTTGATATATGTGGTGGATGAAAGGCTACGTAAGGATGTTTTTTTAATTAAGGGTTCTGGGCCTTAAATGTACTTGTTTGGGCTACACATATAATTAGACGTAAAAATAAAATTTATGATATGGTTCAAGATTCAATATTTGAGATACGCATCTAATAAGATTTTGCAATTTACGTCTTTATTTTTACGTGGTTTTTCATTTAATGTACTTTTTTTTAAAATTTTATCTATGTAATGTGTTTTTTATTAATGAAATTAAATTTTAGTTATATATATCGTTTATTTAAAAATAAAAAAAATAATTTAACTAGCGTCAAAAAACATGTTATCTTTAGGGAGAGGGTTTTGGTGTCATAGCCAAAGTGGTACACATAAAAAAAGTCTTGAGGTGACAACTTTTTCCTATAGTGCAACCATGACACCAAACGATATCTAGTATTCTTAGAGCGTGTTGAATCATAACACCAATAACATCGACCACGTCACCCGCATCGCCTTTTAACATTTAACATTAACATCCCAAAAACACCCACAATAACATCCCAATAACGTGATAACATTTCATATTTTCAATTTCAACCCTAAACTAAAGCAAACACTTCGTTTATTAAACTAAAACAAACACTTCATTAAAATTGAAAACATATTACAATACGAGATTAAAAAAAATTACAACGAAATAAAAAAACACACGCAAATAAAGCGTTACAACAAATTAAAGGAAATGACGAGAATCGATCTCTTGATTTGGAGTTTCGTTATATTTTTGATGATTCGATCTTTTTCGTCATTGATCCACTCTCACCACCATTGGATCTTGCCGCCCGATGGCGTCATCAAAAACTTTATCTCTTCCAACCTTGTTATTGTGAGATATTTTTCCTGCTTTGGCGATCGCCGCTTTGCGATTTCACGCTTCAAACGATACTCGTTTGCCATAGTTTGGTGAAATAAGTTGACGAGCCTCGTTCTCCCAGGCTTGCTCCCGCACTTGTTGTAGTCTCGGATCTTGCTTTCTTGGTAGCACGTTTCTTTCCCGTAGGCGTGGTTGTTCATCATTACCAAGCAAGCCTCGTTTGTTTGGCTTGCGAATCATGGGTTAAATCAACCGGCCCGACGTGTCCCATTTCATAATGACGAAAACCTCCTAAGCGTCATCGAGACCAACAAGTGCTCATTTGTTTTCCTCACGATACCATTGCTTTGCCCGTTTCATCACATCCACCTCACTTTCCCCGCTTCGTTGATCCCGTTGCGCGCGTATGTAACAAGCGTTGAACTTTGTGCATATGTCGCTCAACGTTTTCCATTTGCTTGACATCGTGTCCCCGATGCTGCTGAAAGTTGTTTATTGAACTCATTTCGACCGATACCAAAACGTATCTCCGGGTTGGCACTTTCCAACTTTCGGATCCTCCAAACAACAGTATGTAACACTTGCGGTAATGCTTCTGCTTTGAAGTCCAACGCGCATGAAGCGACAACCTCCTCTTCATCGAATCAATTGGTTCGGGCTCGGGGTCTTTAGATTTTTGATTTTAAGCTTAATCACGACCTTTTCCTTTTTGGAAGAGACGTAGGTGTGTCAAGAACGTCGTATGTTTCGGTTTGTGATTGTTGTGTTGTTGTGTGGTGTAGATTTTGAAAGTTGGAGTTTAATCGGGTATTTTGTTGGTTTTGTTGTTGCCAATCTGAAATGTTTGATGTTGTTGATCGTTTCTTGGCTCGAAAGCACTGGTGGGTTGGGGTTTGAAGATGAACCGCGTTCGGTTAGATGATGAACCGGGTTTGAGGATTTCACCCACCAAGAAGATTAAAGAAAGTATCATCGTTGCCTCCCGACATTGTTTTTTGCGGTTAATTGAGTTGAAAGTTCGAGAGTATTGAGAGGATTTAGTAGTGGAAGTGTGAAAAAAAATGGTGTTTTAATTGAGTATTTATAGTGGTAAAAAATGTTTTGATTTTTTTAATAAAAGTAGCGGTTTAAGGTGTTTTTGAAAAAAATTTTAAACATAACGCTAAGAGCTGTTCTGAGGACTAGTTTTGAAAAAATTTTGATTTTTTTTTTTTCCCACGCTATAACGCAGCATTAAGGGGTTAATGGAGAGGACCAACCGCTTAAAGAACTAGCCTCCAGAGGTGTAACAGTAGATAATCCGAACTTTTTTGCTTTCTAACGGCGTTACCCGTTACGATTGGGTATGCTTCTTAGCGTTATATTTCACCATAAAATAGATAAAATAAAATTGAAAAATAAAAACAAACGTGGAAATACATACGTGGAGCGCGTGATGAGTTAGCTTCACACAACCAAAGCCAACCTCAAACTGATAATATCATTGTCCCTGTCTTTGTGTCTCTGTTTTTTTCTTTTCTTAATGGCTTTCACTCTGCATTCTCCACCATTCAAACTCCCAACCTCATCATATTCATCATCATCTTCATCTTCCATCAACCACCATCACCACACTGCCACCGTAACCACTAAAAGAAGGCTGCGAACATTTGTCACAAAAGCAGAAAAAGAGGATGATCAAGAACCTTCTTTTAATCCTTTTGGTTTCGTAACGGATAACCCGTCTAGTCGAAGTGCTATTCAGCTTCCTGAGTCTCCTGCTGAGGATGGAAATGTTGGCCAGATGCTCTATGTAAGTGTTGTATTAGTAGTAGCTTTGTTTTGTTGTTTGCTGAATGGTACAAAACTAACCCATACTAGGCTCGTATCGGTTCATAAGTCCAAGTGTAGAACTCACTCAAAAAGCTAGCTTGTAAGAGGAGGGGACATTTAGACTTATTAAGCACCAACCAATCCAATACTTGGCCGATGTGGGATCTTAACGTTGAATTGGTTTCGATTAATGGCCTAGTGGTTAGGCATCTAATGTCCTCGCAAGAGGTATAGTTCAGACCTCACTAGGTACACATTCGTGGGTGGCCAGGGAAAGGTAATGATCATAAGAATAGGGTTTAGCGACGTACAAACGTTACTAGCTACACATTTTTGGTGGCAAGTGAAAGGGGAAACCATGAAGGCCCCATTTAGGCCACGATATCTAAGTCAGAGACTCGCCTCCCACATAACCTAAACATGAATCCTAGTCCGCTTATTTGTGTATTGGGACAGAGACGGTGGGGGGCCGGGTGTTCGCCCCTACAGCGATATTAGTACCTACCATTATATTACTTTGTTAGTTTGAGAAAAAAAATCGGCCCCGCTTATTGCTAATTCTGGGCTCCATCCCTGCTTGTGTAATGTGTAAATTGCAAGCATATATCAGAATTGAGATATTGATATATAGTGTCATTATGAATAGAGATAAGGTATGCATTGATATGCTACAAAAGTATTCAAAAATATTAGAAGCATTAGTGACATGTTTACTCAAAGTTTATAGAATAACAAAATGAGCCTAACTTAAAAGGGTATGGCCACATCTAGAGTTTTGATTGTTTTAGTATATTAAGAGCAATTCTGTCCTTTCATGAAGATAGATGTTTTAGAAGCCTTAAAGCTGGGGCATCTTCGTTGTTTTACACCACTTCAGAAACTTTTTGCTGCATAAATGAGATTAAATTGATACACGAGTGGCCAGTGACCTTGGTTTTGATCTTTGGGTAGCCTTAATAGCAGAACTTTGGACAATATAAGAATGTGTACAGAACCAAAGGAATCAATGTCGTAAAACTGTTTCAGTTGTAACTTTATTGATCTCAAATTGTGTCTTTTAGTTAGCACAGCGTTGGTTTTCTTCACAATGTGAATCCGTGACAAGTGAATTTTTTGATTTTTTCGCAACTTGTGTTTGAAATTTGTAATTTTAATTTTATAGAGAATAGAAGACATGGGAAAGGAATACGGTAAATACAAAAGATCCGGAGACTTTGTATGGTTTGTTCGAGAAACAGGTACAAAGCTAAGTAAAGATACACACAGCCACATATACTTTTGGTATTTCTGGCTTTTTGAATTTGAGCCTTGCAGGTTCATCTGATGCTCGGCTTGGTCCACGTGGAACTGTTGTTTTTCTCCATGGTGCTCCAACACAATCCTACAGTTATCGAGTTGTGATGTCTCAGGTTGGGATTCTGCTTCTTCCATATGAATGTTTTTGATTCCATAGGCCGTAATATATTGATTTCTAGTAATGTATTGATCTTCTTCATATATATATTTTTAGTTGGCGGATGCTGGTTTCCATTGTTACGCACCTGATTGGTTAGGATTTGGTTTTAGTGACAAGCCACAGGCAGGATTTGATGGCTTTGACTACACGGGTATGTGATATATGAACGTAGTTTCATATTGTATGTTTTGTCAAGCTATGTATAGTTCAGATCCTTAGAGCAATCTAACCAAGTTATTCTTGACAGAGAAAGAGTACCATGAACAATTTGATAAATTGCTCGATGTTCTGAAGATCGAATCACCTTTCGCGCTAGTGGTTCAGGTTTGAAATAACTTACATTATTTGGTTGATATTTTCCCTATTTAATCGGTTGAAGTATGAATGTTCTTTTGTTCTGATAGAACTAGACTCCTTACCTTTCTATTAGTATCTATGCAAACCATATTCGTAAAATCTCTTCACTTTTATTGTAGGGATTTCTTGTCGGTTCTTATGGATTAACTTGGGCCTTAAAAAATCCCGACAGGATATCTAAACTTGTTATAATGAACACTCCTTTGACAGCTTCATCTCCTATCCCAGGACTTTTTCAACAACTTAGGTTCAATTCTGCAATAAGAAACTTGTTGTATTTACATTTCATCGCGATTTAAACTTATCTTATAATCCGTGTTTCATTTGGTTTTCTCATCTTTATTTATAGAATTCCACTGCTTGGTGAATTCACTTGCCAGAATGCTATAACGGCTGAGCGCTTTATTGAAGCAGGTAGCGCGTACGTATCCAATAGTTCATTTATTTAATATGGGCTTAAAGTTTACATAAGTAAGAAATGAGAGTGGTCATTGTGGATTATTTTTGACAGATTATGTAAATTTCTAAACTGTTGTTTTCTTACCTATAATATTTTTATGACAGCTATGTCCTGAAGGTGGAAAAGGCTGATGTTTATCGACTACCATATCTGAAAAGCAGTGGACCTGGATTTGGTCTGTATATTCTCTTCTGTTATTGCATTACGGGTGACAAAGCGGTGGTTGGGCAGTTGAGTAAGGACCCAAAATGGGTTTAGGTCGCACTAAGAAAGTTTAGAACACCTCAAATCGGGTCACCATGATTACGAAACTATTGAACTAAAACAGTACTCTTGACTATTTTTTCGGAACTTCTTTTATGCCTGATTATTTGTAATTCGATGTTTTAGCTTTGCTTGAAGCTACCAAAAGAGCCAACTTTAGAGGGACTTCAGGGCAGATAGCCGAAGGATTTTCATCCGGGAGGTATAACTTTATTGAAAAACCAAAATTTTACAGAATCATTTGTATATGCAAACCAGTCATACAGCTACATGCTTGCAAGTTTCATGTATCTTCAAATTATAAAAAGTTGATTTCTTTGGTCAGGTGGGACAAACCAATACTAGTTATGTGGGTATCTCCGACAAGTATCTTCCTCAATCAATTGCAGAGGAGTTCCAAAAGGAAACCCGCCTGCAGTAACTTTGAAGTTAATCAAGGAGCGGGTCATATGCCTCAAGAAGACTGGTAAGTTTGTTTTATATATTGTTCGATTGTAATTTCACTTTAGGAGTGGCAATTTCAGCCTATTAACCTATGAATGGATCATTTCAGGTATCCTCTATCTCTAACATATCAAACGGTCAAAACATGTGCAATGTGTTCGAAAGTTTGATTATTCTTGATATAATTTAAATTTCATAATGTCATAAAACTTATTTTTACAAAAGAAATTTTAAAATATTATGAAGGGTACAAAAAAATTACCCATTTTATGTGTTTCCATTTTGCCACAGAAAACTGACACACACAAGCATCAATTCTACTGAAATAATTTAATTCTTACCCATTTCATCTGTTTCTTATTTTCCTCGTAAAATTCACACACACAGAAGCAGCATACACCAGCATCAGTAAATGATCATAACTCTGACGATGGACTAACTTTGTTTCAGGCCTGAGAAAGTTTTCGATGCTCTGAGATACTTCCTTTGATTCTGATACCGCTGTGAGTATAAATTCACTTGTGCAGTCGGTATCCTTCATTTGATAGTTACTTGAGGCGGAGAATATCTTCATTACCTCTGATTATGTGATTATAAACATTTTCCGTTTGACATGTAAACATGAATTAGTTTGTTGTATAGTTATTACATTCAGTCTATGTGAAGCATCCTAGTTCGCTTGATCCATATGACAGTTGTTCATTCTGCAATTAAAGTATAGATAGTGACAGAAATTCAATCCAATTGCCCAAACATTAGCCAACAAAACTTCAGATTTCAGAAAGAGAATTGTTTTACATAAACAAACAAAAATAAAAAATAAAAAAGAGTCTGCGCGTGACTGTGTTCATAGCGTAATATAATGTGGATCCAACCATGATAGGCAAACATGCCCATGAGGGCTTGATCCTTGGTGCAACTAGACTTTGTTTGCACATGTAATGGCTACTTTGGCTCGATTTGAAACTACTTGATCAGATAGACACGAACCAGACGTTATTTCTAGCTCGAGTTCACAAACTGAGGTAACATGTTTTCCTTTATCTAAGCTTACTAATTAAGTATTACAATGAAGTTGCATATTTTAGTATTTTGAAATGATTTGAGCTAATTAAAGCTAACATCAAATCTGGAATTGTAAAGCAATGTATCCAAGCCGTTCACGTATGCCTAAAACTTCAGAATTTTAAAAAGCTGAAAGACAACCAATTCAATTGGTGAATTTACAAACAGATAATTTAACACATCAGAACATTCGCCATGTTTCAAAAGATGAACCTCCACTAGATAACAGTTCAGATACACAAAATCGAGGTTATAAATCATTAGTTGGTCCCGCGAATAATGGTTTAGAAAGCAGGCCTAAGGAGTTACCCATTTGCAAGTTTTTTCCCCTAAACTAAAACCTAGAGGAATCAAAAAACTATTTTGCCTTCCTCTTTGACTGCCTGGCGGTCTGAGCTTTCTTAGCAACCTCTTGTTTTCCTTCACCTCGACCTCTTCATCATCGCCACTATTGTTTTCACTTTCCGTGACTTCTTTCTTGCAGGGTCTTCTTTTTGTAGCAGGTTTTTATCTTCTTGCACCGCTTCATCTTCTGAAACATCATCCTCATCATCGCTGTCTTTAGACTTCCGTTTTGCAGGCGCCTTTTAGCTTTATTTTGAGTTGTTTTCTTCCTTCCTTTTGGTTTTCATCCTCACTTTGGATTCATCAGCTTCATCTTTGCTCTTCTTACGGACCTCTTTTGTGGTTTGACCACTTTTTACCCGCTTGGTCACCAGTTAACTTTTGCAACTCAGGTACGTATGCAGTTGTCTAAAAGAGAGAAAAAAACATGTACTCAAATATCTAACCAAAAAGGACCATTAACGAAAACCGTTTGAGAGATACATACCCTGCCTCCAGCGGTGATAAAGTCAATCTTCTTTCCTGCCATAAAAAAATGTGATAAATCATACACTACTCATTCGGAGGCATATAAATTTTCAAAAAAACCAACACTGTACTCATAAATTTCCTCAAGTTTGGCACAAAAAAGGGCGAATTGCATAAAAGGTAACAAACTCTAGACGGATTGCCATTGTAGGAAACAATCATTTTATTCGCCTATAAAACACCATCGAAATTTCAACATTTTTAGTTTAGAAAAACTTTTAAGTAAACCAGTTTCCAAACACAACATCAGTAAAAGTCAACATGGTCAAAGTTACCGAGAGGTGCTATGTCATCATTTTGACTAGTTATTCGGGTTATATTACCTTAAATCAAAAAATTTTGAAATTCAACGGTTCTTAGGGTAAGATAGAAAACAAAGTTTATTGCGTAAAACAGATATTAATGTAAACCCAAACGACCAACAAAAGATCTCTCACAATGTGATAAGAAAAAGTACGGGTTAAGAAGCCAAACCATCAACGAAAGCCTTTCCAGGCTTCTTTTCACGGAATGGTAAATCCAATTACTAGGAAACTGACTACTATCAGCCCCGACTTCAACAGCTTTCTCAATGACCTGTAAAAGTATGAAGAAGGGTTGTGGTTAAAATATTATCTTACCATTTATTTTCCAGGTTTTTGCCCCATCTAGAATGAAACAACCAATCACTAGGAAATCGGTGAGGTCAGCATCAACTTCAACTGAATGCCGAATAACCTACAGATATTATCTTCCATGCTAACCGTAAACGATAAACAAGATGGCCTAACAAGATATATATAAAGCTGAAAAATGTTGTTCACTTACCTCTTTGAGAGAGTTGTGCAGTGCTGCACACCCTTCTTTGGAAATGCTGGCAGCACTCTGTTGAGGATGGATTCTTGCCTGAAAAAAAAATTACCACCTATGATAATGATATTCGATTTTTCTAATTAGATACTAGTGTCAAATATGATTATTAAAATTTATGTTACTTCAAACTGATTTAGGAGAATATATGCATTAAAAATACACTTTGGGCGACTTCCGACATGTTCGACTCATCTGACCCGTTTCCTATTTAGCTAACTTTTCTTTTAGACCCGCTATAGGAAAAAAAAAAAAAAAAAAAAAAAAAAACCCAAATCAACCCATAGATAAGTTATTTGCTTGAAAATTGCTCCCTACGATTATGAAGGACTGGCATATAACTAACCTGATATAGCACTTCATCTGCAATCCAATTGCCAACACCTGAGATAAAACTCTGCCAAGATGCAAAACTCCAGTGAGTATGGAGAGTAAATCAAACATTACAAAGAACTGAAGAGGAGTCAACTAGCGATGGCTCAAATGTATACTAACCTGATCAAGTAAGAGAGCCTTAATGCCAATCTTCTTCTTGCTCAGTGCTTTATAGAGCTCATCTTCTGTCATCGGCTCCAATAACGCATCTGGACCAAGCTCAGATATTGGGCGAGCAGAAGCCGGCTGTCATGAACATATCATCACAAGTATGACAATTTAAACTCTATACCGAAAGTAAAAAATAAGTGAAATATGCTTAGCTAGTCTCATCATACATTCTTTAGTAGGCGAACTTTTGCAAATCGCCTCTTGTCAGTAAAGGATAGCTCCAAACCATCATCAAGCTGATATTAAGAAATAAACATTATAAATAATGCAAGCAAATAAGATACTCATACCAAATGAGGCACCCTATCTTACTTCTATAAATAACTTGGAGTATTTGGAAGGCCACTCATCTGTGTCACTAACTGCAGACCTGTAGGCAACAAGCCAGACTAGATATCAACAACAGTTTGAAACTCTTTGAAGTTACGAAAGTAGCCATTGCTCATAAGCAAAACCCTTTGATTTTCTTGTTCAAGAATGTGTTCTTTTTGTTCAATTTAAATTATAAAGTGGACATGTTTTCGTTCGATCTGTCGATGCAAACTGGTTTCTCAAAGGGAAATATAAGTAATTCACTTGCCTTTTATACTGTGTAACAGCAACACCTTTGATATATATGGCACCAGCCATACCTGAAACAAAAATACCGATAAGTATAAAGTGCTACCAAATATGTACACTTTCAACACTCAAGGATGTTTGGCATTACGTTTAGGAAATGTTTGTTTTCTATCTTACCCTAAGAACCGTTGAATTTTCAAAATGTTTTGATTCAAGGTAATCTAACCCGATTAACTTGTCAAAAAGGATGACATAGCACCTCTCGGTAACTTTGGACATGTTGACGTTTTACTGGTGTTGTGTTTGGAAACTGGTTTACTTACAAGTTTGTTCTAAACTAAAAATGTTGAAATTTCACTGGTGTTTTATAGGTGAATAAAATGATTGTTTCCCTGCAATGGTAATCCATCTAGAGTTTGTTACCTTTTATGCAATTCGCCCTTTTTTGTGCCAAACATGAGGAAATTTATGAGTACAGTGTTGGTTTTTTTGAAAATTTATACGCCTCCAAATGAGTAGTGTATGATTTATACGCCTCCAAATGAGTAGTGTATGATTTATCACATTTTTTATGGAGGCAGGGTATGTTTCTCTCAAACAGTTTTTGTTAATGGTCCTTTTTGGTTAAATATTTTGAGTAAATGTTGTTTTCCGTCTTTTAGACAACTGCATACGTACCAGAGTTGCAAAAGCTAACTGGTGACCAAGCGGGTAAAGAAGTGGTCAAACCACAACCATAGAAGAGGTCTAGTAAGAAGAGCAAAGATGAAGCTGATGAATCCGAAAGTGAGGATGAAAAACCAAAAGGAGGAAAGAAAACAACTCAAAACAAAGCTAAAAAGGAGCCTGCAAAACGGAAGTCTAAAGACAACGATGATGAGGATGATGTCACAGGAGATGAAGCGGTGCAAGAAGATAAAAAACCTGCTACAAGAAAGAGGACCCTTGCAAGAAAGAAGTCACAGAAAAGTGAAAACAATAGTGACGACGATAAAGAGGTCGAGGCGAAGGAAAACAAGAGGTTTAGACGACACAAAATTATTCTAACGTTTAGGCCTCCCAATCAATTCTCATCCGATTATCGAATAAGATAATACCAACACCCCTATGATTATCGGCCTTTCCAAATTTCAACAAGCTCATAAGCCCGTCAAATAAGCCAAAACCAAACACCTCCTAAAAGGCTAAAAGTATCACAACTTCAAACTTCCAACCATATAATAAATCTAAAACACCATCTATAGGTAACCTAGTTTCCGACCTTGTAGCTGACTAATCCACATGGCTTGAACTAACCACCACACAAACTCAGGGCTTGAACTAACCACCACACAAACTCAAACTCGGTAAACACGGGGGCGTTTGTTTAAGCTTATTTGATTTCGGCTTATATTTCATAAGCCCAAAATTTCTGTCTTATTTTGAGACTTATGTGCTTATATAAGTTTATTATGTCATACACTAATAAGTTTACATAAAAATCCCAAAATAAGGCAGAAATTTTGGGCTTATGAAATACAAGCCGAAATCAGATAAGCTCATAAACCCACAAATAAGCTTAAAACAAACTCAAACCGGGTAAACACCAATCTAAGGGGGCATTTGTTTAAGCTTATTTGATTTCGGCTTATATTTCATAAGCCCAAAATTTCTGGCTTATTTTGAGACTTAGGGGCTTATATAAGTTTATATGTCATAATAAGTTCACATATATGGGTATGTTTGGCGCAATAGGCTTAGGCTGGGGTTTATATTATAAGCCGAAAGATGAAGATTATATTTTTATAAAACTGTTTGGCGAATTAGTCGTAGCTGAAGCTTATTATCGTAAAATCACATAAAAATGCATCAAATTAATTTCACATACATTTCTAGCTTTTATATGATACTCCGTAATTCATTATATTATGAAGGGTATTTAAGTAATTTAACTAGGTATAACCCTGCGTGACAAACGATACTTAATTTATAAACCTAACTTATTTTAAAAGCCCAAGCTCCTATAAAGCCCCATAAGCCATTCGCCAAACAAAAAAGTCCCAAAATAAGGCAGAAATTTTGGGCTTATGAAATATAAGCCGAAATCAGATAAGCTCATAAATAAACCCACAAATAAGCTTAAATCACACAATGCAATTATGACAAAACCAATCTCACCAAACTGAAAAGAAGGAAAAGGGGGAGAATCAAGCTCCATCCACATATTCTTCCCTTTTCTGAAAACACCCACAATTTTCTTTCCAGTTAAAGACTTTTCAAATTCCTCACGTGACACTCCATCTATCACTTTGGTATCGTCTGCAATGACTGCTTTGATTATCTTTTTCCCAATGCATGATTCTTCAATGGCCCTTCTTGCTGCTTCTACTTCTGGTAGCTCTGGCATTTTTGGCTTTTTGGGTTGTTTTGTTTTGGGTGTGTTTTTGAGACAGGAACAAGAACAAGGAGATGTGTAATGTGTTACTAGATGGACATGTGGGTGTCAAATGGGTCGACCCGACCCAACGAACTTTACGGGTCGGGTTAATTCGGGTCGACCTAATAAACCCGATACTTTAATAGAGTCGGGGCAGGTGGTTAGGGTTTTCGTCAGTTCGTTATCAGGTTGACCCGATTAAACCCGGTAAGCTGTAATGTCATCTTAAAAAATCTATATTTTTTGACTATTTTTTTTTGTCAGAGTCTGTTAGTCGGAATTCTTAATCACTAATCTTACCATACGAAATCTATAATACTTATAAAGCTTTGGGTATAGTAACCTCATGTTAAACTTTAACATTTGTCACGTCAGCGCGACATCAGCTTTAACATTTCACCTTAATTTAACAAAAAAGCACCCCTTATCATAACATTCCTAAGGTTAAACCTTAACTCAAATATTTTCAAATTCAACCCTTAAACTAAAATAAACACTTCACTAAAAACATAGCAAACATAACCTTAACTTAAACATATTACAATACGAAATATAAAATAACTAAAAAAAATTACAATGGAAAAAAATAAATAATGAAACATAGCCAATACTTATTCATCATCGTATTTCTTTTGTTGTTGCTGTCGTTCAAGATGATTCATGAAACATGCTCCATAAGATCTATTTGGGTTGGGTATGCATTTCTCGGTCGCGATATTTCTTTTCGCTACGACGGTGAGTATCACATCTTTCGACCCATCTTTGTTGCCTCATCGTCTTTGACGGATCCACCCACATTTCGTTATTGTCAAGTAAGTATGTTTTTAATCAATTGTTGATTAGAAGGTTTGACGAAAGTTGCCCAACGTGGGTAAATTAAGTCGACCAAGTAATACCTGTTCATACCTGGTTCCATTGACCATATAAGGGCTCTTGGGGCAATGTCGTGAAGAATGTCGTCGAATAACGAAGAGTTGTCTAAAACATTAATATCATTATTCGCTCCCGCCATCCCAAAAAATGCATGCCAAATCCATAAATCTTGAGAAGCAACAGCTTCAAGCATAATTGTTGAATATTTTTTATCACCCCTACCAAATTGCCCTTGCCAAGTTACCGGACAATTTCTCTATTCCCAGTGCATACAATCAATGCTAACAAGTATTCTCGAAAAACCATGACACTCTTCATGTCGTTGATAAATATTTTGAATGTCGGCCCATGTTGGTTTTCTTAAATACTCCGGCATAAACAAATCAATAACGCATTTGTTAAATTATCAAGACAATCACGCCAAGTATGCTCACCCATTTTCAAATATTCATCAAACGCGATGGGTGAGTGTCGTCAGACGCCAATTAGCGATATGGCGGGACACTTCATAAGAACACTTAAACTCATTCGACCCGTACAATCGGGTGATTGGCTAAAGAAGTTAAATGATCCGGAATATTTTCGAAGTATAAGATTCAATACCTTCGACTATTTGCGAGAAATAGTTTCGGCTCATCTGAAATCTTCAACGAAAATTCGGTTCGAATACTTACAACCTTCAATGAAATAGTAGTTACATAAACGTTCTTACGCAAGCTCACGTTCACAATATATATGGAGTGAAGTTAGCGAGTTGAGATGCTTCTTGTTCTAACATTGTCGATACTAAATGTGCCGCCATCATAAATTCAAGTCGGTTTATCATCAACGTCGACCATTCTTTGAGGTAATTCATCAATTTGATTCGGATCCATTGTAAATGAACTTGAAGTTGAATTATGGAAGTGTGAGAGGAAGTATATAAACTTGAATTTGAATTATGGAAGTGTGAAAAAATGGTGTTTTATTTAGGTATTAATAGCGGTAAAAAATGGTTTTGATTTTTTAAATTCAAACTAGCCGTGAAACCGGGGTGGGGGGTAAATGAATTTTTAAACCCCAACGCTAGTAGCGGTTTGGGGGTGGGGTAGTTTTTTTTTTTTTTTTTTTTTTTTTTTTTCAAATTTGGCTTAACGCGTTAGCGCTAACGTGCCATGTTTAACTGACTTTAACGCCTTTGGTGTGGGTAGCGGGCATTA
Source organism: Chrysanthemum lavandulifolium (assembly GCA_022545495.1). Lineage (NCBI taxonomy): Eukaryota > Viridiplantae > Streptophyta > Magnoliopsida > Asterales > Asteraceae > Chrysanthemum > Chrysanthemum lavandulifolium. The sequence continues at coordinate 278,511,639 of CM040239.1, read as the reverse complement.
ACGCCAGGCGTTCCCATTAACGCTTGCCCTGCGTTATTATACCCAAGCCTCTAATAGAGGAAGACACTTCCCTTTTATTTATTATTTTAAGACCACCATAAATAGAATTTTAAGCAAATATTATTTTATAAACATTATTTACAAGTATCTAAAGCACACATAAAACTAAAAACACACTACTAATCTATATATCTATATATATATAATAAAAGAAGGTTTATTTGAATCCTAGCCATGTCATTTAATCCATGCCGGCAATTAAAGCCACGCCATTTAAGCCACGTAGACAATTTCATCTTCTATCTTCTATCTCAGCCATTTAGTCACCCAATTTGACTTCAACCCTCATTTAATAACAACCAAAAATAAGGCAAAGTAACCATCTATGATATCTCCTCAAATTTCAAAGTTTCCCAATCTCATATTGAAACTTTCCTAATCTCAATTTTGTACAAGATATGCTTACTTTGTTTGTTTCACGTCAATTAAATGGGTTGGATTTTTTTTCAATTTTTTTAATTGACAAACAATATGAAACGAATTACTCACTTGAGTAATCTGGATGTGCATTAGAAAAAATAATCACTCAATTTGATTATTAGTTTTTTGTAGGTACTGATTTTTGGATTTTTTGGGGATTCTTTTAGGGATCGCACAAATATTTATTCGTCAAACTGTATTAGATTATGATTACTCAATTTTTTCCTGCATAAATAGGTTATGATTTAGTTTTACGCCGATTTATATTTAAATATATTTAGTGTGACAACCAATATGAAAAGAACTTAAATGTATTTGTGATAAAAGATGTGACAGGGTTGTAAAGGATTATAAAAGTATTTTTGCCTTTTTCAGTGCCTTTGTGAGATGTAGCAGGTGATGTTTGGTACTTGGTAGAATAGGTGCCAATCAAGTGATGTTTTACTATTGCAAGGTATGATAATTAACAAGTATAAACTAATGCTTCTGGTTTCACTTGCAGGTTTTCCTAACTTTACTTGAGAAGGGCACGCCATTTACTGCATTGTACCAGATGATTAGTATCTTGAATATAACTTGATGTTCAAAGATCTTACATGGTTTGGTTAGTAGATGATCTCCTTACAAGATAAATATAATGTGTGCTTTGTATTACATGTTAGAACTGTTTAGTTGAATATGTATTAGATGACCTTTAACTCGGTTTGACCCATTTCTTTTAATTAATCATCTTAGCTTAATTTGACATGCTTAACCCATTAGAGATACAACACAACCTGATTTGAGTCCTTTGTATTTGAACCTGTCAAACTTGTATCATATAGACCTTCTCCTTTAGATTGGAAAACTTAAGACTATGAATTGAACAACTGAACAAATAAAAAAGAGTCCTAAATGTGTCCGTTGTAAGGTAATCTAGTTGCTTCATTTTGAAATGGAGATTGTGTAGCCTCTAGGATATGAGATTAGGCATAATATTGTTTTGAGGGTGAGAATCCACTCTGAGTGCTAAGATAGCTATAGGTAATATATGTAATTCTCATTTGTTTTTGTGATATAAACTATATCTCCCAATCGAGAGTTGAGAATGTACTACTTATTTGATATTTAATAGAGACTTGTGTATAAATGCACGTGCATTGACAATATGAATGAATTAAAACATCATTTTTTTAACATGAGTTCTACGTCTATACTTTTAGATGTCTATTTGATTCTTTGTTTTTATTTCCTAATTTTATTTTTTATTATGAATTTGATGTGTAAATCACGTAGGTTTCAGTGTAGGACAATGCAAAGGTTAAATACAAGTTCGTGTGGCGATGTACATTTTAGATTTAGATCAAAGTGAGTGTTGCAATGCCACCATTTTGGTGTACATTTACTTTTAAGTGGGCTGATTTGTGTTGTATTTATTTATCTTAGATATGTTGAATGGGTCAAATACTTAAATATATCTAACAAAAGTGGATCAAATGTTTACAGAAGTTAGAATTTTGTAAAGTTATGACACACTGCATAGGCTAATTGATCTCAAAGAACTGTTTAGTTGAATTTTATTTTTGCAAAGGTATAAGATGTATTTTTGCAAACCTCTGATTGTCGGACTTTCTTTTATTTATCAAATGGTAGAAATAAATTACTTTATGTGATTCCAGGTTATGTCATGTTTTGTCATAGCAACTGTTAAGAAGATTTAGCGTAAATTTGATTGGTGGTATCTCGCTTGTGTAAAATGTAACCATTCTGCCAAAGAGTGTGCCTTAAAAAGATGAGAATTGCGTGGTTGTTAAATAGAGGTTTGTATTCCCGTGTACCAACAAGGAGTACGGTCAAGCTACATATGTCGAGTATAAGTAAGTTGTTAACTATATTCAAATTACACGAATGCTTGATGTAACAACCTTACTTATCCGTTTTACATGACATGAAAGGTACAAAATTCCATTGCGAGTGATGGACTCAACTGGATCAGTTTCACTCACTTTGTTTTACAAGAGTGCAACTGAACTTGTGCAGTAAGTGAGGAAGGTATGACATAAAACCCAAAGTGTTCAATTTTGTGTTTTCTCAGTGATATATGTATTGGTTGTAACTATTTATTTCATTCATATAAATTGCTAGAAGGGAGACATGGACATTCTCCCCCAAGACTTTAACAAACTCTTTGAAAATACTAATGCTTTCAAAGTTGACTAATGATAGTGATATATAACAGGAATAAATGTCTAGAATACTTAAACCACATATTAGCTCTAAAAGTTGGTGCACCGTTTATGCTTCTTCAAAGCATTCATCAAACTGCTCGATTATGCTGGATTATGCAATTGGACAAGATTAAGGATTCTAAAACTTGGTTAACATGTTATCGAGGCACAAATAAACAATACTTTGAACCTTATTTGCCATGAAGTGGTACAAGAAATTTGATCTGTACAACTAAATAGCTATTTCTATTTTAGCCCTCTTATACAAACTTATATTTCACATTATCCGTTTTTCATTGCTTGGTTTATTGTTTTATTTTTTTTAATTTGCACAAACTAAATGTTCTCTTTACTTTTTTTATGAGATTGCACAATATTGTTTCACAATAAGTATTTGTTAGCTTTTTTACTTTGTATTTTCTAACTTTCTATAAGCAACTCGTGATTTATCACGGGTTTATAAGCTAGTATAATACAATCAATACACTATTAAAAACACCCCTACATCTAAAAATACAACTTTTTAACCACAAAGTACAATATAATTAAGCTTCCACACATGAATAAACTAAAAATATATTTTTATGCAAATGCAAGTAAATAAACATAATTTACAAGTATTTAAAGCACAAATAAAACTAAAATAACACTATTCAACATATACAATTAACACACTATTAAAAACACCCTTTCACCAAAATATACAACTATTTAAATACAATGTACAATCTAATTAAGCTTCCAAATCATAAATTTGAAATCCAATAGTCCAAAACAAAATAACATTTGTTCATCAAAAAATTTAGTCACCGGGTATCCGCCGCCCCATCGCGCGGGTACCCTGCTAGTATAATAAAATGCATCTTCAAATTTGGTACCCGTGCATTGCAATTTGCAAGTTTACATTAGTAGCTTGCTCTTTTGATTTTATTAGTTTTGTAAGAAAAGATGAATATAGATCTAATATTTGTCATAGATCCAATAAAACAATCATATCTATTCATTTTTTGATCAAAACAAAAAAAATAAACTTTCACCTTTTAAAAAAAATTAAATATCTCGCAAACCATTAATCGTTACGCCAAAAAAAACATACAATCGCGACGAAAATTAAATTAATATAGATATACACTTCTATATACTTTCGTCTAATGTTTTTTTCAAAATTTCCGCCTAAAAAATCACATGTGATTCGGCATGTGATTTTTAAAAATCACATGTGATTTTTCTCGTCGAAAATTAAAAAAAAATAGAAGTGCATATCTATAGAAAGATAATTAAATTCTCGTTGCAATGGTGTATTTTTCGTAGTTTTAAGTTTTACCGTTTGCAAGATATATTTGGTTTAGAAAAAAGTGAAAAACAGTTTTTTATTAATTTTGATGAAAAATTGATGGCTAAAATTGGTTCATTGGATTTATGACAAATATGAGATCTATATTGATTTCAACTCTTAGTTTTGTTAATACTCGTTTAATTACCCGTACTCGTACCTATAGTTGTTTACTCGAACCCGTAATCGGTTTATTACTATTATAATTAATTAGAGTATTTATATATTGTATATATTTTCTACCATTATATTTTTTTTGGATATATTTTTGGTCCTTGTAGTTTGCTAGGTATTTCACTTTTGGTCTAATTTTTCAAAAAGTTTCGGATTTAGTCTAAGAGTGATACTTTAATTCCGCTTTCAGTCCATTTTAATAACGACGTTAGTTTCGTTAGTTAAGTCTAGTCGTCAAGTGACAACGTTATAATTGCCAAAATAAAAAATGTGACAAGTAAGTTACATTTTCACAAAATTATACCTATTTTTAATACAAGTGACCCTTACTTGAGCTATTTTTGGTAACATGGTTAGTAAACTCTGGACTCCACGGACCATCTTGCAAGATTCATTGAGCTTCACCATCCTTCTGGGGTTTTAGTCTTTTAGATGACATAGAGTTAGAACTTTTATTCCGTTAACCCCAAGAAGTTGCATTTTACGGGATTCAAGCTTGAGATCTCTTGCAAAGACTTTCAAGCTCTTAATGCTAGACTATCTCCTGAGGTTAAATAATCGTTAACTTAACTTGTTATGCAGAACTTTCTTCGGAGCAAGTAACGTAAGGGGAAAATGGTGATTTCATAAAAGTGAAGATTTCTTATTCAAACTTATAGATTATATACCTAGTTAATCTGGTTTATTTAACTATTTAACTTATCTATTTGATAGGTTTTAGATATCATTGAATCCTGTTTGTATTTTTCTATTGTATAAGATGATGTTTTTTTATTAAGAGGCTTTGAATTTGAATTTAATTCGTACATTTGAATGAATCTTAGGCGTAAATTTTTGATTCTGAATGAAATAATATTTTTTATTTTTATTTTTGTAAAAAGATGTTTGCATGATATATAATACTGTGGTTTCATTCATACGATATATAAACATTTATTAACATTATAGAACACCCGAGTCATAAAATTAACACATCATACAACTTGAAAATAAAATGTGTTAAAACAAAACTTTTAAGAACATTGTATCAAAATTTAATCTCTTAACCAGTCATATATTGTAAATATTTTATACTCTCATGTAGGGCTGAGCACGATCCGAAAATCGATTTGGCCCAAAATGCTGGACCGAAAGGTTCGGTCCAGGTCCGGGCCGGTTGTTCGGTCGGGTCCAACAAAGCATAATGGTCGGTTTTGTGTAAGACTGAACTGGACCGGACCGAAGACCGAATATGATAAAAATGGTGGACCGAGGACCGGACCGAAATACGTTTGATCCAGTCCGATCGGTCTAATTCGGTCCAGTTTCTCTGTTCGGTCCGGTCTGCGGTCTATTTTGCTCACCCCTACTCTCATGTTGTTAAACATGTTCACCATTTTATTATCTATCACTATCAACTAATATGCGATGATAGGACTGTGAAAATGTAAAATATTGTATAATAAATTAATGTTATTAATTAATAACTAAAAACAATTTCAACGATAAGAATTTAAAAACTAAAATACACTGTTGGTCCCAAAATTTGTCCAGAAACATCACGCTGAACCATAACTTGCCATTTTCATCGTCAAAAGTCCAAAGTATGGGATTTTGAGGCTAAACCAGTCCCTTGATCATTAATGCCCAGGTCAACGTCTGATTTACGTTAGTTAGTCGACGGTATTATAGTCCATACACATTTATACCATACCTTAGTTAAATCTAACCCAACCTAATTCCACCAACACAGAAAAGGTGATTGTTTGAGCTAATTATACCATCACACCTGACATTTTAAGTATGACTTTATAAATGTCAACTGATAAACTAGTAAAATCTCACAGAATTTAACCCATAAGACAAACAAACAAATATTATACATAACTAACTATTTAGCAAGTTGACTTATAACAGTCAACTTTAGATTCAATGTCTGATACAACCGGAAAATAACTGAAACTAGTGAGTCATTGTGTGATACATGGTTTTACTGATGATAAGGTTTTAAAATGTACCTTTTTGAGGGGTCGTTTAAGCCCTTATTTGATCACTTTTGTATCCGTTATTACTTAATATCGTTCCTTTCACTTTTAGGTATCTTGAAGGCAAAATGTTGGAATGACACTTATTCGGACGAAAAGGCGCGAATATACGAAGAAAATGGCCAAAGTCAAGAATCGAACACTCAGTCATTGAACTGGCCAAGGGACGTGTCAGCACAAAACAGTGCCGCCGTCGGACAACTCTTGATGGCTCGAGCCAAATTGCTTATTTACAAGTGACGGCTTGTGTTTTAAAAGAGTAGGCGTCGCAACTCGACGGCCTAGATTTGATCCAGACGACGTCGAGACTAAGGGACGGCGTCACAAGCATAAGGTGACGCCGTCGCAAGGATGACTCGCCAAGACGAAACCCTAATGACGGCGCGACGACGGCCACAAATCAAAAGGTGACGCCGTCGCATTTGTAATCTTATATATAGAATCCGAATTTTTAGTTTTCGATGTGTAGACTTTTGGAGTAAAACCTAAACCGAACCAATGTCATCTTGTACAAGATTTTAGGGTTTCATACCCTATCTTACATCAAGATAAGTGCTTTACTTCATTAATTCAATTATGTCTTCAATTAATTGTGTGTATGCTTGCATGTTCCCCATGTCCGGCTAATTTACTTGTGTGTTTGCTTAGGAGATATGAAACTTAATTATTGAATATTGATTGGTTGTCTCTTATCTTAATTGTTAATGATCTAGTATTGCGATAGGTCATCCGTTGTGTAGTTAATGCTTGAATAATCTTTGTTGAACCTTAGCATATAGTACATAGAGTCATTGTAGGCTAAACCATCCGAAGAGTACCTTAGTGTTAAGTTTATAAATCCTAGAGATTTTGTAGGCGATAACCTTTGGTAGTTTCAAAGAGTTAGGGATAAACGCATACCCTACGACCTTAGACACACAACGCGATTAAGAATAAGGACGTGACAATTCAACCATCAATAGGAGATAATTAAGGAGTAATAAAACCTAAGTAAACACATCTTTAAATCATCATACGAGCACACAATAATTAGACATAGACTACATACACCACTAGATTAGATAATTAGATAAGTAGAGTAATCGGTAGAAATACCAACCCCCAAATCCAAACCCCGAGATTCATACCTTTCCATTTCTAAAAAACATAAAAGATAAAAAATAATCTTCTTCAACCCCAACCTTAGCGTAGTAACTTCTCACTAGCATTCCTATTCCCCAGAGAACGATATCAATTCCGTGGCTTACCCTAATACTACACTACAAAGATTAGGTTCACTTGCCTAGGGTGTTGAAAAACTTGCTCGACGAAAGGAAGTTCCTTTGACCCCGAACGACGCGTGTAGCGTTATCAAGTTTTTGGCGCCGCTTCTGGGAATAGAATAGCTAGTTAGAGTCCACCTCGTTAGGTTTCTTTGCTTGATTCCTATCAAGTAAATTTTTTCCAATTTTTAGCTTCCTCGTAGTCTATCTCCCTTCTTCGTGACCTTTGTTCGTAAAACCTATCACTCACCATGATACGTGTCTTCCGCCGAAGATTCTTCACACTACCCGCCCCCAATCCTCCTCCCAATCCCGAAATTGAGAATGCAATCCCACAATACCCTTCACCCTTTCACCACTTTGGAAATCACCTAGGGCATAATGAAATAAATTGGCAACAACAAAGTCCTTTCTATGACTCAGATTCCGATGAGGAAGCACTTGACAACGGGGAGGTCATTGATGAAGTTAGTTTTGAAATGGAAGAAGACCCCTCCCAATGTTTTGACCCTAGGTGTAGAATTGAGAAAGATGGTCCCTTTAACATGAAATTCCCTTGCAAAATAGGATTAGAAGGATTCAATGCTTACTTGAATTCGTTCTTGCCTTTAAACTTAATCTCAAGGAACCTATACAATAAAATCAAGGTCAATGAGTTAACTTATCAAGGGAACAATGTTGTTGAAGCAGTCACTCATCTGCATGTGTTTGTTGGAAGTTTTGCTTATTTGGTAGAGTTCATGGTCTTAGAAAACTTAGGAGAATTTATTGATAAGGACCTCACTCAAGTAATTTTTGAAAAACCTTTCAAGAGAATGACTAGGTTGAATGAACGGATGATTGATGGTCTAATTACATTCTCTGATGAAGTTGAAGACTTTGTCTATCAAATGCCACATGCTCATCCTAGGTTTAATCACAAGGATATTGAGGCGTGTAATAGAATGACTCCTATTCCATTGCTTAGTGAAAGGGATAAGCAAAGTGGACTTAGGTACCCATTTGAGAAAACTAAGAGGTATTACAAAAAATGCCTAGAGTTAGGAGATGATTACAAAAAGAATGAGAGAACATTGGAATGGCTTAGGTATGGGCACGTAAGCGTGCACGAGACCACTTAGGGGCACGACTTCGAGTCTAGCTACAAGACTCATAAATAAAGAAAAGTGCTTCGTGGGAGGCAACCCATGCTTAATTGTTTGCTTGTTTGTGTCGTATATCTTTTATTAATTGTTTATTCTCACGTTTGAATTTGTAAAAATGCTTTATTTTGTTTTTAACCTCGTCTTAATTGCATATAAAGGTATTTTACATAAGGGATAAGTGTAGGGAGGGTTACACACGTTTTCAAAAGAAACGTAAACATGAGAATTTCAATTAATTAAAAGATATACATGTGTGTTTGTTCGAGTCAAATGCTTGTATCGAGTCATAATGGATGTTTTGCGAAAATGTTTTCCGATTCTAAAGATGTAAATTTTCGAAGTTTTTCCGAAAATCGCAGACCGCTTTTTGTCGATAACTTGACGGCGTCAGATCGCAACTGACGGCATGGGAAGGAGCAAAACAATTGATTACTTTTTCTCGCTTTCGAGCTACTTATAAATTTTTGGAATTTTCCGTGTCTTAACTTTCCGAAATTTCAGAAACATCCATTCCACAAGTATTATATCCTAGTTTAGTAGAGTCCTATATATATTATTACCACCGATTTTACGAAGGTTTCGTTTGTTTTCTTCAAGTGTGCGGGTTTAATTTACCAAGAAGAAGATACATAAGATGAGAAGGAGCTTTTCACGTAAACGTTCTTCTTGAAGAAAGATGTAACCACCACTTTACACGGATCCTACCGAGCTAATCAGGGGAGTATTAGTTTCTTTCCTTTTTTATTACCTACCATTATCATAACTTTGATACTTTCGGGGAACACTGAGGACAATGTTCAGTTTAAGTGTATGGAGGGAAAATAAAACGGGAACTTTGAAACTATGCTTATCTTTGACTATTTGCTTTGTCTAATTGCATTTGTGTAATAAACCATGAGAAAATATCGGTTAGGGTAATTTTGGCACCAAATTTAAAATTTTTCATGACATATAGGAGTGGGCCATTAGTCTTAATAAAGCGTCCCATGGATAGGAAGTTATATGACTAGCACAAAAACCCTTTACCACTTAAATTCCACCCAAAATGTGAGGATCGCCCTTAGATTAGTAGGAATTAAAGCATTCATCTTTAATGCTTAGTGTGTGAACCGGTAGTATAATAGATTCTAGAACTTGTTTTGTGATGCATCCCGAGATCGCTAGTAAGACTACACTTGTGTAGTTAGGAACAACTAAATGATAAGAGGCATTAGGATAACCCTTGTTTGATACCGTAATATAATTACTTTTTCCACATCGGTTGAGTAATTCCCCACACCTTTGCGTTGTACTCATCTTTAGTACACGATACCCTAGTTAACCCCTCGAGCCTATCCTTTTCGCGGTTCTCGTGGTGTTTCGGTTTCCGAATATCAATGAAGAGCATTGTTTACACCCCACCCCATATGTACACCCAAATCGCCTTTAGCCTACCTTGTATGCACTCACTTTTAGTGCATTATTGTTATCAAACTAAACCCTTAGTTCAATTATCTAGTTGCTTGCATAAGTTGCTAAGTCGAGTCATATCCTTTGTACACGCTTTTGGGACGATTGGGACTCATGGGAAAAGTTAAACTTTATGAAATGACGGAAGGGAACGTTAAATTCAAATTCCTTTATTTGCATAATAATGTATTCCAAGTGTTTTGATCTTTTCAATTCGGTCATATTAGTGTTAGAATAATAAAAACTCAAGTGTAGGGATGTGCCTATAAATCCCTATCATTTTGATGTTATCGTAAAGGATGGTAGAGTAAAAGTGTATGGAAAAAAAAAAAAAAAAAAAAAAAAAAAAAAAAAAATAACACACACATACGGCTACCATCCTACATCTATCTTTAATTTATGTTTGTTTCAGGTTATCTAGAGTCTAGAGTGTAGAGTCTTGGCTTAGCAACGCCATTCTTCGCATGCTTGTAACATAAAGATTTTTGACTTGCCACCACTAAATAGCCTATCCCACCAAACCCTTTGTTTCCCTACAGTAAGCCTAACATTACAACCCTTTAAAAGACCTCTTGGATAGTCTTTCGTAGGTCCTTACGCCAAAGTGATTGAGGTTTGATCTAGTCTCAAGCCTATGGTAATCTATGTACTAGGACCGGTTAATGAGTGTTTATCTTCCATTTCCAACTTGTTATATTTCATATACGCCCGAGAGATGTGAGTATCCAAACACCCTATGTGAGGTGCTAGTATGTAATTTATGTGCTTGTTATGACTTTTTCGGGGCTTATATGTGTTGTGAATTATTCTAAACCAATGCTTCATGACCCCTAACTTAAAAATTAATTGGCTAAAAGCACATTTGCTTGAGGACAAGCAAATACAAAGTGTAGGGATATTTGATAAGGTTTTAAAATGTACCTTTTTGAGGGGGGGTCGTTTAAGCCCTTATTTGATCACTTTTGTATCCGTTATTACTTAATATCATTCCTTTTCACTTTTTAGGTATCTTGAAGGCAAAATGCTAGAATGACACTTATTCGGACGAAAAGGCGCGAATATACTGAAGAAAATGGCCAAAGTCAAGAATCGGGACACTCAGTCTCTTGAACCGAAGGGACGACGTCAGTACAAACAAAGGACGCCGTCGGACAACTTTTGAGACTACCAAGAGCTAAATTGCTTATTTACAAGTGACGGCTTTCGTGTTTTAAAAGAGTAGGCGTCGCAACTCGGGCGGCCTAGATTTGATCCGCACGACGCCGATCTTGAAGGGACGGCGTCACAAGCATAAGGTGACGCCGCCGCAAGGATGACTTGGCCAAGACGAAACCCTAATGACGGCGACTGCACGGCGTCACAAATCAAAGGTGACGCCGTCGCATTTGTAATCTTATATATAGAATCCGAATTTTTAGTTTTTAGTGTGTAGACTTTTGGAGTAAAACCTAAACCAACCAAGGTCAGTTTTGTACGATATTTTAGGGTTCCATACCCTATCTTACATCAAGATAAGTTCTTTACTTCATTAATTCAATTATGTCTTCAATTAATTGTGTGTATGCTTGCATGTTCCCCATGTCCGGCTAATTTACTTGTCCGGCTAATGATCTAGTATTGCGATAGGTCATCTGTTGTGTAGTTAATGATTGATTAATCTTTGTTGAACCTTAGCTTATAGTACCTAGAGTCATTGTAGGCTAAACCATCTGAAGAGTACCTTAGTGTTAAGTTTATAAATCCTAGAGATTTTGTAGGCGATAACCTTTGGTAGTTTCAAAGAGTTAGGGATAAAAGCATACCCTACGACCTTAGACACACAACGCGATTAAGAATAAGGACGTGACAATTCAACCATCAATAGGAGATAATTAAGGAGTAATAAAACCTAAGTAAACACATCTTTAAATCATCATACGAGCACACAATAATTAGACATAGACTACATACACCACTAGATTAGATAATTAGATAAGTAGAGTAATCGGTAGAAATACCAACCCCAAATCCAAACCCCGAGATTCGTACCTTTCCATTTCCTAAAAAACATAAAAAGATAAAAAATAATCTTCTTCAACCCCAACCTTAGCGTAGTAACTTCTCACTAGCATTCCTATTCCCTAGAGAAACGATATCAATTCCGTGGCTTACCCTAACACTACACTACAACGATTAGGTTCACCGCCTAGGGTGGTGAAAAACTTGCTCGATTTAAAAGGAAGTTCCTTTGACCCCGAACGACGCGTGTAGCGTTATCAACTGACATTTCACAAAATACAAAAGATGATGCAGTTTCCACTGCAAAACGTTTAACTACTGAACCTTCAAATGATCTACACACTTGTTGTGGATATCCATAAACTGATGAACGCACAAAACATGAACCTTAAAGTGATGCTGATACTACTACCTTGTCTGTAAAAACAATTATGCAAACAACAACATTTAAGTTAGGTATTGTACTATTACAACTTAAAAGAATTAAACACATGACATGATATTCATCATTGAAACATCACCTAGGATGTCCTTTGGGCGAAAAGTGCAAGGACACAGTTTGTAATCCTTTCTCTGCTTCTAAAGGGTGTCTTAACACCGCTAGACACATCGATGCGGCAGACCAACAACCTGGTTTCAACACTGCAAGACCGACCAAGTTTTCAACATCAAAAACCTGCAAACTCAACCATTTTAGCCTTCCCCTTCCCATCAAAACCTCGCTTAAAATATTGAACAACTTCTTTCCCTTTTTTTGTGCAAAACATCCTCTTCCTCAAACAGCTTTCCTTTTCCCTTATTTTTCTCCTTTTTTTTTTTAAATCTGCAACCCCTTTTTCCTCTTTGATAACAACACCACCTTTCACTGTTGGTGTCTTGGTTCCACTCCCTTGCATTTTTTTTCCTATCTATCCATTGCCATTTATGTCTAGTCCTAAAAGGTGTTGGACTAACCATTCGAAAGTTCGCATCTTGCTCTACCTAACCCACAACTTTAAAACATATGTTTTTTTAAGTAAAATTGTGCTAACTTTTGGGGCTTGTGTGCAACAAATATATCAACTGACTCATGTATTTCAGCCAGTGCAAACAAAGTATGAACATCATCATCAGTATGAATCAAATGCAAACCATTTTCTAGGGATTCTTCAGGATCACAGAAAAACAACGCATATTTTGGTTCATTAATCTCTGATAATACATTATCAAAGCTTGAACTAAATATATCCCTATCACTGGTAAAGGCACACAAATTAATTAATGAACCTCCTTTATATCTGAGTGGGCTATAATCAAAAAACCTATTACAGTGGATTATGAACAAGACCTCACCTTCTTCTTCTTCCTAAACATCCTTAAAAGTTGACACGAATATGCTCATATCTTTCACGGTTTTACTCGGTGTTTTTACAAATGTGTTTGACTTGATGTGTGTTTCAGTACGCGTGTTTAGGAGTGTGGATGTATTTTAGGTTTGGTTTGGATTGGGTTTTCTTAATTGGGCCAGGTTATTATGAGAGTGTTTCTGTTTTCGGATCTTATTAGTTGGGTTTATTTGGTGTTTGACAATACATTAATTATGTATAAGCGTATCAAGGAAGGAAACGGTCAAAATAATTTTCATATGTCACACTTGGTCCCTGAATTTGGTCAGTTAGCCGTTTTTGCACTTAAAATTCTCGCGTATTTTTATTACAGAACTTGACTATTTAGTAACTTCACAACTAGTCCCTGAATTTGGAAGGTCCCCTTTTTTTGGTATTTAAGGTTTCATACCCTATACCATTTGCATACCAACAATCACAAATACAAATTATCACAAAATCACAACAACCTAAAGGCTAACTTCACACGTCTACAGGAACTCGCAACAGCTGCCAAGTCTCACTCCATGTTCGATTCGATTGCTCTTTATTATCAAAGAAAAAACGACAAATACATCGAGATTGCAAACGGTCTCCAAAAGACTTTCACTGATTTGGTTCATGCTATAAATGAAACTCATGAGTATATTTACGAGTTTGAAGGATATCTTCCTTCGGTCATGACATACAAGCTTCTTCTGGATCTTCGAAAGAATCAAAAGGCAAATGTGTTGAAAGCATTGGACCTAAGGAAAATGATTTGTCAAACACATAGTCAGGTGTTTGACAGGAACAACTTACTTGATGATCTTAGGAGGGCTAAGTGATTTTCTTGTATTTTGTGCTTTTGATGGTTTCTTTTGGGAACGATATGTGCTGAATTTTACTTTATCTATGAAATGAATGAATCTATCTTTTATATTCTTGTGTTATCGTTTTTTTTTGTTTTTTCCTCTTTGATTTTTTTGATATGTGTTCTGATTGTATTAGTTGTTGTTACGAGTACGGTCCTTGCATAAATAGTGTATACATATCTGATTAAGGTTTTCGTGCCTTATCATTTGGTCACAATTGCATAAAGGTGTAGGAAATGAATTTATTTTTACTAGTGTTATTTGACCACATTTTACCCCAAATTTGAATTCATAACCCTAAAGCCTTAATTAAGTGAAATTGCATCAAAATGGGTAAATCTAGAGCTCGTAGACAGATTAAATGCTCCAATTGTCAAACTGTTGGACATAATAAGTCTATGTGTCACAAGAAACAAGTACCAAAACCACCAAAGGAAACAAAGGTGCGAGGTAGAAAAAGGCATTCTGATTGTAGAAGGCAACAAGTATTCATTTAATTATCATTTGCATAATGATTGTTCTTGTGTGTTTACATTGTAGTTGATGTACAAACCTATTACTTTTGCAGTGGATAAATGAAGACGAGATAAGGTAGACTATGGAACAAGAGTTTCTTGAAGCTCTTTATGAGCAAGAAGAAAAGCACACAATGTTGGAGGAAGATGAAGATCATACAAGGATGGATGAAGAAGCATTCCAGCATTTTTTGGAAGAGGAGAGAATGTATAAAATAATTGAAGATGAATGGAAGAGGAAAAAATGGCTAGCGATGGAGTGGATGTGGAGGATTTATATCCAAGACATCCATGATTATGAAGTTTCTGACAGCGATGATTATGAAGTTTCCTCCAAGACATCCAGAAACGTACCAAGAAGCAGAGTTTGAGGCAACTTATTATGGAGTGGATGTGGAGGATTTATATCCAAGACATCCATATGTGCTGGATAAAAAATGTTGAACTGTTGTTAGTAGGTTGTAGCCATCTGTAATTTGGACACCATTATATTTGAAATAAATTTGTTTTTGTTGACTTTATAAGTCAGAATTGGTTATTCCAAACAACCCCTAAACTACATATGTTGACTATATTTTAAGCATTTATGCTGTCTTTACTCCCATCTACTTGTTCAACAACCACATTATACACTATTATACCCTTTTTTGCCTGCATTATATAATACATCTAATGTCATAAATTCTTTATCATACAAATAGATTTTCACCATAAATGTAGAAAATGGTTGTCAAATGGTATGCCTTGAATGTTGGGTTGAAAGTGAAAACAGGGCTGGATTTACCTTTTTTACAAGGCGTCCACCTTATAGAGATTTCATGTGGTATGTTTGTCGGTGTGCCTTGATGTAAGGAAACACATCTTATACTAGTAGAGGTGGTGTTACAAGGAAAACACAACTACAACAGATAGTGGTGGATATGTAGTGGGTCTACATATTTCTGCATCTACTAGAGTTGGTGCTTCCTTGGGCAGTGATGAAGAAGAAAGTGAACCACCTGCAACTCAAAGACCAAGTGGAGAATGCCCAAGACAAACACTACGTGAAGCACCTGCAACTCAAAGACCAAGTGGAGAACGCCCAAGACAAACACCACGTGAAGCACCTGCAACTCAAAGACCAAATGGATCACCTGTTATTCAATTAACCAAGTGAATCACCTGCAAGAAATGCTATGTTGTCTTTCAGTCTAAATGTAACTTAACTGATATGTGTGTACTTCTTTTGTTATAACAATTGAATTTTGGTTATAATTTTTTTTGTATATGTTGACTTTATAAGTCAAATTGTGTTATTCCAAACAGCCCCCTAAACTGCACATCAAATTGCAAACTGAACAACGTAAACAACAAAACCAAAACTACAAATGCAAACAAAAGATATTTTAAAAGTTTATAACAATTCAGTTTGGTTAATAATTTTTTGGTATATGTTGACTTTATAAGTCAAAATGGGTTTTTCCAAACAGTCCCCTAAACTGCATAAGAAAATGTAAACTGACAAAATGAAAACAACAAAGCCAAAATATACATACACTACCAACTAATTATACCATATACAGCAAAATATACATGTTATCAAGTATCGTTTTGAGTAACCATCATCAGCCAAAAAATATACATCTTCATTACATCAACTGTTGGGTCCAATACATTGACCCAATCACCCTGAACAAGATTTGAAAATAAAATAGCCTAACTCACTAAATAAATAGTGAGTGACTCACTGATAAAGAAATCAGTGAGTGTTGTTTTGTGTTCTTTACTTATCGATACGGTGTCGATAAGTAAAATATATGAGCTACAAACAACACCGTGACACCGAGATTTTGACAAATGTCTCAAAGATCCCAAGACGCTATCTCTACATCTGATGAAAAATATGGGTGGAACTTCCAAGAGAAGAAGTCAAACAAGTACAATACTTTACCATAAGAGTGGGAATATTGTGATGACACATTCAAAAGAATGGTTGGTCTTCCAAAGAAGAAGATGAAGATGGACCACATGGGGACCACATGTCACCATCATCACATGTCTTTGTATTATTCATGTACTCTATATATATGTTTGTAATTGTAAGAGATAGGCATGCATTCCTAAACAAACAAAATACATAGTATTAGTTGATAGGATCATCCTCTCATTGAAACACAAGCATAGCTTGGATCAATGAGAGTTTATTTGTCATTCAATGGGGATAATATACCGAGATTATCCCCGTAAAAAGTAGAGGAAGTTATCATGTGAAAAAGAGTAGAAGCTGTTGAGTTTCAGGCAGGGTAGAGTATGTATCAGGGTGTAGTAGCATCGGGGGTGAAACCACAACTTGATAACTTCACAACCTAAACCAAAACACTATCTCTACTCGATATCCAAGCCTGAATATCAAATCTAAAACCGTAACCCAATCCAGAACCACACATCAGCTACCTAAATTGTTTAACTTCAAAAACTACTAGGGTAGTGCAGTTTTTGAGGGGGAGACTGATGAGTGTCTAAATACTCATCATTTTTGTACAATATAAACTGCAAAATCATCTGAAAACACTCAAAATGCATCAAAATGATGAAAATATCACAAATCGTTGTTTTATGTGTTTTAAATACAAAAGATCAAAATCGATGAAAAACATATCAAATTTGCAAAATTGCGCTTCGATCCCAAGTTTCTAAAATTGTCAAAAGCAGGTCCACAAGCACATAATTTCAAAGAAAAATCACCAAAGGTCCTTTTAAAATCACAAGTTGTCAAATTTAGTCCTTTGGTGAAAAATATAAAAGTTTGAGAAAATTACAAGTTTAGTCCTTGAACTTTGAAATTTGGCGAAATGACCGGAAAATTGCAAAGTGGCAATTTTGGTCCTTATACTTTTGAGAGTGTCACTTTTAGTCCTTGGAAGAAACTTTGCAAGATTGGCGCTTCAAGTCCTCAATTTGAAAATTGCACAAAGGTCCCTATCATTTAAACCCTTTAAACCTAATTTTGGACCCGCCTACCTTGGACCCCACAAATTGAATTATGAACCCCTTCTATTATTACCCTCTGGTCAAACTATGGTCAAAACACTCCACCCCGCCAAAGTCTCACCATCTCAACTGCTCTCCCTGCAACTCAGCCAACTCCCATCCCCCCTCCTCCATTCCACTCCACCATGTCTCCCCACCTCCAACTAACATCCAAATAGCATTTAATGCATATCCCCCCTCCTCACTCAACCCCAATTGTCAAAAGAAATTTTTGGCGCCAAAATCCGTTTTAACGGCCATGATGAATCTAAGCAATCCAATGGTCAAGAATTTGGTGGGATTTGATCAGAATAGAGAGAGAAATACTTTGGGTATAAGAAGGAAGCAAGAGAGGAAGCAAAGAGGAGTCTTGTAGTTTTATTTTTCTCTTAAAATGTCGTTTTTAATTTAGCATCTTTAAATTAATGTAAAACCTGTTATGTTTTGTTAATTTGTATCAAACTTAAGTGTTGAAGAGTATTGAAACTCATTTTAAGCATTAATATCAGTTTATGTTTACAATTGATCTTTATTGTCCACTGTTGAAAATCTCAGTTCTTATCTCTTACAACCAAGCTTCAATAAGCTTATTTCTCATTTTAATAAGCTTACACAAGCTTATCATAGCTTTTTGTAAGTTTTAGTTCAAGTCTTTAGCAAGTTTGTCAATTAGTCAACAAAAGTCAACTGGGGGCTAAAATTGGAAATGCAGTTGGAAATGGGTTGATGCAGTTGGAAATTGGTTGATTTAGATCCCAGTGGGTTGGTTTAAATAGGTTAGTGGTTCTTTGTTTCACATGTTTCAAGCCATAGTGGCTAAGGACCAAATTGTAAGTGAATTCCTAAGTTTCATAGCCTAAACTGTTTTAGTAGTGTTAAGTAGTTAAAGTCTTTTTAAAAGTTGTATTTAGAGTAATTAAGCTCATTTGGATCTATATCTTGGGTTAGTTCATTGATTGGATCAGTTTTGAGTCCTAAACAATAGTTAAAGGTGTGTTTGGTTTTACTGCAATAACTGTCCTACTGGTCTATTTAGTGATAGCTTTCTATTGGTTCATGTTTGTTAGGCATAATTGAACTTATTTGAGTCTTAATTTGGGTCTGCAAAACCACCAAGGTCAAACTTTAACAAAACTGTCTCTACTGCTCCACTGTTGAGAATTTGGATTTGCATCTCATTATTTTGTGTTTAGAATTGTTAAACACTGCTTGCATTGTGCTTGTTCATTCATATTTCATCAACATCAGTTATAAAATTGGATTCAAAATCCATTTTGGTCAAAGTTCTTCAATATCATCAAAAGTCAAATTGCTAGAATCTGTTTTTGAGCCAACTACAAGGAATTTTCTTGAGCTCATTTTTTGGACTTATCAAGTGAAACTTGGCATTCTAAAAACTTCATCTGGTCTTGTTACTTATTAGCATTTTTGTGGAATTTTACAATTTTTTAAGGCCTCAACTGTTTCTTCTTTAGGCCATAAGTGCCTGTTTCATCGATACTCGGTTGACATTGAGTTTTCTCGATTTTGTGCAAGATGCAGGGCTCATAAGAGCTGGTCATGGTCTGAATTTTGGTGCATTTGGTCTCACCCAGTGTCTAGTCTAGATTCCAATTTGTAGTTTTCATTTTGAGCTTATTTTTAAGCTTGTGCTTGTGTCTAAAGTTAGTACTCGAGAATCTGTTTTTAGCTTATCATCATAAACATAATCTTAGCATCTTGTGATTACGTGGTATTAGCTTGTTGATTCTGTTGCATTTTAGTTCTTTTAGCATATTTAAGCTTCATTAATGTGGGTGCTTGTTGATTCCATTTGTTTAATCAAGTGCTTATTTCAATAAGCACTTCCTCATCGATTCCATTTTCTACACACAAGCACCTGTTTTTCCATTTTTATTATATTCCTAATATTATTTTAGACTTTTCCTAAATTTTCAGATTTTTCTAAGTTGATTTGTTATTTTCTTAATTTAAATTAGTTTTAAGCATTTTTAAATAGCTTTTAATATAAAAATTAAGAAAGGTTCAAAAAAATAATTTTCATTTTCTTAAGTTTAGATAAATATAAAAAGACAAAAAGTATTTTCTAGATTTTCTTAGTTAAATTTGTATTTTTAAGCCATTTAATTAGTTTTTAATAGTTTTAATTCATAAAAATAGAAAATAATCGAGAAAAATACAAAATAGTTTTGAAAGTTCTATTTTGATATTTTAGACTTTTCCAATTCATAATTTTATTTTTCTAGCTTTATTTCCTAATTTCTTGTATTTTAGGTAATTATTTAATAGTTAAAAATAGTTTTTAATTAATAATAATTAAATAATTAGTTATAAAAATAATTTTCTTTTTCTTAAAATTTTCTTTCATCATTAGGATTGTAAAAATGTATTTTTCATATTTTTAGGACTTTTATTTCTTAAATCTCACTTTTTATTTTGTACGTTTACGTTATTTTATTTAAACGTAAGTTTTAAGTTTTAAACGTTCATCATTTTAAATATAGTGATAGCGTTTATTTAATAGATTTTATCTTTTTAATTTCCTTTAATTTGCATTTAAGCCGTTGTAATTTGTTGGCTTTTCCTGTAGTTATAATCATATTCAAATCCTTTTTCTGTTCAAATTCCTCGATCACTTTACGTTTGATAATTCATTGCATAGCTCGCTGGGACATAACGACCCGGGGAGACTCTATACTCCTCAGATCTTCATTGCATTCGTGCTTAGGCAGTTTTAAGCTTATTACGGTCCGCCATTCACAAGTGGTAAACTTGTGTGATTTAGCTTGGTTTGTTTGGCGCGCATCAAATTTTTAGGCGCATTGCTTGGGAGTCAGTGCTAATTGTCTTCGTCTAGCGATTAGTTGTTTGAATACTCACTCATTTGTTCATATCATCCATATCTATCTATATATATATCCATATTTTCTTATAAAAATCCAAAACCCAAAAACATCCAAAACGATATAAAACACAAAAATATTTTTCTTTTGTTTCTATATATGTATCAAATAATAAAAATACAAAAGATTCGTCGTTTTCTTTAATAATAACAACTTAAAAGATTACCACATAAAACCAAGGCGTTGCACTACCTAACTGGGGTGCGACCATAATAAGTTCGAACCAAAGATTTAAAACTTGCCTTTGTGTCCTTGTGATTGGTGTACCTTTTTAAAGAAGCCATTCATCTTGTGATTATTGGTAAAGTTCATCGTTGTTTTGCCTCGATTTTGTGTTAATTGATTTTGTTGTGATATCTACGTTTGTAACCGGAAAACCTAAAAGATT
Source organism: Chrysanthemum lavandulifolium (assembly GCA_022545495.1). Lineage (NCBI taxonomy): Eukaryota > Viridiplantae > Streptophyta > Magnoliopsida > Asterales > Asteraceae > Chrysanthemum > Chrysanthemum lavandulifolium. The sequence goes on along the minus strand of CM040239.1, from coordinate 278,490,534 downwards.
CTTCTCACTTTGATTTTTATAAAACGTCGTCATAATTCTCATTCTCATCCGAAAGATTTTCATAATTCCCATTCCTCTCCTTAGCTCGAGATTCCTTAGAGTTAACTCTAGTGCATGCTTTTCGTTCTTCTAGATCATTGAGTCCTTTCGTGATCTAGCGGAAATTCAAGAAGACGTTCTCGTGAGCGTCTTGCCCAAATAGTCGAACCCGAGATTCGTACTATTTCAATCAACAATATGGCGATTTAATGCACTATGGCGAAATGCTCCGTGCACCCACCGAGGGTTATGGGATGCCATCGTTTACCGGTAATCAATTACGATCACTTGAATTGAAGACACATTTAATCGACTTGTGTCTCTGAATCAATTCCGCGGTGCGATCGAGAGACCGTATGCACACATCCGTTGGTTTAACAAGTTGATACAACTATCAATTTCAAGGATGTGCCACAAAAGGTGATCAAGATGATGCTATTTCCATTCTCACTGAGGGGACAGCCGGATTTGGTGGAAAAAGAACCCCTCGATCCATCGAAACTTGGGAGGATCTTGTTCAAAAGTTTGTTAATTATTTCTTCCTCCATCAAAGACGACTAATCTTAAAAATGAAATTTCGGATTTCGTCAAAATTTCGATGAAAACTTTGGAGAGGCATGGGAGAGATTCAAAGATCTCCTCGAAATGCCCCATCATGAATTCACGGAGCTTCAACAAGTTAATATCTTTTATAATGGGTTGAGCGGTAATGATCAAGATTCTTTGAGCGCATCCGCGAGTGGCAATATCTTGAATCGTAGACCTAAAGATGTGCTTGAAATTTGCGAGTAAATCAAAAGTTCCTATTTCTACAACAAAGTCAATGTTCCAACACTCCTGCTTCCTCATCCGGTAACTCTTCCGAGTTAGCCGCTCAGATTAACAGCTCTAACGGACATCATCCATTAATATGATAAAGAGGCGAAGGAAATCAAAAGCGAAATTCATAAGCGGAACCAATCAAAGCCATAAACAAGGTGTGTGAAATTTGTAGTGGTCCACGCGTATTATGATTGTCAAGCAACCGATGCTTCTTTTACCAAGCTCCGTAGCTGCAGTAAACCACAATCAATACCGACCACAAGTGATCCTCATTACCGTGCACCTAGCGGTATGACACCACCGGTTTTCCTCCCGTGCAAAACCATGGCAATCGAGAATCGCTTTGTTCAATCAAGGACAAAATTTCAATAACTCTCAAAATTTCAATCAAAAGCGGAACAATTTCAACCAACCCCAACCATATCAAGCTCCTAATCATCAAAGTTATCAACAACCTCCTCAAGCTCCCATGCCAAATGACTTCATGAAAATGACTTAGTCAAACATGCTTCAATGCAAACTCGGATCAATAACATGAGTTGAGCTTAAAAGGAAATTGATACCACAATGTCTCGGCGGACAAATGAGTTAAAGAATATGATGAGCGGTTTCATGAACATGAATATGAACAAAGCTTCATCATCTTCGGAGGACTCCGTGCAATACTATCCCTAATCCCATGCCGAGTTGAAAGCGTCACCACTCGTGGTGGTAAGGCGCACAATGGACCTCGACTCCTATGCCCCTCCTCCGTGGCAATGAGTCAAGTTACCAAGGAGACAACGGACAAGGTGCATTATTCAAGCCCACGGTACACGACACGTCCCACCTTGTAGTCCAAGCCTTAAGTCCGAACCCGATGTTCGAGGAAAAATCTGAGCGAAAACACTTCCATCCGGCTCAAAAGTCTAATCGACTTCCTTACCCATCAAGAATGAATGATGAGAAGCTCAAAGACAAAAACAAGAGCAAATGGAAAAATTTTCCAAATCTTCAATGAGCTTCACTTTGATATAAGCCGTTGATGCTCTCGTTCTAATGCCTAAATTTGCATCCACGCAAAGGCTTACTCACCAACAAAGATAAGCTATCGAGATGGCTAAAACTCCTCTAAATGAGCAATGCTCGCCGCCATTCTTAATAAGCTTCCGAAAAGCTTGAAGACCCCGCCGGTTTTAATCTGTGTGATTTCTTGGGGATGTTTCAATGCTCGCCTTGGCCGATCTTGGCGCTAGCATTAACCTCATGCCACTCTCGGTATGGAAGAAACTGCTCTTCCGAACTTTCATCCACTCGTATGACACTCGAGCTAGCGGACCGTCACTGTAACTCGTCCACTGGGATAGCCGGGATGTCGTGATGAAAGTGGGAAAGTTCCACTTCATCACCGACTTTGTTGTAGTAGACTTCGATGCGCATCCTAGAGTTCCCTCATCTTGGGAGAGCTTTCTTGAACGCAGTCGTGCTCGATTGATGTGTTTGTGAAGAGTTGACCATACGGGTTGACAACGAAGAGCTCACGTTAAATATTAACCAAGACTCAAACCTCTATACAAACAGAGTGTTGCCACAATTGATCAAAAATCGAAAGAATCAATGCAACACTCTCAAATTTCACTGATTAAGAGTGTTCACCAAAACGTCTTGAGCTAAAAGCTTTGAAAATCAACCTGGTTCAAACAAATGGTTTGAAAGCTGTACGAGGATGTCAAGAGTGTTCTTGATGATGATGATCTAGAATCGGAGACTTTATCGAAGTGGTGGAAATTGCTAGCTCTAAGAGCACACCACTTGTCCCATCTCCGAATCATTTATCGTATCGAGTTTGTTAACTCGTGGATGAAACTACACTCTCTTGGTTTCATCCGGATTGGATGATGATGTTTGTGACCCAATGGAGACATTCTTCCCATTGAAGAACTTCTCAAAAATGATCAATCATCTCCTAGTCTCATTATTTCTGACTCTTCCACCCATTCTCTTACTCCGTTTGAGGAAAGTGATTTCATCTTGGAAGAGATTGAAGCATACTTGTCTAGTGATTCGGTCCCATGGAAATTGATCACGCTCAATTGACATCGAGGAGATATTCTTCTCATTGAGAAGTTACTTAATAATGATCCATCATCACTCCCTCCCATCGAGCTTCATAACAAGGAAGTCAAGTCGGTTGAGAAACTAAAGAATTTCCCGAGGTTGAACTTAAGGACTTACCACCTCATCTCGAGTATGCATTTCTTGAGGGTGATGATAAATTACCCGTCATTATTGCTCGAGATTTGAGTAAGGATGAAAAGACTGCTCTCATAAAGGTCTTGAAGTCACACAAGCAAGCAATTGCTTGGAAACTCTCCGACATTAAGGGTATCAACCCTGAGTTTTGTACTCACAAGATCTTAATGGAGGATGACTTTAAACCAGCAGTTCAACATCAGAGACGAGTGAATCCAAAAATCCATGATGTTATCAAACAAGAGGTTCTCAAACTTCTTGATGCATGATTGATTTACCGTATCTCGGATAGTCCTTGGGTGAGCCCGTTCATTGTGTACCCAAAAGGGTGGTATAACCGTTGTTGAAAATGATGAAACGAGTTGATTCCTACTCGATTGGTTACGGATGGCGTGTTTGCATTGACTATCGAAAGTTAAATGAAGCCACCAGTAAAGACCACTTTCCTTTACCCTTCATGGACCAGATGCTTGAGAGATTAGCGGAAACGAATACTATTGCTTTCTCGATGGTTTTCGGTTACTTCCAAATTCCCATTGATCCACAAGATCAAGAAAGACCACATTCACATGTCCTTATGGAACATTTGCTTCTTGACGCATGCCTTTTGGCTTATGCAATGCTCCCAAGACATTCCAAAGGTGTATGATGGCCATTTTCCATTACATGATCGAAAAGACTATGGAAGTCTTTATGGATGATTTTTCGGTCTTTGGGGATTCTTTCCAAACATGTCTATCCCATTTAGAAAAGATGCTTGAACGTTGTAAAAACACGAATCTTAGTCTAAATTGGGAGAAATGTCACTTTATGGTTAAAGAAGGAATTGTCCTTGGCCATAAAATTTCTAAGAGCGGGATTGAGGTTGATAAAGCTAAAGTCGATGTTATTTCGAAATTACCTCCTCCCACAACCGTTAAAGGAGTTAGAAGTTTCCTTGGTCATGCCGGATTTTATCGTCGTTTCATTCACGACTTTTCAAAAATATCCCGGCCTATGACCCGACTTCTTGAAAAAGACACTCCGTTCATCTTCTAGTGAGTCGTTGAAGCTTTTCAAACTCTTAAGAAAAAGCTCACGGAAGCACCAATTCTAGTTGCCCGATTGGGACCTACCATTTGAGCTTATATGCGATGCAAGTGATTTCGCCATAGGTGCGGTTTGGGGCAACGAAAATCGAAACATTTCCGACCTATACACTATGCTAGCAAAACTTTGAAGCTCAAGCACATTACACCACTACGGAGAAAGAATTACTAGCCGTGGTGTATGCTTCGAAGTTTCGCCATACTTGATCTTGTCCAAAGCATAGTGTATACGGATCACTCGACCCTCAAATATCTTTTGCTAAGCAAGATGCAAAGCCGAGATTGATCCGATGGGTTCTCCTCCTACAAGAATTTGATATCACCATCCGTGATAAAAAGGAGCAGAGAACCTAGCGGTGACCATCTTTCCGTCTTGAAAATCCTCATCAAGGTGTGCTCGAGAAAAGGAGATAAGCGAAACATTTCTCTCGAGACACTTAATGTGGTATCTCATCATGGAGATTCTAGTACCCCATGGTTTGCCGACTTTGCAAACTATCATGCGGGTAACTTTGTTGTGAAAGGGATGTCGTCCCAACAAAAGAACAAATTTTTCAAAGATGTTAAGCATTACTTACGGGACGACCCTACTTGTTTAAAATATGTGCGGATCAAGTCATCCGACGGTGTGTTCACGACCAGAAGCGCAGATATTCTCAAGGCTTGTCATCATGGACCCACCTGGGACATCATGGACCGAACTACACCGCCAAGAAGGTGTTTGACTCAGGTTTCTATTGGCCCACAATTTACAAAGATGCCCATGACCTCGTCAAATCTTGCGACTCTTGCCAACGTCATAGTAACATCTCTAAACGAGATGAAATGCCTCAAAATGCCATTCAAGTGTGCGAGATCTTTGACGTATGGGGCATTGACTTTATGGGGCCATTCCCATCTTCTCGAGGGAACAAGTATATACTCGTGGCGGTCGATTACTTGTCTAAATGGGTAGAAGCGAAAGCACTCCCTACCAACGACGCCCGAGTAGTTGTGAAGTTTTTAAAGTCTCTCTTTGCCCGTTTTGGAACTCCTCGTGCTATCATTAGTGATCGCGGCACACACTTTTGCAATGACCAATTCGCAAAAGTGATGCTTAAGTACGGTGTCACCCACCGCCTCTATCGCGTATCACCCACAAACTAGTGGGCAAGTGGAAGTTTCAACCGTGGTTTGAAAAGAATCTTGGAGAGGACCGTAGGTGAAAATCGTGCCTCTTGGTCGGACAAACTTGAAGATGCACTGGGCCTTCCGTACCTTACAAAACACCCATCGTGTACTCCACAAGCTCGTATGGAAAGGCATGTCATCTCCGATCGAGCTTGAGCACAAAGCCTATCGGGCCTTGAAGCGTGCAAATTCGACCTCAAGTCTTCGGTGATCATCGGAAAGTTCAAATCAACGAATTAAATGAACTCCGTAATCAAGCTTCGAGAACTCTTTGATCTACAAGGAAAAGACAAAGAAGATCCATGACTCAAAGATTAAGAACCGCGTTTTCAACGTTGGTGACCGAGTCCTTCTTTTCAATTCTAGATTGAAGATCTTCTCGGGAAACTTAAGACCCGTTGAATTTGGTCCATTCACCATTGCCAAAGTTTTTCCATATGGCACCGTCGAATTATCTCAAGCAGACGGGCCAAACTTCAAAGTGAATGGACATAGGTTGAAGCACTATTTTGGAGAGGACATTCCCCTGTGGTTGTCCGGGATCTACAAACTTTCCCCATGAACCAATGAATGCGGGGTCGAGTCAAGCTAGCGACTGGAAATCAAAAAAAGAGCATGCCATATGGGTTTTCACCCATATTTCGACTTCTTTCTATATTTCTACCACCCTAGTGTGGGAGGGTTGCCACATGTTTCAAGAAAAAAAAAAAAAAAAAATCATCCTAAATAATGGCCGTAGTATTTCCCTTTACGTTCTCGCTTCGGCATAACCGCGGTACTTTGAATATTGAGGGCAATATTCATTTCTAAGTGTTGGGGAATTCTCATGAATTTTATCATATAATTATACCAATTCCCCGTTTTGGCCAAATTGTTTTTTGGAGTAAGTGTTTTACATCGACTCATTTGGTTATCGATCCGCTTGTCTAATAAACAAAAGGATTGGCTAATCCGAGAGCAAGCGGCTCTTGGTAAAGATATTTCAAATCCGTTGACGGCTTGCAATTTGCCCAAAATTGTATGGTTTTCACTCACCATATCCTAAAAGTGAAGAGTTGGCTAGCCCGCAAGTTTATGGCTTGTGGTAAAGGCGATGGAAAAACCATAATTGGTAATCACTCACCAAAGATTGTAGAAAACTAGAAGGGGGTTGAATAGTTTACCGATTAAAAACTTTGTTTTGAAACTTATTGAAAGATCAATTGATATTGATCTTAAGTATGTTAATGAAATATGCAAGCAATATGTAATAAGTAAATAAGGAAAGAAATGATCAAACCACAACAAGTTGTTTATAGTGGTTCGCCTACAAGGACTCTTTTTCCTTGCTCTACTCCACTCCCGAGTCTCACACTCGAGAGTTTAACTTCACTAGTCAACAAGCTCCTTTCACCGGCGGAGAAAACCTTTACACTTCGCTACACTATTTCCGACACTAAGCTAGATGTCGAGTTCTTTCCAAGGGTACAACTACTCCCACACACAATGTATTTTGAGGACTAAAATACTAACCACTCACACTCACAAGATTATGATGGTTTGATACAACAATGAAGTATAGATCAACACTAGATCATACAACACTAAACAAACAAGACTTCCAACTTCTCGTTGAAGCTTGAATATGACTTGATCTTCTTTGCTACAAAAGAGATCACTAATATGATATGAAACCGAGTTAGAAAGGTTGAGAGAAGATATGTATGAGAGTATGTTAGAAAGGGATGAGAAACTACTTGGCTTGGCATTGCTATTTATAGCCAATTTAGACAGAGCGTCCACGGACCGCGGACCCCTTAAAGGGTTCCGCCTGTACCAAATTGGTACCGCTATCGACAAATAAGATATCAAATCTTGCCTAAAGTCAACTCTATCTAAGTAAGATTGTGCAAGATATGAAGAGTACAAATCTTCACAAAATATCTAATGGAATCTTCCAATGATCTCCATGATGTAATACATGATGTCAATATGTTGTATTACTATTAATAGAAATATGCAAATGCTTAAGTAGTGTTTGGTTTTAAGAGCCTAACACATTCTACAAACTACTATCATACATAATGCTTAGAGTCATATCAAGATGTTACTAATCATAGATGTAAATGCTTGAATGATGAATATATTGTTTGAGAAAGCTTGTTTTAATATCTAATAAACTTGACAAGCTTTAAGCTTTTATAAATTAAATTTACTTTTGTCGTTAACAAAACTTAGCAAAGATCAAAAATATAAATAACGCTTAATGACGATATTTGTATTAACAATCTCCCCTTTTGTTGAGGACAAAATATAAATTTTATTTTATAAAAGAAACAAAGTTTGTACAAGAGTTATAAAAATATTAGTTTTAGAACTTTGAAAAGGAAATGATAATATAAGTGTATGAATTTTGACTTTTATGAAAGTCAAAGAATTCACTAGTTGATGCATGATGTTGACTTTTTCGTAAAGTCAAAGTATGCGCTTGACTTTTTAAGAAAAGTCAAGTATTATCAATGAGGGTTCTGTTTGACTTTTAGAAAGTCAATTGTATGCGCTTGACTTTTTCGTAAAAGTCAAATATAAATAATTTCCAAGTTCTATATTTTCTCCCTTTTGTCTCAACAAAAAAAAGAGGCTATCGGAATGTAATGAGCCGAGCTATTATCTCCCCTTGTTCAAAGCTCCCCCTAAATTGGGTGCTTTAATGGGAAGATACATGGATTGTGAAAATAAAGCTACAAGAAAAAATGTTAGTAATAATGATCATTCACAAGCATTTCCAAACACTATGTAATGACACCAACAACATAATAAACAACATTCATTAGTTAAAATTTTTCATGAGTAAAGATCATGAAAATAGAACACAATGATGTGTTTCTAGTACAAGAAAATAAAAATTAACCTAAAGAAAAGAAAGAAAGAAAAACAAATAAACGATTATTCTAAAACCATCCTAAAGTGATGGTGGATGGGAAAGAGCGTTGAGACGCCAAGAATGTGGTTGAGGATGAACCTCATTTCTTCGTGGAAGTCATGGACCATAATCCGGTCCGTTCCACGGTTTGACCCGCTTGCTCACAAGTTGAGCAACCATGCCTTGGAGGGTAGAAAGTTTGCGGAGGTTGTGGTGGTGGAATGGTGGATGTGTTGGTGGTGTTGGGGATGTTTGAGTGGTCATGATGGATGCAAGCAAAGCACTTTGCATTTGCATTGTCTCACTTAAGTGAGAATCCACCATGCCTTTGAATTGGTGGAGGTTGTGGAGTTCGGCTTGAATCTCCTCTCTAGTGGGATTGTCATCCCACATGCTCTCCGGGATGTCCTCAATATGAGGGGACATTGATGATGGAAGTGGATGATCCCCGTATAAAGGACCATGAATGTCCTTTTGAATGGGGTGGAAAAGGAGAGGTCTTGGCCCTAATGGGGCGTTTGGGTCAATGGATGACTGAGGTGATTCATGAGCGATTCGCTCAATGGTGCCAAAGGATGGCAATGGTGATGGATGACTTGGCCTAGGAGGCAAGTCTTCCAAGTCCTCTAGGAAAGGATTTGGTGATGTTGGTGGAGTAGAAAATAACTCCATGGGAGTGAGAGTGGGAGACCTTGGTGAAGGTGGTGAGGTGTTTTGATGTTTGGATGGGTGCGGTGGAGGTGAAGTAGGTGCTTTTGATGGTGGTGGAGTGGTGATCACAATGTGTGATGAAGTGGTGTAGCTAAGGTAAGGTGTGTATCATCTCTAATGGGAGATGAGATGGTGAGTGGTGAAGATTCGGATGATGAGCTAAGATTAACAAAACAACAAGGCCTTACGCTCATTCTAGCGGTTTTCTTGCAAGGTTTTGGTGATGATTTAGTCATTTTTAACTTGGGTTTTGATTTGCTAGATAGTAGTGAGAATGAAGAAGGTGTGAGGATGATCATGGTAAAACCTTTCAATTTATAGAGGTGAGAAATTGTTGAGAAAAGGTTTGATTTGATGTTGAACCATTGAAGAGATGAGGTTCCTAATGATTTGGAAGTGGGTTGAATGCTAGTCATATCACCCAAGTCAATCCATACAAAGAAGATGGAGTGAAGAAGAAAAGATATGCAATAAATGTGTTCTAGTGAGTGGAATTTCCTAATATTCGATTACCCACTGTTTGAAGGTACCAAAAATTTGGTTCCTTCCTTTATAAAAAGGGCTCCTTGGGTGGATTTTTCAAATTTTTGAATTTTGGTGGAAATGGATTTCTTATATACCTTAGTGAATAATACTAGTTCTAATAACGATAAACTAGTTAAGATTGATTTATAAGTGATGGAAGATAATTTGGAATTACGAAGAGTCGAAATTGAAAATTACCGGAGAATCCACGCACCAAAATAACACACGGACGGTACCCTAAAAGGGTGCCGTCCGTCCGCCTCGCATGGTATGGCGGTACCAAAAGATATAAAGGACGGTACCAAAATTTTGGTGCCGTCGGATCCGTGGAGTCTTGAATATTGAATGAGGTTTTCTCAAAACCCGAAATTTCGAAACCCGAAATTTTCTCAAAACTCGTTATACTAAACATTTCCAGTTAGGAAAAGTAAATAACACATATCTAAACATAGAGGAGCATAGATTTTGAGCAAGGCTTATTGATTTTCACAATATAGTGAAAATGGGTAAAATTTGATAGCATACTTGTGCTATCCCCCTGCATTGGATTGTTAGTATACACCATTGTTTTAAGTTATATTATCATCCTACATAATAAAAACAACTAAATAGTATCAAACATTAACGATAATGCATTGTTCCAAACACTCCTTAAAGTACCCTTATTTGTCCAATTTCTTGTAAATCTTGTTCATCATCCTACCAAGGCACTTGAACATTCCCTTAGTTTGTTTGAATTCACGATTCATTCTCAATCTCGGAAGAGATGTGTAATACTCTTGAGGTGGAAGACGAGAGCTTGGAAGACCATCCTCGAAGCTATTTGATGATGATGATGAAGGAGTTGGAGGTTTAGCTCTCTTGCCTTTAGTCTTAGCAACTCGAGCATCACTCAAAGGTACAAAGATGTGAGGGATGAGATCATATTGAAGGTGCATCCCTTTTGGGGTTGGTGGAATTGGAGCGAAGTTTCTATAGAGACGGGTGAGAAGCATCCCGTATGGAAGAGCAACGGATCCTTGAGTTGGAATATCAATCATTCTCCTAGCTATGTAGTAGGCTAAGTTGAATGGTTGTCGGGTGGACAAGTTGTAAAGCATGTGGCAAAGACAAGCGTTTATGTGATCCCTATTTCCTATGGTGCTAATGACGTTTGCTCTAAGTAATTCCTCCCATTTCTTAAATTCGTGCTTAAGTTCATTGAGCTCCATTCCATATGGATCTCGGTCTACCTCCTTTCCCTTTCGGGTGACTCGGGTTGTATCCGTTTTTGGGTTAAAAAGGTGTTCACGGATGACATCCTTATCGGCTAAACGGGTTATGTAGGGAAGAGAGCGGTCATTGATTGCATCAAGGGCGGTGAGTGACCACTTATCCGTGTAGACACAAGTTCCTCGGTTGGGAATTCCTAGTACTCTAGCAAATTCACTTAGGGTGATGGTGTAGTCATTTTGGTTGATTCTAAAGCTAAGACAAAATTCATCATCATCTTCATCACTAAAACCGGTCACACTAGCATAGAATTCTAACACGAACCTAGGACAAATTGGTTCATCAATGTCAAGAAGACAATCGAATTGAATGGCGGCTAGTTCTTCACGAAGATTGGTATGCTCAAGGAAGGATGGGTGAATGGTTCTACCTCGTGGAAATACCTAGATTCTAGACCCTAAATATTTCTACTTGTTCCTTGGTGAGTCCTTTGGTTTTGTGGTGTTTGGGAATGTAGTTAAGAGTGTCTTTGTGATCATAGAATCTTGCGGCTACCATGGTTATTCCTAAGGACAAGAATTAACATGTTAAAAATAAGATAAATTTTAACGTTTTTGATTCTAGTGTGTGCCTATATGAAAACAATTTGGAGTTGAGGTTATCTCGACTCATTTTATGCACAAAATGGTTTTAGTGGAGTGTTTGGCAAATACCATGAGATAACCCAAATGCTCCTAATTCAATGTGGCTACATTTGAATATACCCGGGAGTGCATATTAGTTATGCAATACCTTTAGTATTCAAGAGCATGCAAGTGATGAAAATTCTAACGTTTCTATTTGTATTAGCAATGAAAATGTTTTCCTATAAGTGAGAAGCTTTTCAAAACTTTTGACATGGGGTGTTTGGTTGTTTGAATAAGGCCTTATATTTATTATCTATCAATTAGTGGAAACATGATTTGTTTATGCAACATGATAATGTAGTACCTAATTTCAATGACTAGTTATGCAATTTGCCAATTGAATTCATATTTGGTTTAAAAGCATACATAAAACCCCATGTAATGATTTGTGATAGTTTTGTGCATAAATAAGAATCCTAGACTCGAATTAAGAGATGAAATGTAGTTAGGATACTTACAATGATGTTATCTTTAGTGATTAGTGAGTGGGAAGATGACAATAATGAGCTTGGTTTAAGTTTTACGTTTTGGTAAAGTGGGTTGTGAGGAAGAAGATGTTATGTATAAAATTGTTTTGTACAGAGACACCACGGACGACGGCACCAATTTTTGGTTCCGTCCGTGTTGTCGCTTGGTCAGTACTTCTGAGTGTATACAAGACAAAATTGTTTTGGTTTGACTATTCTAATGTTTTAGACTATGTTTATCCTACATGTTTGGTTCCATTAACCCTAAACCAAGTCTAAGAAGATTAAAAGGTTCTCGTTTAAGAGGTTTAGTAAAGATGTCGGCAATGTTGTCTTGAGGAGGATACTTTCTCGATTGAGATGTTTCCTTTTGAACATTGTCGCGAAGAAAGTGATGACGGATTTCAATGTGCTTTATGCGAGCATGTTGAGCGGGATTCTTCTTTGAGATCGATGGCTCCTTTGTTGTCGCAGTATCACAATATCGTTGAGATGAATTCCGTAGTCTACGAGCTTGCTTCATCCAAAGAGCTTGTTGACATGCTTTTCCTACCGAGACGTATTCGCTTCAAGTAGTAGAGATGGCTAAAGCCGTTTGCTTCTTTGCAAACCATGAGGTGATACAATGTCCAACAAAAGTGCAAATACCACTTGTACTTTTCTATCGACATAATCACCGCATGATCCGAGTCGGCATACACTATGGTTTCTATACCCGTTCCTTTGGGATACCATAATCCTAAACACGTTGTTCCCTTAATATATCTAAAATCCTTTTAATGCTTCTAAGTGTGATGCCTTTGGGTTTCTTGAAAGCGAGCATAGACAAACACTAAACATAATGTCGGGTCTACTAGCCGTAAGATAGAGTAGGCTACCAATCATTCCTCTATATTTAGTGTTATCTACGGATTCACCTTCTTCGTCCTTAGTGAGTTTAGTGTCCGAAGACATGGGTGTTTTAGTTGGTTTGGAATCTTCAAGACCAAATTTCTTAAGCATGTCTTTTATATATTTAGATTGGTTAAAGAAAATACCATCTTCTAGTTGTTTAATTTGAAGTCCTAGAAAGAAGTTTAACTCACCCATCATACTCATTTCAAACTCGTCATGCATGATTTTAGAAATCATTACATAGTTCTTGACAAGTTGATCCGAATATAATGTCATCAACGTATATTTGAACAATAATAATTTGTGATTCCTTTTCTTAGTAAAAGAGTATTATCTACTAATCCCATAGTATATTTGTTATCAATAAGAAAGGTCTTAAGACGGTCGTACCAAGCTTTAGGTGCTTGTTTAAGGTCAGATAATGCTTTCTTGAGTTTGAAGACATGATGTGGTTTCTCAAAGTCGGTAAACCGGAGGTTGAGCAACATACACTTCTTCGTTAATAAACCCATTAAGAAAAGCACTTTTAACATCCATTTGAAATAATTTAAAATCATAAGCACATGCATAAGCAAGTAATATTCTAATAGATTCAAGTCTAGCTACCGGTGCATAAGTTTCATCATAGTCGATTCCTTCTTGTTGATTATAACCTTGTGCAACGAGCCTAGCTTTGTTTCTAGATACTATACCATTTTCGTCCATTTTGTTTCGAAAGACCCATTTTGTTCCAATTATAGTTTGATCTTTAGGTTTTGGAACTAGTTTCCAAACATCATTTCTAACGAATTGGTTTAATTCTTCTTGCATGGCCATTACCCATGACTCATCTTTTATTGCTTCATTTATGGTTTTTGGTTCAATAGTGGATACAAAACAAAAATGATTACTTTGATTTTGAGCTTGTGATCTTAAGGTTCTTTGATTAAGTTTTCCTATGACCTTTTCTAATGGATGACTTTTAGATTCTTTTATGTTGACAATTTCCTTATTTAATGGTTCATCTTCCTTATTATTATTAATTTGACTTTCAATTATTTGACTTTCAACTAAGTCATCATCTACCAAGGGTGATGTCTTAGAGGGAGGTGGACTTTCGTCAAACGTTATGTTCAACGATTCCTCGACTATCATTGTTTCTTTATTTAAGACAATGTAAGCTTTACTAGTTTGAGAGTAACCAAGAAATACACCTTCATAAGACTTTGGGTCAAACTTGGTGAGATAATCCTTAGTGTTAAGAATAAAACATTTACAACCAAAGACTTTAAAATATCCTAATGTTGGCTTTTTACCTTTATAAAGTTCATATGGTGTTTTGTTTAGGAAAGGACGTATTAGGACTCTATTTAAAATATATGTAGAAGTGTCAACGGCGTTACACCAAAACTTTTGAGGAATGTTTTGTTCATTAAGCATTGTTCTACTCATTTCTTGAATTGTTCTATTTTTACGTTCTACTACTCCATTTGATTGAGGTGTTAGTGGGCGGAAAAGTTATGTGTTATACCATTTGTATCACAAAAGTTTCCAAATTGAGTTTCGTTGTCAAATTCACGACCATGATCCGTTCGGATCGACACAATTTGACACCTAGAAGATTTTGAATTTTCTTGCTAAGTATTTCAAATTTATCAAAAGCTTCATTTTGGTTTCAAAAATAACGTCCAAGTAAACCTTGAGTAATCATCTACTATGACCAAAGTGTATAAGTTGCCTCCATAGCTTCTTATAGCGGATGGTCCAAACAAATCCATATGTAATAATTCTAGACACTTAGATGTAGATACCATATTTTTAGATTTGTGACTACTATGTGTTTGTTTACCAATTTTGCAAGCGTCGCAAAAGTGTTGGTCATATTTTAGTTTTGGCAAATTCTAACTAACTCTTTTGAAGATAGGTTTTGTATAAGTCTCATATTAGCGTGACCTAGCGTCTATGCCAAAGAGATGAGCTATCATCTAATGTTGTTAGGCAAAGTTTGTCATTATATGTTTTATCTATTTTCATGGCGTATATGTTATTTTTCCTAACTCCTTTAGCTATGGTGATACCATCTTTTAGTATTTTACTACCATTTTCATCAAATAGTACTTTATACTTTTTATCGCATAGTTGGCTAATACTAAGTAGATTAAATCCTAACCTATCCACATGAGCAACATTTTCAATAGTTAGAGAGTTATGAGCAATCGTACCTTTGCCAATGATTTTGCTTTTGAGATTGCTACCGAAAGTGACATTACCTCCGTCCATACTCTTGGTATGATGAGAAGAGACTTTGTTGCCCGTCATGTGTCGTGAGCATCCACTATCTTTTATCCATTCATCGGTTCCAATCCAACTTTCAAACATACCTAAGAAGCGAATAACTCAAACATTTGGTCCCCAATATCTCATGGGTCCGTTTGGGTTAAACATACCATTTATTTGATTCATGTATGGAAATGATGGATAAGGGTTCCATGGCATGTAATCTGGAGTTTGATATGGTCTAGGAAAGTTTTGATTCCAACCGTTGTGTTGGTAGTTATGTTGAACGTTGTGGTTGCTCTTAGGAAAGGGCGTTTGGCAAAAGAAGTTTTATGTCGTTGTTGAGTAGTTTTGATCTAAATTCATTTTAATAAGTCCTACTCACGATATAATGGCTGGTTTTAGTTTAACATTATCATTGATTTTCTTTGTTACTTTAACAAATTCAAGACGGTCCGTATTCGAACATTACATTCTCTTTCAGTACCAGCGGTACCATTTTACTGTGGACGGAACCCTTTTTTGGTTCCGTCCGTCCGTCTTGCATAACAAAAGCGAGTTTGATGTAATGTTAGTCCTTTTCGGCCGTTTGTTTTGACTCTTAGGAATTAAAACTTCATTAAACCCTAGCCCATTCATGTCTCACGGTGTTTTATGGATTTTAACTATTTCATCGGCAATAGCGATGTTTTTGTTAAACCTTTTAAACTTAGAATTATTTTCTATTAAAACTTCTTGTGTGAGCTTTAGTTTTCTATTTCAAGATTTAGCTCTTGACATGATTTACAATCATTGTCATTTGCTTTTCCTTTTCAAGTCGTTTTGCTTTTCTTTTAACTCATATACCTCATTTTCCAAAACTCCTTTTTAGTTTTAGAAATTTATTTTAGTTATGATTTTTAGACTTAGCTCACACAATTGATTATATTGTTTTGCAAGGTGTCATCATCTATGGAAGAATAAGAAGAGTCGGAAAGTACCTCATTTGACTCATGTGCCATTAGAGCGATTTCTTCCTTGCTTGATTCTTCATCGTCTTCACTATCACTCCAAGCACCACTTACAAAAGCTCGTTGAGTTTTGCTCTTAGGTGGCTTGGGACATTCTCTATGAGATGACTTGCATCACCACATCTAAAACACTTTCTTTCACCTTTGATCTTCTTATCATCCCGATCTTTTCGAATGGCTTCTTTTCTTCTCGAGGTTGTCTTACAAACTTTCCTCTTCTTCTAAAGAACTTCTTGAAATCTCTAACGGCCATGGCATACCCTCATCTTCACTATCGAACAAGATTCACCATCATCGCTGATTCCGCCTTTGCTTTAAAACAGCAACGGATTTGATCTTCTCCTTTCTTCCTTTGATGATCTCGAATCTTTCTCCATTACCATTTCGTGAACTTTGAGGTTGCCAATTAGCTCGTCTAGTGACATTATTGAGAGATCTTTTGATTCTTCAATAGCGGTCACTTTAGCTCTCCATTTGGGATGGAGTGCTCTAAGAAATTTCCCGACAAAGTTCTTACTACGAAAAGATTCATCAAGTGCTTTAAGTGATGTAATGATAGTGTTAAACGAGCAAAGCCACAATCAATGGTTTCATCTTGGGGATAACAAATTGTTCATATTGTTGAACAAGAAGATCAATTTTGTTATCCTTGACTTGTGAATTACCTTGATGTGTAACAATTAAAGATTCCCAAATATCTTTGGCGGTTTCACACATAAAAATTCTTTCATATTCTTTTCTAGGTAAAGCATTATAAAGCATCATTTTAGCTTCATTATTTTTAGCAACTAATTTCTTTTGTTCATCAACGGAAATATCCTTTGTTGTAGAACTAAAATCTCCTTTAACAATAATAAACCAAAGATCTATATCTTTTGATTTTACATATGTTTCAAAACGGTTTTTCAATAGATAAATCCATTGGTTTCAAAGAGTGGTGGTCTTTGCATAGATTGCCCTTCTTTAAAGTTTTCGGAATCCATGGATCGTTTCAAGTTTATAAAATACAAGTTATTTTAGAAATTCTTGAGCAACGAGGCTCGATACCAATTGTAGAAAACTAGAAGGGGGTTGAATAGTTTACCGATTAAAAACTTTGTTTTGAAACTTATTGAAAGATCAATTGATATTGATCTTAAGTATGTTAATGAAATATGCAAGCAATATGTAATAAGTAAATAAGGAAAGAAATGATCAAACCACAACAAGTTGTTTATAGTGGTTCGACCTACAAGGACTCTTTTTCCTTGCCCTACTCCACCCCCGAGTCTCACACTCGAGTTTAACTTCACTAGTCAACAAGCTCCTTTCACCGGGGAGAAAACCTTTACACTTCGCTTACACTATTTCCGACACTAAGCTAGATGTCGAGTTCTTTCCAAGGGTACAACTACTCCCACACAATGTATTTTGAGGACTAAAATACTAACCACTCACACTCACAAGATTATGATGGTTTGATACAACAATGAAGTATAGATCAACACTAGATCATACAACACTAAACAAACAAGACTTCCAACTTCTCGTTGAAGCTTGAATATGACTTGATCTTCTTTGCTACAAAGAGATCACTAATATGATATGAAACGAGTTAGAAAGGTTAGAGAGAAGATATGTATGAGAGTATGTTAGAAAGGGATGAGAAACTACTTGGCTTGGCATTGCTATTTATAGCCAATTTGGACGGAGCGATCCACGGACCGCGGACCCACTTAAAAGGGTTCCGCCTGTACCAAATTGGTACCGCTTGATCGACAGTCAAGATATCAAATCTTGCCTAAAGTCAACTCTATCTAAGTAAGATTGTGCAAGATATGAAGAGTACAAATCTTCACAAAATATCTAATGGAATCTTCCAATGATCTCCATGATGTAATACATGATGTCAATATGTTGTATTACTATTAATAGAAATATGCAAATGCTTAAGTAGTGTTTGGTTTAAGAACCTAACACATTCTACAAACTACTATCATACATAATGATTAGAGTCATATCAAGATGTTACTAATCATAGATGTAAATGCTTGAATGATGAATATATTGTTTGAGAAAGCTTGTTTTAATATCTAATAAACTTGACAAGCTTTAAGCTTTTATAAATTAAATTTACTTTTGTCGTTAACAAAACTTAGGCAAAGATCAAAAATATAAATAACGTTTAATGACGATATTTGTATTAACAAAGATAATATTGATAATTTATCTAAGAGTTGGCTAGTCCGTAAGGGAATATTGAGGGCACGGCTTCGGTAAAGACAAATCAAATTCGTTGGAAGACAAAAGGTGGTTTGCTCAAAATCACATAGTTATCGGTGTACCATGGTTCTTACTTGAGCCGAAACATTTGGCTACTCGAGTAATGGCTTTTGGTAAAGAGATTAAAATCCATTATGTTTTCTCAAATCATTGCTAGGGACTAGCAATATCTCGATGTGGGGATTGATGAGTGTCTAAATACTCATCATTTTATCTGATATAAACTGCAAAATCATCCGAAAACACTCAAAATGCATCAAAATGATGAAAATATCACAAATCAGTGTTTTATGTGTTTTAAATACAAAAGATCAAAATCGGATGAAAAACATATCAAATTTGCAAAATTGCGGTTTCAGATCCCCAAGTTTCTAAAATTGTCAAAAAGCAGTCCACGAGCACATAATTTCAAAGAAAAATCACCAAAGGTCCTTTTAAAATCACAAGTTGTCAAATTTAGTCCTTTGGTGAAAAATATAAAAAGTTTGAGAAAATTACAAGTTTAGTCCTTCAACTTTGAAATTTGGCAGAAATGACCCCTGGAAAATTGCAAAGTGGCAATTTTGGTCCTTATACTTTTTGAGAGTGTCACTTTTAGTCCTTGGAAGAAACTTTGCAAGATTGGCAGTTCAAGTCCCTCAATTTCAGAAAATTGCACAAAGGTCCCTATCATTTAAACCCTTTAAACCTAATTTTGGACCCTTGCCTACCTGGACCCCACTGTCAAATTAGTTGTGAACCCCTTCTATTATTACCCTCTGGTCAAACTATGGTCAAAACACTCCACCCGCCAAAGTCTCACCATCTCAATACTTCTCCTACTGACTCACCCAACTCCCATCCCCTCCTCCATTCCACTCCACCATGTCTCCCACCTCCAACTAACATCCAAATAGAATTTAATGCATATCCCCTCCTCACTCAACCCCAATTGTCAAAAGAAATTTTTGGCGCCAAAATCCGTTTTAACGGCCATGATGAATCTAAGCGATCCAATGGTCGAGAATTTGGTGGGATTTGATCGAAATAGAGAGAAATACTTTGGGTATAAGAAGGAAGCAAGAGAGGAAGCAAAGAGGAGTCTTGTAGTTTTATTTTTCTCTTAAAATGTCGTTTTAATTTAGCATCTTTAAATTAATGTAAAACTTGTTATGTTTTGTTAATTTGTATCAAACTTAAGTGTTGAAGAGTATTGAAACTCATTTAAGCATTAATATCAGTTTATGTTTACAATTGATCTTTATTGTCCACTGTTGAAAATCTCAGTTCTTATCTCTTACAACCAAGCTTCAATAAGCTTATTTCTCATTTTAATAAGCTTACACAAGCTTATCATAGCTTTTTGTAAGTTTTAGTTCAAGTCTTTAGCAAGTTTGTCAATTAGTCAACAAAAGTCAACTGGGGGCTAAAATTGGAAATGCAGTTGGAAATGGGTTGATGCAGTTGGAAATGGGTTGCTTTGGATTCATTTGGGTTGATATTTAGGTTAGTGGTTCTTTGTTTCACATGTTTCAAGCCATAGTGGCTAAGGACCAAATTGTAAGTGAATTCCTAAGTTTCATAGCCTAAACTGTTTTAGTAGTGTTAAGTAGTTAAAGTCTTTTTAAAAGTTGTATTTAGAGTAATTAAGCTCATTTGGATCTATATCTTGGGTTAGTTCATTGATTGGATCAGTTTTGAGTCCTAAACAATAGTTAAAGGTGTGTTTGGTTTTACTGCAATAACTGTCCTACTGGTCTATTTAGTGATAGCTTTCTATTGGTTCATGTTTGTTAGGCATAATTGAACTTATTTGAGTCTTAATTTGGGTCTGCAAAACCACCAAGGTCAAACTTTAACAAAACTGTCTCTACTGCTCCACTGTTGAGAATTTGGATTTGCAGCTCATTATTTTGTGTTTAGAATTGTTAAATACTGCTTGCATTGTGCTTGTTCATTCATATTTCATCAACATCAGTTATAAAATTGGATTCAAAATCCATTTTGGTCAAAGTTCTTCAATATCATCAAAAGTCAAATTGTTAGAATCTGTTTTTGAGCCAACTACAAGGAATTTTCTTGAGCTCATTTTTTGGACTTATCAAGTGAAACTTGGCATTCTAAAAACTTCATCTGGTCTTGTTACTTATTAGCATTTTTGTGGAATTTTACAATTTTGTTTAAGGCCTCAAATCTGTTCTTCTTTTAGGCCATAAGTGCCTGTTTCATCGATACTCGATTGACACCGAGTTTTCTCGATTTTGTGCAAGATGCAGAGGGCTCATAAGAGCTGGTCATGGTCTGAATTTTGGTGCATTTGGTCTCACCCAGGTCTAGTCTAGATTCCAATTTGTAGTTTTCATTTTGAGCTTATTTTTAAGCTTGTGCTTGTGTCTAAAGTTAGTACTCAGAATCCTGTTTTTAGCTTATCATCATAAACATAATCTTAGCATCTTGTGATTCTGTGGTATTAGCTTGTTGATTCCTGTTGCATTTTAGTTCTTTTAGCATATTTAAGCTTCTGTTAACAGTAGGTGCTTGTTGGATTCCATTTGCTTAATCAAGTGCTTATTTCAATAAGCACTTCCTCATCAGTTCCATTTTTCTACACACAAGCACCTGTTTTTCCATTTTTCTTATATTCCTAATATTATTTTAGACTTTTCCTGAAATTTTCAGATTTTTCTAAGTTGATTTGTTATTTTTCTTAATTTAAATTAGTTTTTAAGCATTTTTAAATAGCTTTTAATATAAAAAATTAAGAAAAGGTTCAAAAAAAAATAATTTTTCATTTTTCTTAAGTTTAGATAAATATAAAAAGACAAAAAAGTATTTTTCTAGATTTTTCTTAGTTAAATTTGTATTTTTAAGCCATTTAATTAGTTTTTAATAGTTTTAATTCATAAAAATAGAAAAATAATCAGAAAAATACAAAATAGTTTTGAAAATTCTATTTTGATATTTTAGACTTTTCAATTCATAATTTTATTTTTCTAGCTTTATTTCCTAATTTCTTGTATTTTAGGTAATTATTTAATAGTTAAAAATAGTTTTAATTAATAATAATTAAATAATTAGTTATAAAATAATTTTCTTTTCTTAAAATTTTCTTTCATCATTAGGATTGTAAAATGTATTTTTCATATTTTTAGGACTTTTATTTCTTAAATCTCACTTTTTATTTTTATACGTTACGTTATTTTATTTAAACGTAAGTTTTAAGTTTTAACGCTTCATCATTTTAAATATAGTGATAGCGTTTATTTAATAGATTTTATCTTTTAATTTCCTTTAATTTGCATTTAAGCCGTTGTAATTTGTTGGCTTTTCACGTAGTTATAATCATATTGAAATCCTTTTATGTTCAAATTCTCGATCACTTTCGTTTGATAATTCATTGCATGGCTATTTGAGACATAACGACCGGGAGACTCTATACTCCTCGGATCTTCATTGCATTCGTGCTTGGCGGTTTAAGCTTATTACGGTCGCCATTCACAAGTGGTCACTTGTGTGATTTAGCTTGGTACATTTGGGCACGCATCGAGACAATGAAGCATTTAGTACTCGATGACACCAAATTAAATCACAAACAAGCAGTGCGCATATCGGTTTGAGTGAGTCAAATGTACGAGTATCGGGGTCTTGATGCGTGCAAACCGCTGTTTTATCACTCAAGTCCCCGACTTGTGAATGGCGGAATCGTAACAAACTTAAAACATCTAAAGCACGAATGCAATGAAGATCCGGGAGTATAGTGTTTCCGGTCGTTATGTCCCAAATGAGCTATGCAATGGATTATCAAACGTAAAGTGATCGAGAAATTTGAGCGGGAAAAGGATTTGAATGATATTATAACTACGTGAAAAGCCAACAAATTACAACGGCTTAAATGCAAATTAAAGGAAATTAAAAAGATAAAAATATTAAATAAACGCTATCACTATAATTAAAATGATGTTTTGTTTTATGTTTTATAAAAGCGAATTTAAAAACTACGTAACGTATAAATAAAAATGTGAAACTTACACAATATTAACCTAAAAATATGAAAATGATATTTTACAAACCTAATGATAAAAGAAAATATTTAGAAAAGAAAATTATTTTATAACTAATTATCTAATTAAAACTATTTTTATATAATAAATAATAACTTAAAATATAAGAAAATATGAAACAAAGCTAGAAAAATAAAATTTTGACTTAGAAAAATCTAAAATATCAAAATAGAATTTTCAAAACTATTTTTGTATTTTTCTGATTATTTTCTATTTTCTACTAATTTAAAACTATTTTAATCTAATTTAAATTGTGAAAATACCAAATAAAAGGGAAAAATAAGGAAAAATCTTTTTATGCTTTTATATTTTTCTTAAACTGAAAAAATGAAAAATTATTTTTGAACTTTTCTCAATTAATTGCAATTAAAGCTAATTAAAAGTAATTAAAAACTATTTTAAATCTATAAAAATAGTAAACAGTGACCAAAATTAATGAAAAATTCAGGAAAAAGCTAAAATGCTATTCTGGTTCTATGAAAAATAAGAAATGTGGTGCTTATGTGTAAAAATTCAGAGCTGCAGTGTAACTTGAATTGAGATAAGCACTTAGAAATAAGCAAACAAGCACAATAAGCAACCAAACTTCTACAGAACCAAGATTACACTCAAATAAGCTAATATAAGCTAAAACCAACTACTCCTAACCTCTGATAAGCAGTTTCACAAGATCATGAGCTCACTGATTTTAACAAGAAAAGCAGAAACAGTCGATGTTTGAGCTTATGTACCAGCTTATCAGAAAAGCTAGAGCCAAAAACAGATAAGTGGCCTTAAAGACCACCTAGCAGACTACACCTAAACCAAAAATCAGACCCTAACAAGCCTTGTTGAACCACAATGCGAGATCTGCAAGTTCGTATAAAACCAATTTTGACACCTTTTGACTTTTGAAACAGTTGAAAAGTTTGACTTTTGTGGATTTTGAGATCAAATGATTTATTGATGTTAATGAAATATGATTAAGTGAAGTTTTAGCAAGCTAGATAATCAAGTTTTAAACCTATGAGAAGGATTTTGATTGACCGACTTCACGGATAAACAAACAAGAGCGACCACCAAATTATTTTGACTTTCGGTGTGTTTGTATGCAAAACAAAGACAGGCATGAACTCAATAAACCATCTCAAGTCTAAAGCAACTAACCTAATCCAATATATCAACCTCTAGCATGATTTTAAAGCTAAACCAAACACTCCTTTATATGAAGAAATGCAATCTAATCAAGCTCAAATACAAATGCAGCTTATGCTAATCATTAAAACAGGTTTAATATACTAGATTAGAGCTAATGAGACAGCAAATTACACTACTATAACAGATATAATGAAAATGAAGATTGCTACTGTTTAACAAGCTACACATGAGACTTACAAGAAGTCCAGCCACAATGGCTTGCAAAACCAGCAATAGAACCCTAATCCTAACCTAACCTAACTCTGATTCAACCCAAATCCAGCTCTGCTTCACCCATGATCCATTCCATACCCATTTCCATGATCAGTTGACTTTCGTTGACTTTTAGCACCTTTGATTGAAATTGTTCCTAAAGCTTACCAGAAGCTATATAGAGCTTAGATAAGTTTGTTTAAGCTTAAATGAAGCTTATTGAGGCTTAAACATAAGAGTTGGACATTGAAATTTTTTGACAGTTAACTGAAATATATGAAATGGAAGTACCACTTAAATTGATGCTTGAAAACGGTTTATATTGATAGACTAACTTGAAGTGAGTACATAAAAACAGAAAATTACAACTTAAAACTTAAATTGAGTTATTGCTACTAAAAACGACATACACTTTTTTTTAAAATAAGCTAACTACTCTTCTCCTTTGCTTCTCTCCTTCTTTTATGCACCAAAACTGTCTTCTCTCTCTCCTCTGATCACTTCCCAGCAATAACATTGGCCATTGGATGCCTTGGAATCATCTTGGCCGTTTATGTGGTTTTGGCGCCAAATTTGGTTTCGATATCAGAGACAGGAACAAGGTGCATTAATTGTGATTTGTATGTTAGGTGAGGAGGGGGGAGACAAAGAGTGGAGTAGGGTGATTGTTGGTGGCTGGAGGTGTTGGTGTTGCGATGCAGTGTTGTCGGGAAGACAGGAAAAGGGCGGGGTATTATTATTTTAAACGTTGGGTGTTGGGTTTGGTTTCGGGTTTGGACCGGGTAAAATGATTGGGCGAGGGAATTGGATTGGGCTTGGGTTTATATGGGATCCGGTTTGGTTTGTGGAAATAATAACACAAGGACCATCTTTGCAATTTCACAAAACCAAGGGACCAAATCTGTAAATTATGAAGATGTAGTCCAAGGGTTGGTCATGCCAATCTTTAATAGACCAAGGGCTAATTTTGACACTTTTGAAGTTCCAAGGATTAAATATGACCATTTTAAAAATCCAGGACCAAAGCGTAATTTCTCAAATATTTTGGAACTTTTCACCGGAGGACTAAATATGACAACATATGATTTCAAAGGGACCTCTGGTGACTTTTCTTTAAAATAAATGCCTAGGGATGATTTTGCCATTTTCGAAAGTCGGGGGGTGAACCGCCAATTATGTAAACTTTGCTCATTTTTCATCCGATTTTAAATATTTTGCATCCAAACATATAAAATGCAATTTTGGAATATTTTCGTGTTTGATGCATTCGAGCATTTTTAGGCGTTTTGCGATTCGAATTAACAAAAATGATGAGTATTTACACACTCATCGTACAAAAAGATGCGGTATGTTGAATTCAAGTTACCGATTTGAGTGTGGTACAACTTCGAAGTGTGTATGTGATTCAGTGAGCTTGAACATGGGCTTGAAAATGAGAACTCCTTTTGAAGTCGTTGAAGAGTACTAACCCGAGACCACGAACATTGGTCTCATTCGAACAAGTGTGTCCACGAACTAAAGGTAACCGAAACCCCGCTCATCAAAAAGGTGAACGTGAACTCGATCACCAAGACAAATGAGACCGAACCCAGTCTCAAGGTGTGTATGAAGAATGGGACGTCCAGTTGAAACTTGCTCAGAACCAAAGATAGTGCCACCGAGCTCGTAATGACTAAAATCGAGTCATCAAGAAATGAGAACCCAAAGACCGATAGTCATAGACCACAGATGTGTCAATCTAGTATGTGATGAATGTAACTAAAGGGTTGTATTTTTATGCCTTTGTTGTATTCTCGAAGAATGTAATCGAAAGAGAGAGAGAGTGACACGATGTATCAAATTGAACCATGTCCTCTTAGCATAAAAGCCGTTGAACCTTGGTCACCGAACTCAGTCGAGAAGCTTATGAACACGGTCGGTGAGCCTATGAACCATGGGTCACTAAACCTCTGGTCACAGAACCCCAAGGTCATCAACACGTTATTGAACCTCTTGTCACCGAACCTAGTCACCGAGACTTAAAGGATCATACAACTTTGAACCTAGGTAATGAACCTCGCCATTGAACAAATCAACCCTCGATCGAACCCCAGCCTTACACCTTTACCAACCACTTTAGGCTATTTGTATATTCAATAGGGAGACTGTTGGGTCCAATACATTGACCCAATCACCCCGAACAAGATTTGAAAATAAAATAGCCTAACTCACTAAATAAATAGTGGTGACTCACCGATAAAGAAATCAATGAGTGTTGTTTTGTGTTCTTTACTTATCGATACGGTGTCGATAGTAAAATATATGAGCTACAAACAACACCGGGACACCGAGATTTTGACAAATGTCTCGGTGATCCCGAAGACGCTATCTCACATACTGATGAAAAATATGGGTGGGAACTTCCAAGAAGAAGTCAAACAAGTACAAGACTTTACCATAAGAGTGGGAATATTGTGATGACACATTCAAAAGAATGGTTGGTGCTTTTCCAAAAGAGGAAGATGAAGATGGACCACATGTCACCATCATCACATGTCTTTGTATTATTCATGTACCTATATATATGTTTGTAATTGTAAGAGATAGGCATGCATTCCTAAACAAACAAAATACATAGTATTAGTTGATAGGATCATCCTCTCATTGAAACACAAGCATAGCTTGGATCAATGAGAGTTTATTTGTCATTCAATGGGGATAATATACCGAGATTATCCCCGTAAAAAGTTGAGGATGTTATCATGTAGTCTAGTTGGTATTAAGAAATCTTGTAACTATTGTTCATCATGAATAATGGATTTGTTCTTTATTTTTATCAAGATTTACTCAATTATTTGGACCAACATCAACAACTAAAAATAACAGGTGAACTTCTTGATGGGAGACTTGATATTCATGGGGGGAGACTTGAGCTCCTTAGGAGGAGGCACATACCACTCATTCCTATTTGTGCTGGAGCATCCCACAACCGCTCCAAGACCAAGTACAACATTTGTAATCTTTTCTCTTGTTTGTGGCCTTTTATGAACAAGGGTGGTAACAGGTTGTGAATTGGAAACACTGGGAGTGGAAGCCTTGGAAGCATGGGAAGTGGAACCTTTTAAAGTAGTACTCTTATAAGACATGATCCCAAACTCATCATCAGATGTGTTTGAAATAATGATGACATCAACTTCATTTCCTTTCAAGTTAGTATCTGGAAAGATAGCCAAAACAGAAAGAAATCAGAGTTCACCAATTACAACTTTCTTACTTTGCAAACATTAAGTCTAACCTTTCGCAAACTCCTTATCCCCATATTTTTCCCACAAGTCTTCAAGTATCACATCAACAATTTCATCTCCTGTATCCCACTTATCCCATAAGTAGCCATGATATACTCAATCATATCGTCAGATACCTTTAGTTTGCTATAATCCCCTTTTTTTGGCAGATTCTGACACTGCTTGGATTTCTTGCAAATAAGATAGGGTTATTTAGGCTCATTCCTGACTGCTAACCTTAAAATGCCAATCACACAAATACAGAAAACGAACTAACCTTTCATCACTTCAACTTCTTTCGCAAATCTGCATAAATCTTCAAACATTTCATCAGACATTTCATCTTCTTGTAACCAAGTATCCCCATATTTGGCCTTCACATACTTTACCATCTCATCAGTTACTGCTGTAAAAATAAGGTCCTTGTCTGCCAATGTTAAAGTGTCTGTGAGGGTTGTGTGACGAGGGAGGGAAATAATCAAGAGGGTATACAAATAGTTTTTCTCTGGTTGAGTTAAGGTATTGTATAAATGTGTATGGACTATAATATCCTCGACTAACTAACAGAAATCAGATATTGACCTGGGCATTAATGGTCAATGGACTGGTTTAGCCTCAAAATCCCATACTTTGAACTAGTGACGATGAAAAAGGCAAGTTTTAATTCAGCGTGATGTCTTTGGACAAGTTTAGGGACCAACAGCGTATTTTAGTCGAATTTAAATTAATTCTCAAAATACACATTCTACAATTTGATTTCACATACAAATTAGATATTATTAAGAGCCTTTTCGTCATCATCATATTATCATATTTAATATTTTTATTTAGCATAAAAAATAATAATAACAACGATTCTCTATAAACATATTATCATATCAAAAGAAATATCGAGCAAATATATAATTAGGAAATAAAAAAGAACCAAAGAAAAAAAACTAAAGTAACAAAAAGAAAATAGAAATATTAAAAGTCATTAAAAGGTAATAAGACGTCCCCTCCACGTTGGTTATCTTCATTCTCTTTTTATATACAAAACGTTTTCTTGGTTTTTCTTATTAATTAGAGTAAATTGCAAAACTGGTTAATGTGGTTTAACCAAACTGAGATATAGTCCTTGACCTTTTAAAAGTGCAACAATCATTCCTATAAGAAACTTTTGGGTTACATATTCAGTATTTGGCTAAAGTTAAATTATGAGAATGCCCTTGTTTTCAACCTCAAATGGCTAAAATAAATGTTTTTTTGTCATTTAACTTCGATAAGATACTAAATATATAATCTAAAGTTTCTCACATAGACAACCACCACACTTTCATAAAATCAAAGACTCAAATTTAACCAAACCACATAAACTATTTTTGCAAGGGTTCTTTTTGCAATTTACTCTATTAATTATGTTTCATCTGGGCAAAAACCGTTACATATTTTCACAATTACCACTAATAAATTAGGTTGATAGGCTCATTCAAGTGTATACGACAAATGCAATTTATTATGATCTTGCTGATATTCTTTCCCATTAGGTATTTCTGTGTTATGATAAAGATGTCATTATTTTTTTTGTTTAAAACACAATTGAATGAAGTCACTCGTGAAAGTTTGGTAGTTGCATGTCTTCAAAAGCATTTAAGTTATCAGTCATTTAGTGGAATATCCTTTTGATTTTGAATCTCAATATAGCTGCATTCAAATTGGAATTTCGAAGAAAATGGATTTCATCTTCAAGTCGACCAAGATGACCTTCGATACTGCATGCGTAGTAAACTGTTCGGCCCAAGTTTGAATAATCTGAACTTGACAAACTAGATCAACTTTAATATATAGGATTTAAAATGTGAAACAACCACGCCAATCCAAATCCCAAAAAACTTGAACCGGAAAAACCCAAAAAAACCCGATCCGGAAAAACCGTATTTATCAATGACTTAGCTAAAAAAATGTGCATACCCTACTTCGAATTTCTGGATCAGCCGCTGATAAAAGATATACAATGTTGCCCGTTGATCATCGAAGTTAATCGATCATCTTGGCCTGCCGTAAAACATACTCGTGTTTTTGTGTTTGTTATCATCGTACGTGCATTTATTTTTGTCGTCTAACAATGTGTTTTACAATATTAGCAACTGCATTAAAAGCGAGAATGTCCTTTTTAATTGACAAAAGGCTATGAGATTAATCAACGAGTATTATTGTAGAAGAGACAAATGTACATGAATGTACGTTTGATGGGTCTAATCAACCTATATGGGGCTTGTGGAAACCACAATAATAGAACAACATAGCAAATATGTATGTCGGGTATGGAATCACAGCAACAGAAATATGTGGTGGTTAAAACGATAAATTAACAGTTAAGTTGACTTGGGCACAGTGACGGAACAGAATTGGGTCTCGAAGGTCCCAACATCTATTAATTTTACACAGTAGATTAATTTTGTTAAAGACACATCGATTTTTTAAATGATCCGGTCCTAAGAATTATGTTTGTAGTATTGTTTAGTTTATTCTAAGTCTTGACCGGTCGATTGTCATGGTTTATCCCCGAACACAATATTTATAATCTTTTAAAACTTTGGTTGAACATTGTGTAGAAGTTACTATCTAAACTACTATAATGATAATTTACTTTGTTTATAGTAACTAGTATGGTAAACGGGTAGAGACAGGAGGAGGCAGGGTGGACACATGCTTTTAGCAAAAAATATCTAGTGTAAAATTTTTAAAATATTTGCTTCTTTAACGAATCGATTTATAATGGAGTTTCTAAAAATTATCAAAGTCAGTTTTCTCGAGTGTTATGGTACCGTGAAAATATGCGGCGATATATAGTCGCATACGTTAGATTGTGAAAATATGTGTCGATAAAGGTTTTGTCTATGTTCATCCGATTCTTTTACAACCCTATGTATATTAGACTAATGATGAACATGTAAATCGTGATCTGATTGCATCCAAATGCCAACCAATTCAAAACCTTTTTATCTTTTTGCTACAAATATTGTAGTTGGTTAAGGTTTTGAATAAAGCCTAGTTGAATGAAGAGGCTTTGGAGCATCCGATGATATGGGTAAAATAGGAGAATCTGACAAATTTAAGGTAGTAAATACCATTATTATTACGGTAGACTTGACAGTAAGGTCAGTAAATGCTATTCATGTGAGAATAAATCCAGGCCCTTGATTATCAAAGTGACACTGTTTAGTCAAGTGATCCAACGGTTGACATCTTTCCATCCATTTATAACGGAACAGGCAATAAATAATCATTCACCCTATTTACTCCGTAGCGCCAAGATCTAGCACACCATTTTCAAAAAAAGCAAGCAATATATAAAAGACAAAAAAAAAAAGAAAAAAAAAATCAAATCACTGAAATATAAAACATAAAACATAGCTTAATTTCAATAATAATTCTTTCGTCTAAAATTTATTATCAACCATACAAAAACATACAACAACAACAACAAATATCAATTCCGCCGGAGTAAGATATGAGAACCGTACAAAACATAAAAATGCATTATTCTGATTTTCGAAAAAGCCATAAAAATATTTTTCACTTTTGACAGTTTGTTAAACATTTTCTAATAACTTTAGTTAGGTAATAATGGAAACCTAAAAAGTTAGTGTATATATTATCTTTCTTGATGGACAATTATTTTTAGACATGTTAAACTGGTAAGATAGACAATAATTTAAAAAAAAATAAATAATAGTTTTTAGTGTAAATTAAGTGTAAATGGGGAACTAAAGAGACCGTTGGGGCATCGTCCCAGTATCCCTTCACCATAAACATTTAGTCGATCTGTTAAAAGTGCTTTGAGAAAACAGGTCGTGTGTTCAACACCAACTCTTGACTAAGAAATTGGTCTTACAAAAAAAATCAGGTCGGCATTGAAAAAGATCCACGGGGTTAGAGTACGTGCCGATCTTAGCCTTTCTAAGAAGGATACAAAGTTTATACAAATTAGGAAATACGTACTCGGATCCTAATGTTATTTCAAGCAGTAGAAGGTAAAAAATTTGAGTTGGACTCATGATGACGCATTATTTACACAACCCTGCTTACCAAAAGTGATTTTTGTCATAAATTGTCAAAATATTACATTATTGATTTCTTATCCGTTTAATGATTGTTGTCCTTCAAATTTTCAATGCTTTCTTCATGACTCCATTGACTATGTATTTCATTTTAATCATGACTTTTTGGTTTGCCTTTTGTATATTTGAGTCAGGTAAACTTTCTTTTGTTTGTTATGGAACAAAAAGGCTCACTCTTTTGTTTTGTGTAACAATGATGTTTTAAATAACGGAAAATGAGTGCACTCATGGAATAAAGACTCAAAATTTAAACCACTTAGACCATAATAGGGAGGGCAAGACTATGGTCAGTTGGTCACCCTCATCATGACCGAGTCCTTCCTAATTACATGATCATGGGCCGACACGTCTTCAAGTGAGGAATATTTGAGTTTAATTGGGGTATATTTAAGTAGTGATTGTGATCATCTTATTACACTAAGTTGATTGTAAAGAAGGGTGCAGAGAAAGAAAAGAATTGACGCTGATATGACAGTAATGCCGCCATTCGAGGCTTCATTATTACACTTAGTCTTATTTGAACTTTTTTTTTTATCATGATTTCTTGTTAAACTTTTGAACCTAGAGATAGGGCAATTCTGTTGATAAGAATTGTGAGTTTTGAGTTTCTTGCCACATATAAACAAATCGAATTAAGCTTCATTAAATATTAACTAGTTCACATGATACACAAGAAATATATACAGTACATAACATTAATGTGAAATGAATATGAAAAGTACAAACTAGTCGGTGAATTTGTTAAAAATTAATACTGTCGTCAGCCAAAAAACATGCAGTTTAAGAAAAAGAAAAATAACCGTTTTTTTTTCTTGTTTTTTTTGAAAAAATGACAGTTTTACTCATAACTAATTAATTATTTTCTTCTTTAAAGTTTGTAATACTTCGTATTAGTTTCAAGAAATGTTAATATGGTAAACTCGATAAAAAATCTCTATTTATTTTTAATAGTGGACAATTAAATTGACATTGAAAAAAAAAATATGGACCATATATTGAGCCGAATGGAATATCATTTTTTCGTCACCAAGTAGCAATACATTAAAGCCAGGTTTCTTGGATTAATGTTAAAATTCTTGGATTGTACTTGTTTGAACTTTTGATTTATAGAAATCAAAATATGCAATGATATATTTGTGATTTTTTTTTTTTTTTTGAAATCTAGTGAGATTAAATTAAAACTCTTTAGAAATAGGTTACTCTGCAAATAAAATGATGAACATGTAAACTTTTTGAAAAAAATCAAAAGCAAATATAAGTTAACAAAGCATTATAGATATGAATATCCACAATATCTATCAATCAACCATAATAAACTTGCCCTTGCTATTACTACATGTTTAAATGGTGACAAACAAATAAATAACCATTTTTAGAAACTTACATATATAGTTACTCCGTACATGGCAAGTTAGAAGCAACCCTAATTTCTAAGATAAAAGAACAACAAATTAGTACATACTTATAAAATAAATTATAATCTCATTAACTAGGACAAAAGCTCATTAATTAAACTACTACAAAACACACTAATAAACCAATCAAACCATATTTAAACTAGCTAGCACACCATAATAAACTCATAAACCCTAATAAAACCATGTCAAAAAGACATAGACGACGAATCTGTTTTAGGAGAAGACAACGGAAACAAAACCAACAATTCAGGTTCATTCCCTCTAGGAGTACTAAGTGAACTTGGATGCAAATAAAACCCTTTTTCCGCAATAGCTTTATCTTCTTCTTCCACAGGTGTTCTTGGACTTCTGCCACCATACACATCCAGTGTAGACACAGGAGATGACATCATCTCACTGCCCACAAACCCTCTTTGCCTTGAAACTGGAGACATGGTCCTAAACGGTTTGAAGTCACGTGAGCCATTGTTGAGTGTGATTTCTAGCTTGTTAGTGTGGTGTCTTCGTTCATGGAGCTTGAATGGTGGTGTACGGTGAGATGGGGTTGTGGTGGTGGTTGGAGTGGCGCCGGTGAGACGTTGGACGACGGCTCGGAAGGTGGATGGGTCGGCTTGGACGAAGGTTGTGGTGATGGGTGAGTTGGGGTCGGAAGCCATGAGTGAGTGAGTGAGTGTTTAGGGTGGTGAAGTGAGAATGATATGGGTGAGTTTATATATTATGAGAAGTGGGCCAAATTGTGTCATTACACACATTTGAGGTGTGTTGTGTGGTGTATTTAAGGTGTCAAAAAGTGAGAGGGAAAATTCAAATGTTAACAATTTGGCTATAGCATCATTGGTGACATGAATTGTTTTAAAACCTGACCAGATCATCCGGTTTAATCAGCTTAATTAAAAAGAAAACTGATTAAGACGTCTGAAAACCTGATAAACCAACTTGGCTTATGTATTTCTATCTGATTCGAACATCATTTTTTCATGTGGTGGCGTGGTGTTGGTTTTATGGATATAAATTAGTAGACGTGAGTTAGGATCGAACTCGAGACTTTGGGATTGCACACTTTACGTATGAGAATTTAAAGTTAATAATTAAATATAAAATGTTATATTTATTTATTTATTAAACAAAATAACTAACGGACGTTAAGTAATTAATGTAATGGACTAACGGTCGTTAAATGTTTATGGAAAAGGATCAAATTGCAAAAGTTGGGAAGGTTCCTAATCCCTTAAGGGATCCCAAACCGATCGGCCATCAAGAAAAGGAAACAAACCACAACTTGCTCACCAAGTTTACTTGTGATATATACGCCAGTGTCTTGTTTTTCTAATCTCGCTACTATAAATAAACCCTAAAATTGTTTTGTGTGTGTTTTTGTCTCCAAAACCGGTCGACACCTTCAATAGGTTCGATCCAAAGCTTTTCCACAATAACAAGTTATTTGTTTGATAAAAACTAGCGGTACTTTAATTCGGTTTAGTGCGTGTGTACAAGAACTTAGTAATAACATACTTTTGTTATTATCTTGGATTGAATTACAAAAGGTAAGGGTAATTCACATAATCCTAACTAAATCAAATTAGGTTCATCCGTTGCTTAGTTTGTGGATTTGATTCTTGTTCGGCTAGAATCAACAAAGGTACGCATATTCTTTATGTTAATTAATTATTCGTTAATACATCCTTATACGCTTCCGCAATATTACTTTGATGTTTTGTGATTATTTATATGAATGTCTTGATATCTAATTCCAACAGTGGCATCACGAGTCATTGGTTTTTAATGAGTAATTAATTACATAAACGCGTAATAAAACAAATACTTGTATGTTGTTTGATATATTTTCTAGGGTTTGCTGGAGTGAAAACCCTGAATTAATATATACATTAATTTAACCTAGATATTGATTATTAATAGGATTTTATCGAATAAGTTGCATGTGGCTACTTGTTTACACGTATAAATTGTTTATTATATGCGCATTGTTTTTAGTAGTTTATTTTTATTTATTACTTGTTTGTTTATTATGTTAGATGTTTTAAGCAAAGGGTAATTTTGAATAGAAAATAATACGGACTAAACAATGGCGAAATTTAATTGTTTTGGAAGAGTTAAGTTGTCAAAATAGTTTAATTGATTGGTGACTTTGGTACAATGATCGAACAGCTCACCCATTCGAATGAACTAATAAAAGGGGTTTAAAGAAGTGCGATAGTCACACCGAATGGATGTCTTAGGTTGTGCTTTAGCCGTGCACCGTCCTCGCCCTCTCAGAAGTTCGAATGGAGCTACTTAGTAAGCCATATAATGTGCAAGCTCATCTTAAGGCGAATTAGTTTTAATTCCATGCGCCACTGGTGGTAATTATCCAAACACTAAGTGTTTACACTTATGCAAAAGTACGGTATAATGGATGATAATTAATACTAAATTCCTTGATTGGTGAACCCAATACCTCAATCAAAACTTTGATAATTTGATCTTTATGAATTGGTAATAAAAGTTTTTTATTAAAATTATGCTACAAGATGAATGCATGACATCTTTGTACATATTTGATTCGACCACATAAAATCAAAACGAATACCCTTTTAAAATTAAGAAAATGCCATCTAATTAAAAGAACACTTGAAGTTGCAATTTACGCCATGACAAAGATTTGGCGAGATTGTAATGGAGAGGTAAATCTCTATGTAAAGTCGGACCTTACATGGACATATTTGCGCTTTTTAAGTTAGACACTTAAGTTGAGTAGGAAGTGAGACCGGACTCAATGGCATAAGATGGGATGAAACATGTTTATATTTGCAATAGCGTTGGAAAATATAAATCCCATAATGATCTAGGAGTTGGAAATTGTTTGCCAATTAATGTTCGACGATTACCTTATTATATGCGTTTGTTGCTAGCGGATCAACCGATGTGATGAACCTATGATAATTTGGATCCTAGTTTTCGAGAAAATTATATGGTTATATGTTTATATTACCGTTGGGTATATTTATTTTCTTGAAAAGTGTATTATCGAAAATACTAATACTTGAACTTTTTTCTCGTAGAAATGGCTCAAAACACCGATAACACTAACATCGCTCTAAATTCTGCTCAAAAGCTTTTTGATCGAGAAAATTGACCGCTCTAAGAATTTCAATGATTGGCACCGCTCTTTGAGAATTGTCTCGTAGAGTTGTCGATCGTATGAAATATCTTTATGAACCTTGCTCACGAACCAATCGGTCCCGGGCTACTCAAGCTCAAAAGGACAGTGGAAACTTGAGTATAAGCGTCATAATGATGTGGCTTGTCTTATGTTGGGAACAATGGAATCGCTTTCAAAAGCAGCTCAACATTATTTCCCATATAATATGCTCAATGAACTTGAACTATGTTTGAGAAACCACCGCCACGAGATTTATGACTTGACCGACGCTACACAACAGAAAGGTGGAGAGGGTAAACCCGTAAGTGCTCATGTCTTTGGAAATGAAAGGTTACATGGACCACTAAAAGCACTTGGCAAAACTTATGAGGATGACATGGTCGTGAATCGATTAATCGATCCCTTAACAAGGATTTTAATGGTTTTGTCGAAATTTCAATATGTAATGCGTGGGAAGAGCGATTCATCGACCTACACGCATTGCTCATTGATTATGAGAAAGGGTTGCCTCAAAAGGTTCCTACCGCCGGTACTTGCTATTCAGGTGGAAGAATTAATAAGCCAAAACCGCAGCGCGAACAACAAGAAGGGAAGGGTAAGGAAAGGTTGACAAAGGCAAACAGTGATGGCCTATCAACCTCAACCCAAGAAGAACCCTACTCCTAGGAAGGATAATCCTAAAAGGATCAAGCATGCCACCATTGCAAGACAGTTTGGGCATTGGAAGAGAAACTGCTTTCTATCTTGATGAATTGCGGACAAATAAGATGAATGCCGGGTCCTCGCCCGGCTTCTTGTAATTTATTTGTCATTGAATTATTTACTCTAAATCATAATAATTCACGGTATATGATACGGGCCGTGGTATTCACATTTGTAATACACCGCAGGGTTTAGAGTGGAAAGGAAGCTTGCCTATGGGGAGCAATATCTCGCGTGGGAAATGGCGCATATGCAAATTGCTGGAAGCCATAGGAACGCTTAGTTTAGTATTGCCTTCGGGTTTAGTCATCGTTATTAAACAATTGTCATTACGCACCTTCTATAATTAGAGGTGTTGTTTCTTTCAAGTTTGTTGGATGATGGTTTTACTCATACTATTTCAAGTAATGGAATTGATGTTTCTTTAAATGGTGTATTTTATTTTAAAGCAATTATCGTGAATGGTGTGTTTGAAATTGATATGATTGGAAATGTATCTAACAATAATAATAATTCAATGTTTAGCATTAACAAGAAGATAAAGTTAGACTTGAATTCTTCTTATCTTTGGCATTGTCGACTTGCTCATATAGGCAAGGCTCGCATGCATAAGTCGCAACAAGAAGGGCTTTGCAAAATATCAATGATGAATCATTTGATAAATGCGAGTCATGCATATCCGGGAAGATGACTAAGAAACCTTTCATAGCAATATGGAGAGGCTTCGATCTACTTGGTCTTATTCATACTGATGTGTGGACCACTTAGACATGTGTCAAAGAGAGTGCTAGCTACTTTTAACCTTTATCGATGATTTCACCGTTATGGTTATGTTTATTTACTTAAGCATAAACATGAGGTGTTTGAAACATTTAAGGTTTTCAAAGTCAAGTAGAACCGCAATTGGGAAAGAAGATTAAAGCTCTTCGATCCGATAGAGGAGGCGAGTATCTAAGCCAAGAGTTTAAAGATTACTTAGGCGAGAATGGAATTGTCCGAATCTCACTTCTCCATATACTCCACAACAAAATGGTGTATCTGAGAGAAGAAATCGTACATTGTTGGACATGATACGATCTATGTTTAATCTTACTACTCTACCTTTATCTTTTGGGATTATGCTTTAGAATCATTGCTCGTATTCTAAATATGGTTCCCAAAGAAGGTTGATAAGACACCATATGAAATATGGCATGGTAAAGCTCCTAACTGTCTTATTTAAAGGTCCGGGGTTGCGAGGCGATGTTAGACGTGACTCGGCAGATAAACTCCAACAAAGATCCAGAAGTGTATCTTCGTAGGATACCCTAAGGAAACTATGGGTTACTACTTTTACTATCCAACCGATAATAAAGTAATTGTTGCTAGGTATGGAGATTTTCTTGAAAGAGATCTCGATCTCAAGAATTCGATGGGAGAGTTTATGATCCGGAAGATGATCATGAAGATGCATTACCTTCCGAAAACACTAACGCATTTCGGTAGAACTCGATAGTTTGGGTCCTCCACCGAAGTTGAAGTGATTCCGTTCGTCAGATCCGTAAGGAATATACGTGCACCGAACGCCTATGTCTTAACGTAGAGGTTGAGGAAACTATGTTAGAGATCTTGGAGAGCCTACTAGTTATAAAGTCGCCATGGCAAGTCCCGAAAAGGATAAATGGCAAGTTGCAATGAATGGGGAAATGCAATCCATGAGAGAAAATGAAGTCTGGTAGAGGTTGACTTACCTCCAAACGCCTCGGTGGTTGGGAGTAAGTGGCTCTATAAGATTAAGACCGACATGGATGGCAATGTACACGCCTATAAAGCTCGCCTAGTTGCAAGGTTTTACTCAAACTTATGGCATTGATTACGAGGAGACCTTTTCTCCCGTGAGCGGACATTAGAGCTATTAGAATTCTCATAGCTATAGCAAGATACTATGACTATGAGATATGGCAAATGGATGTCAAACCGCTTCTTAAATGGTCGCTAGATGAAGACATCTATATGAAGCAACTCGAGGGTTTGTGAATCCACAATTTCCAAACCGTGTATGCAAACTTCAAAGGTCCATTTATGGATTGAAGCAAGCATCAAGGCAATGGAATAAAAAATTTGATGAAGAAATCAAAAGGTATGGATTTGTTCAAAATTTTGATGAGCCATGTGTATATCACAAAGTTAGTGGAGTGATGCAATTTTCCTAATTCTTTATGTCGATGACATATTAATTATGGGAAAAGACATTCCAAGCATGCAAAATGTTAAGGCATATCTTGGGAAGTGTTTTCCATGAAGGATTTAGAGAAGTGCATACATTCGGGAATTAAGATCTACCGAGATAGGTCAAAGCGGTTAATTGGTTTAAGTCAAAGCGCTTACATTGATAAAATATTGAAGAGATTCAAGATGCAAAATTCCAAGAAAGGATATTTGCCGATGGAAGTAAAGCATGGCTTATGTAGCGATATGTGTGCTTCAACACCGCCGAGGTGGCACGCGTGCGAAAGTTCCTTATGCTTGGTGTAGGATCTATTATGTATGCTTGTGAGATGCACAAGGCCGGATGTAGCGTTTGCTCAAACATGACCAATGATATCAACAGTAATCCGGTAATCTTCATCGGATTGTTGTTAAACATATTCCAAGTATCTCGTAAATACTAAAGATATGTTTTAGTGTATGGTGGAATTCCGCATACGAGCTTGGTGTTACTGATTCTTGTGATGCGTCCGGCAGTGTGATAAAGATGATACGAAGTCTCGGACGGGTTATGTCTTTGTCATCAATGGAGGAGCGCTTGATGGAAGAGCAAGAAGCGTACTACGATGCGATGTACGCAATGAAGCGAATACATAGCCGCCTTTAAGTCGCAATGGAGGTCGTTTGATTAGGAAATTCATTTCGTGGCTTGGTGTTATGCCTTCAATTGAATCGCTTATTGATATGTATTGTGACAATTCCGCAAATCATATTTGCCAATGAACCCAGAGTCATGAAGGGCACCGACATTTTCTACTAAGTATCACTATGTTCGGGAACAACTCGTGAAGGTGAAATAAATCTCCGAAAGTTCACATGATGATAACTTAGTGACCCGTTCACTAAGGCTTTAGCTAAAGACAAGCTTGTAGGACTTGCCAATGGAATTGGACTTCGCTTAGCTAAAAGTTTCATGCATAACTGTGATTAGTATTTGGATAAAGGATATTGTAAAACATTTATTATTTTAATGAAATAAAGTTTGGATTATGTTTATTTTCATTTATAATATTGTTGTCCTATATTTGCATGTTTAATCCGTGAATAACTAAGTTATTTTAAATGTCCGTTGTCAATTAATGATATGGGAGTATCATTAAACTAAGACAAATCTGAGAGATGTGGTAGAATATACTTGAAAGTATATTGATGAGAATGCATACTAATTTCAGATGATATTCAATGAATTGAATATAGGACTTATCCCAACTACATAATTTACTTTGTGGATATTGTTATAAGTAAATTATGAATAGTTATCCTCGGACTTGAGATACCGATAAGTGTCATGAATGTAGTGCATTTCGTGGAGCAACTTAACGCTATACGTGAATCGGTAGTCATAAGGGTTGTTTTCGTAAATGTTACAAAGTTTGTGGGTTATTCTTGTAGTCAAAATAAATTTGTTCCTTCAAATTTATTTGGAGTTTAATCTCTTGGCCCTCGTAGGGTTGACAAGATGTTTGTCGTACGCACCCAAATCTCCCTAAATATGTTTAGATGATTCGGTAATCTTGGTCAATCACTTACAAACGAGAAATGAATAGTTATATAAAGAATGACTTAATTCCATATCTTTATTTAACGTGGTATTAGAAACAAAAGGATAATAATAATGAAATCATTAAAAGGTTTTCCGGAGCCTTGCTCGAGTTGTACTAGAGGCATCGAAGTGTTGCTAGACGCTAACCGAATGTGATCACTCTATTAAGATATATCCAGTGGGAGTGTTGGTTTTATGGATATAAATTAGTAGACGTGAGTTAGGATCGAACTCGAGACTTTGGGATTGCACACTTTACGTATGAGAATTTAAAGTTAATAATTAAATATAAAATGTTATATTTATTTATTTATTAAACAAAATAACTAACTGGACGTTAAGTAATTAATGTAATGGACTAACGGTCGTTAAATGTTTATGGAAAAGGATCAAATTGCAAAAGTTGGAAGGTTCCTAATCCCTGGGGGATCCCAAACCGATCGGCCATCAAGAAAAGGAAACAAACCACAACTTGTTCACCAAGTTTACTTGGAGTATATATAAGGCTAGGGGTCTTGTTTTTCTAATCTCTTGTATCATAAGCTAAACCCTAAAATTGTTTTGTGTGTTTTTGTCTCCAAACCGGTCGACACCTTCAATAGGTTCGATCCAAAGCTTTTCCACAATAACAAGTTATTTGTTTGATAAAAACTAGCGGTACTTTAATTCGGTTTAGTGCGCTGTATGCTAAACTTAGAATAACATACTTTTGTTATTATCTTGGATTGAATTACAAAAAGGTAAGGGGTAATTCACATAATCCTAACTAAATCAAATTAGGGTTCATCCGTTGTTTGTTTGTGGATTCTGATTCATTGCTAGAATCAACAAAGGTACGATATTCTTTATGTTAATTAATTATTCGTTAATACATCCTTATACGCCCGCAATATTACTTTGATGTTTTGTGATTATTTATATGAATGTCTTGATATCTAATTCCAACACGTGGTACGTTAAATGTATGTGTAGTAGAGTTTATATGTCGTTTTAATTGTATATACAACCGACGTAGATATTGTTATGTAAAATGAATGATGACACAAGTCATTAGTTTACCTAATTACAAAAGAGCAAATGGCAAACTAATGTACTCTTTTGTACAAGAAGTATTCGACTTTAGCTAAATTCTACTTTTAATGTACTCTAAAAAAATAATAATAAAAAAAAGAAAAAAGAATAGTTATCAAACATGAAAGTTTTTAAAATTAATGTTTTTGGACTTTTAAATATTTTGTAGTGGTCATAGTTTAGCTAGCATGGTTTATTAGTGTGATATATCATAATATTCGGGCCATGTTAATCACTTCCTAGGTTTGAGAAGTTGTGATTACGGATTTTTCGCCAATTAAGAGCAACCTTCCAAGTATTCTTAGCAATGGAACAATAGACGGAAATATGATCCTCGGATTCAACCTCATTGGCACAAATTAAGAAAAGTACCGAGTCCAAATCAATGCCTCGCTTATCGAGATTAATTTTAGTGTGCAAAGTACCGAGTCCAAATCAATAAAGTTAGTTGTGCATTACAACTTTTTCATAAGCCGTATGACTATAACGACTTTTATTACTTATTTACCACACTACTACGCTAGAATATTTTGCCAATATGCATATGCATGTGCAAACTATGATGACACAACCGCCAAATTTGGGTTATTGACACGATTCAGCTTTTTAGATTGACCCCTTAGTTTGTTTGTTCGTTTGTTTTTTTTTTTTTTTTTTCAAAGCTATAAACCCGAAACGCGGAATCAGAATATAAAGTTTAATAAGCCAAACGCTTAAAACTGCTGAAATACTGAACAAAATCGATAAAAACTTTGTCAGATCGAAAAATAAGAGACAAAAGAAATATTCCCTATGGATGTGACCCCTTAAAGAAGGTTTATATAGTACAACCCCCAGCTAAATGTGTCATGTACTCATGTGAGTCATGTCACGACTGTAACCCAATGAAAATGCATTTACTCTTTAAATTCGAATTTCATGAAAGCATACTCTTGTCACTATGTCTTGAGTTAACAAAACAAGTATCCAAGTGACATATGATGCTAAGAATCTTACTCCATACTCTAAAAATCTTTGTGTAAACAAATTTTTTACATACGCGTCTTACCGTATAGACATTGTAGGTGAGAGTAAATGTTAAAAGTGGCGTGAAGTGAATAGAGTGAAAGAGTCAAGTCAGATCAAATGAGAAGAGGTCTGGGTTAAGTCATGTCAGTCAGTTGTGTTGTGGCTGGACCCTGGTTTCATATGTCCTAACTTTGCCAACATGTCTTCCAATTTCCAAATGTATGTACCAATGATTCCCCTGCATTGGGTAATATCCATTTACTTATCAATCTACATATCCTAAACTTTTAGCTTCATAGACTTGTTTGTCCTTGATTAAAAAGCCTGAGGTGAATGTACTAAAATAATATGACATGAATTGAATAACGAGTATGAAACTGTTTTAGGTTTAAATATCTGATTTTTGAAATGTGGGATACAAGTCATACAACACTCGTCAATGTTAGAAAACCTCCTATCGTGATTGCAACCGGAGGCGAATTTAGAATTTTATGTTAAAGGGGGCCGAACTTTTTAAAAAATATAGTTATGTTACAAAAGTAGCGTCGTGTTATAAAGTGGAAGGAAAACAAACTATAACAACTTTTTTAAATAATAAACAACATGTTTTTTTTCGGTATTCGGTTTTTTCCAGTTGAAATGAAAGAACCATCGAACCGGTTATCCGGTTCACCGATGAACCAATGGGATTTGATCAAAGCAGAGCTCGCCTCCCAAAAGCAAAACCAACCATTTCAAAAAGCATTGTCTTCTTTACTTATTTGGTAGTAAAGCAAGGTAATGAAAATATTATGCCTTTGTAAAACTAATGAGGTCGATGCATAATAATAGGTGATACAATACAACAGGGTTTGTGATAGGAAGTTGTATACTTCTTCACGTCCGCTTACTTTATCTTTAATATACATGAGACTAATCGAAAATTTACATTGAATACAAGATTTGGGCTAAACAATTACTAAGGTAGTTGGACCATTGAGGCGCCAAGACCGCTAGCCCCTCCGCCCGCCTCCCTTGCAACCATTGTACATCACTTATGCACATCAACTTTTTCTTTCTCGAGATCACGATACAACTACTATTACCCTGCTATGATTTTATCATCACACTATGACATAAATTGAATAACAAGAAATAGACTCGGGTTTAAATATCGATTTTTGAGGCGTAGATTGTGGGTTACAACAGTTGTTTAGAGCAGACTACTTTCGTGCTTGCAAGTTGCAACCATTGTCCACCATTATTCATAAATCAACTTTTCTTCTCAATTACGACTACACAATTTTTACCTTTAACCACTTTTCTCAACAAGATATATATCTCTAACTTATAAATATCCTCACATGTCATAATTTTTTTTAATGCTTCACAATTTTTCTTCCCTTTTTTACTGTATGAAGGGTAACTCGGCAATAATCAAACATCATTTTTTTAGACATTGAAGTAGACTTTGTATAAATTAAATTTTTTAAAACAAAAAACAACAATTTGACCTTTTCAAAACAATATACTCCTTCCTAAATTTTATGTCCGTTTTAACTTTTTGAATCAAACTTTGACCCTAAATATTTTTATTTATATTATATAATACTTAATAAAAATTATATTAATGAAAAATACATTTAAAACACAATCTATTAATGATTATAATATAATACAAACAAAAATATTTAGGGTCAAAGTTAAATTCAGAAAGTCCAAATGAACTTAAATTTTGAGACGGAGGTAGTATTTGTAAAGCAGAGTGTAATGGTCGGTTGACCTCTCGGTCGGCCGGCTTACCCGACACATCACACCCCTTTACACCACTCATAGTGGGACATGTC
This sequence comes from Chrysanthemum lavandulifolium, assembly GCA_022545495.1. NCBI lineage: Eukaryota > Viridiplantae > Streptophyta > Magnoliopsida > Asterales > Asteraceae > Chrysanthemum > Chrysanthemum lavandulifolium. The sequence goes on along the minus strand of CM040239.1, from coordinate 278,446,488 downwards.
CCATATGAAGAAATTGGATAAGATGGTTGCTTTTGCGACCGATTCAAATGCAAACCAAAAACCCAATTTTGATATTTGCATGCTTTTTTAAAAAACAATTTGGGGATGTGTTCTCCTTGCTACACTAAGTTGTTCACGAAGTGGTTCTGGAGAAAAAAAAATTGATGTAACAGTGAGGATGTTAAGTTGGTCTCTTTGGTCATTATTACACCCGGTCTAAAATGTTAACGATGAACAAAATCGGGGATATTAAATGGCATTGTTTAGTGGAATGATTAAGCTTGAAAACAGGTTATTACTTCGTTATGAAAATAGATACAAAATGATATCTTAGCTAAATGAAACCGAATTTAAATATATATATATATATATATATATATATATATATATATATATATATATATATATATATATATATATATATATATATATATATATATATATATATATATATATATATATATATATATATATATATATATATATATAGGCACTTTATTTCGTAACCCACTTTAATCTGCGAATCAATGAGAACCACCTTTTACAACTAATAATACACAATGTACAACATTTAAAAGCTCCATGCATTTTGTTATTTTATTTAATTCAAAAGGGTATAATAGTAAAAGACATTTTCAAATTATTTTTGTATTTTTAGATAAATCCCGTTTTTTATACCTTAATTTTCGAGGTTTTTTTTTTTTTTTTTTTTTTTTTTTTTCATGCATGTTTTTGAATAATTTAGTGCATATATATTTTTTGAAATTAATTTTTTATTTTTAATTCTGAAATAATTTGTTAACATGTATGTTTTTCATAGAAGGTGTATCTGTTCTTTTTAAAATAATGTAAATTTATAACAAATCAAAAACATAACTGATATACACAAAACTCAATATTAATTGAAATACAATTAAAATACAAATAAAAAAATGGACCTTTATAAAAAGAGATGCATATACTTGTATTTTACATTTCGTTAATTACAAATACAAAAAACACATATGCAATAATCGCATCTCTTCAAAAGTATCAAATTATCTTCATGTATATATGTGTTCATCAACTTCAAGGTATTCAATGGTCATCATCTTCATCAATCTGAAAAAAAGCAACACAAAAACAATTAAATAATAAATAAATAGGAAACAAAATTTAATCACAATAACCAAGATAACCCTTGTGCACAATATAAGATGCATAGGCACAATTTATAATATATATGCATAATTTTTTCCTTAATTTTATATCAATCATAAAATACATATGCACTCTTTCAGATATTTTATATCAATTATAAAAACACATGTGTACCATTTCATTCAGCCTATATTAACCATAAAACATGTATGCATTTGAAGTTTTTCATCAGATTCTTTGAAACATATATGCACGCCTTCCAAAAATATACATGTGTACTTTGAAATTCTCTATCAAATTCATTAAAACACATATGCACAACACTTTTATTGATTTTAGACGAACCAAAAAACACATGAACCTTAAAGCACATATGCACCCTAAAACACGTATGCACTATTTCTTAAAACACATATGCACGCCACAAGAAACATATATGCACACCTTCCAAAAACATATGCGCATGCATTCCAAAAACATACATGTACGCCTTCAAAAAACACATGTGTACTTTGAGATTCTCGTCAAATTTATTAAAACACATATGCACACCATTTTTATTGATTTTGGACGAGCCAAAAAACACATGAACCTTAAAGCACATATGCACCATAAAACACGTATGCACTATTTCCTAAAACACATATGCACGCCATTAGAAACAAATATGGACTATTAAAACATATACGTACACTAGAAAACAACATCATAAATAGTTATATTTGGTCAATTTTGGGAATGAATCATGATGAAACGTCTAAACAAGAGTTATAAATGAATGTTTTTAACTCTTATTCTATATTTAACGCCTCATTTAAAACAATTTATTTGAAACGATATCAAGAGGCATTACAAGTTTTATAATAGATTAAGATTAAATATTTATTATCATGCATGTTTTTACCATTAACATTTATTTGCAATAACTCTTGATGCTTGGAATCAACTGAACCCTTTAATAAATATTACCAAAGAATAATAAATATTAAAAACACAAAGAAGCTAGCCATTGCGATAGCAAAACATACTTAGCAGAAATAGAATTGCTTACCGTCACATAAAGAAAAAAAAGAAGTGAGCCATATCGCTACTAACCGCCATTCACAATCGACGTATGTCTTGTTTGCATATAATCCGCTTAGTGGTGCAAAACTTAATACCTAAAACCGGACCTTTGTTTTCATTTTCATCTCATCTTTCCGGTTTATCCTCATCTATCTATAGTATAATGATCTGATTTAATCAAATATTAAATCCCCTCACCGAAGAACAAGAAGTTTTTGAGACATTTAAACACATAAAACCAATATCTGAAACTTTGATCCTTCAATGATAGCTTTATTGAAGAACAAAAACCGTTTTCGATCTACACATAAAAAAATTCGAATAGAACCTGTTATTGACTTTGTAGATACCACGACACCACTCACACATCCCGCCGACGATAAAACGCAACCACCGCGACTTGACAAAGTGGTTTCAAGATCGAAACCTTCATTTACGCTAGAGATTGAGATGAAAACATCACCAATAGAAGGAGATCTAGAGAGAGAGGCGGCTAGGTCATTATAGGGGAGAGGAGCGGTTATGTGAAAAAGATAGAGAGAAAGACGGATTTTATTTTGTTTCAACTGATTAGATTGAATACCCAATTAGTAAACAAGGAACAATTAAAAAAGCTCATTTGTAATCCCTAAAATACCTCTAACTATTTTCAAAAGTAAACATAATCTTCACTTTATTACATTTATGGCACAAGTCATTTTAACCTTGATTAACTAATCCAAAGGCTAAAAAGTAGTTCTCAGCTCGTGCACTTAAAGTAGGTTCTAAAATAAAGTTTCACTATATATATATATATATATATATATATTATATAAATAAATATATATATATATACTCTTTTATAATATATATATATATAATATTTTGAAGCTTGAAATTATTTTTTTCAAAAATATATATAAATAAATGAATAAATTATTAAATTTGGGTAATTCGGTTATTCGGTTCGGTTTTCGGTTATTGGGGTTCGGTTTTCGGTTCGGTTTAGTCAATTTGAATTGGTTCGGTTTGGTTTTCGGTTATACCCAGAAAAAAAAATTAACCGAACAAACCGAACCAACAAACCAAACAAACCGATAACCAAACAGATAAACCCCTACTACTACTCTCAAACTCAAAGTATCAAAAGAATAAAAAGTAGATGTTACAAATGGATCAAGTACTAGATTTTAATGGCCCAAAGGAAAGCTTAATCCTGGCCTAGCTTTTGGTTGTTGGGCTTGATCCAGAGTAAACCCCTTAGAAATCTTAATGTCCAAATCCACACTTTTTAAGTGTAAAAATGTTCAAATCATACCCTTTTAATCAAATATAGTTAGTCCGATTTAGTGCTAAGTTAAGTATATTAAACTCGTTGCTAAGAAGTCAATTGGCAACATCCTCTCATTTCTATAAGCAACAGTTAAGAAAATCGTAAATTAACTGAAGATACACTCAATCTCCATAATCCGGCTTTTGCAAGTAGAGTACCTGAACTAAGAAGATGAAATCCGACAAAGTCTTACTGACTATCTATATTCTCTCTTAAGAACAAGCATGATAAATACTTGGTTTTATAAAGCCGCTTCTCAAATATCCGACAAAGTCTCACTGACTATCTATGTTCATTTCCTGTTCTCTACCAAGTTTTTATATTTGTATTGAGTGCTTATTATCTTTAGCATCGTTACTTGGGTTTCTCATACCAAAATTCTTCAGTGCGCATCAGTTTATTACCACTTACCATAATTTGATTAAGTTTAACTCGTTTTACTATAGGGATTATTTAACCTGAACTTATCCTTAAACCATATTCTTAATTACATTAGTTTTTGGTCAAGCAGACAAGTTTCCGTGACAAATGTATTCAAAAAAATAAATAAGATTATATAAAAGATTTTAATCATAAATCGGACATATTAAAATACAGGATCTTGAGTATACGTCATGGTCAAATTCCAACAAAAAACGTATAGTATATTCAGTTTCGAACATAGTAATTCGTAAATGGTTTAGAGTTTAAGTTCTTAATTAATCTTTATGAGACCTAAATTAATTCAAGAAAATGAAAACACAATACACAAATATTTGGTAAAGGATACCTTAAAATTTAATTTAACAATGCAACCAACATAATATAAGTATAAAAGTAGAAGGTGATTTGTACAAATTAGTGGCGTATAATTCTCTTCAAGAACCAATATTAAGACTATAAAAGTAGAAGGTGATTTGTACAATTAGTTTTGAATTTTGATTTTCTTTTTCAATTTTAACTTTAGATATTTTTATTTGTATTATATAATATTTAGTAAAATTATATCAAAATACATTTAAAATTAATTTATTTATATATTTTCAGTCAGTATTATATAACAAAATAAAATATCTAAAATCAAATTCGAAATATGGGATCGGAGAGTATATTCAACGTTTGTGTACATTGCATGGTGACGAAAATGAGCTACGGATATAGATAAAGGAATACAGTTAATTGTATTATGTTCAACGTCCTAAAATTAAATACTCGTAGTATTATTTGGAAGATGTCATATGTATTATATTCAACGTCCTAACATTAACTAGTCAAACGGTGAGTTGCATGGTGAAGAAAATGAGCTACAGATATAGATAAAGGAATACAGTTAATTGGCCATTAGACATCTTTAGACTCATGAAATTTCGTCTGTCACGTTCAAATTTCGTCGAATAGTTTATATAATTTTGGACGTATATAGTAAACTGGTGAATTCTATTATTTTTTTAAAGGCACGTAATATCATTATAAAGTACAAAATCACTGATACGAGGATAAGAATGAGAATATAAAAGCAATATTGTTAGGGTTATGTTATACAAACCTTCCTTATACTGTTATATCAATAAGTTTTGGTCAATCAGACAACCCGCGATGATACCGTGATGTTCGATGATGATCTAATGATTGAGATCCTCCTATGATAAGGTGTGGATAACTCACCCCACCCGGGATGTGATATAAGAACCCTTCCTATATTGTCACATCACAGGGGTTTAGTCAAACCGTACAATCCTCGATGCACACCGTACAACCCGACGATGCGTCCAATCATTACAAACCCTCCATATGAAAAGGTGCGGATAACTCACCCCCACCCCATATTGTTATGAGGTACAAACTAGCGAACTCTTATATGTTAGAATTTGACCAATCATTATGAGGACTAATCAAATGAAGAGAATGAAAGCATTATTAGATTTAGATTAATTTTTCATGCTTATTCAATATTCTTAGGTCATCATAAATAGTGTACATAACTTCAACCATAAGTTAATTAATATGGGCTAAGCAAGAAATCACGTAATAAGCAAATACGAATAGGCCTATAATAACTAAGTCTAATACTCCTCCACAATTGAAACGGGAGACATTCGAACGTTCATTCAGTCATGAAACTCGAGAAACAATACACTTGGAAGCCTTTTGGTGAAAATATCTGCATACTGAAAACGCGATAGGACATGCAAAACACGAACTTGTCCCGATGCCACATAATCATGCACAAAGTGAATATCAATCTCAATATATTTAGAACGCTGATGTAGAACCGGATTAGTAGACAAATAAATCGCACTAATGCTGTCAGAGTAAACCAAAGTAGCAGTAAACAAAGCTGCATGTAACTCACGTAAAAGGTTTCGTATCCACGATGTTTCAACCACCACATTAGCAACCCCACGATATTCTGCCTCAGCACTGGAGTGAGACAAGGTGGCTTGTCACTTAGCAGACCAAGACAATAGATTATCCACAAGAAAACACAAGAACGGAGGTAGAGCGACGAGTCTTCGGATACCCTACCCAACAAGATAAGTAAAAGCTATAAATTGAGTGGTAGTAGTAACATGCAACTGAAGACCATGATCAAGAGTACCATGAATATACAAAAGAATCTGCTTTAAAGCAGTAATATGAGGCTCACGGGGATTAGTCCGGTCGCATAAAAGTAAGATACTGAAGATCATCTGCCAAGCTACGATACAATGTGGAATCAGAAACTGGGTCACAATCAGGATCCAACTTGGATTTAGTATCAACCAGAGTCCTGCAAGGATTCCAATGCTGCATGTGGGCTCTCTCAAGTATTTCCTCATCATATTTGATTGCGATAGAAACATGCCTACCGAAGTCCGTTGAGTCGAAATGCCAAAGAAATAATTAAGAGAGCCAAAATCGGTCATAGAAAATTCGGCATGTAAGGAGTCGATGACCCGATGTAGAAATGCTGCATAAAATGTTGTAAGAATGATATCATCGACATATAATAATAAAGCAATGTCAGTTCCGCGATGAAAAATAAACAAGAGGAGTCAGTTTTGCTGTGCTGAAAATTGACTATGGTAGCATAAGAGTCAAAGCGCTGAACCAAGCACACAAGGCTTGCTTATGCCCATATACTGATCGCTGCTAGTGACAAACATAATCTAGGTGAGCGGGATCAACGAACCTCGAAGGCTGATGCTTACAAATTGTCTCAGAAAGATGAACAAGAAGAAAAACATTCTTCACATCCAATTGATGAATAAAGCAAGCCCGCGAAACAACAAGACTCAAAAAGTATAGATAGTAATCGGTTTAACAACGGACTAAAAGTCTCATCACAATGACTCACATTTGTCGACTAAGACCATTAGCTACTAAGCGAGCCTTGTACACTAAGTAATTCATCCGCATTAAACTTATGCCCGAAAATCCATATAGATCACAAAATATTCAAATTAGTAGGATCGGGCACAATCACCCATGCACCATTAGTAATTAAAGCATTATATTTCTCTAACGCAACGTTTTTCCAACTAGTACACGAAGAGCATGAATATGCGACTTGGGAATTAGGGGACATAGTGGCGACATTAAGAGACATACATTCAAGAGGTTTTGAAATACCGGACTTTGCACGTGTAACCATGGGATGAACATTATGGACAGGGTCACGTGATGTTTGGGTCACGGAATGAACAACATCGGGGTCAGAGGTTGAGGTAGTTTGTTGTTGGGCTATAAGTGAAACAATCGGTGGTGGGCTAGGATTTGTTTGGTGGGTCGGGGTTAGTGGGGTAGTGTGTTGTTGGGCGGCGAGAGAAGCAATGGGTTGTGGACCGTAATTTGTCGATGGGTTGGGGTTATTGGAGCCGTTTGTTTTGAAAGAACCTTCGATCGAAACTCGCTATTGCTTAGTGATTTTCATGCAAATTTGTCACGTTCAGAATACATGTGCTTTGGCCGTTGTACCATGGGAAACATACGACAAATGTGCTTTAAGAGAATTGTGTTAAACACGAATCTCGTGCCTCGACGCTTTATTGCTTTATTTTATTATCGTTATTTAGAGACCGCCTTCTACCTCTAACCTCTTTACATCAGTATTTAATTTTTGTTATTTATTTACTGTTAATTTTAAGTTATTGTAATATGATTTATATTAATTAAATTATAGATCGTTTCCCTACATGACAGAAGTTCAATATATATCTCAAATTTACCATAGATCCAATGAACCAATCATAGCCATTTATTTTTCTAATAAAAAAAATAAAAATAAATAAACTTTCACCCTTTTTTTAAAAGTTAAATATCTCGCAAACCGTTAATCGTTACGAGAAAAAAATCATACCATCGCCACGAGAATTAAATTATATTTCTATAGATATGCACTTCTATATATTTTTAACGTTTTTTTTTCAAAATTTTGGCCTAGAAAAATCATGTTCGATTTTTACAAATCACATATGATAATCACATATAATTTTTGCAAATCATATGTGATTTGTAAAAATCATATATGATTTTATTTTTAAAAATCACATGTGATTTTTGAAAATCACATGTGATTTTTGAAAATCACATTTGATTTTACAAATCATATGTGATTTTTCTGGTCGTAATTTTTGAAAAAAAAAGTTTGTCGAAAATATGGAAAAATGCATATCTATAGAAAGCTAATTTAATTTTCGTCGCGATGGTGTATTTTTTGTAGTTTGAAGATTTACCATTTGCAAAATATGTTATTTAAAAAAAAAGATAAAAAATGGTTTTTTTTATTTTATTTATTTTGTTCAAAAATAGATAACTAAGATTGATTTATTGAATCTATGATAATATAAAATCTATATTAATCTCAACTCTTTCCTACATTAGGCTATAAACTTCTGACCCAATTACCTTGAGCTTATCCTATCTACTTGAATAATAATAATAATAACCAACTGACTTACCTCAGGTGGATATCTGAGTTTTTTTTGGAGCTTGGGGAGAGGTTTACCCAGGTTCGAATCTTGCAACTGACAAAGAAAATCCCGATTTTTTTTAGTGTGAAGCTGTGAGTTTTAGGGGTTTTTCTTTCGCGGGTCTCTCCTAGTGGTTCGGTTCCCCGAGCCTGCCCGTTTGAATGGTTTAACTCAGGGATCGGATTTCAAATGTGGTGCCGTTCTAAAAATAATAATAATATAATAATAATAACTACTCGTTATAGTGAGTAACAATTTGATGATGAAATATAACTCAGGTTTCAAAATACTTTGGTGAATTTCATAAATAAATATAACAATGTTGTGTAAATTAAAATTACTGAAAAGGATTTTTTACAATATGTCATGGTGGTACATGTTTAAAATATTTAATCAACTAAAATTATTACATATAAATGTAAGTTTATATTATTATTTTTCAATATTTCTCTTATTTGCCGTGTTTGACCTATTTTTTATAGAAATAAATTTAATTTAAAATAGTTGTGCTTAATTAATACTTCTAAAGCCATGCTCCTATAACACAAGTTAGAGAACCCCTAAAATTAAAGGTAGCTGAGCTATATGAAAAAAGATTGCGTAAATGTTATTATTAATAAAATATTTGTGTTCGCCGACTAGTTTGAAATCAGATGCTCTAAAACATTGTTCATCAATTTTTTCATTCAATTCATACAAAAATGGCGTAATCGTTTTAAGAACTATTTTAGCAATATTTCATTCCTTAACCTCTATTTTGTTGTCAAATGTTTTTGGAATTCAGTGAAATTTTTTTTCGAAAATATTTCCTAGATTATTTCCAAAAGTGAAGTTCCCTATTTTTTACATGATCCTCTCCTTGTAAAGTTTTTATTACTTTTATTTAACAAGTTAAAAAGGAAAATAAAATAAAAATATTAAGGCATTAAATTTACAAGAAAATGCATTCTTAACTAGTGAACGCAGGACGGTTCAAGTCGTCAGCAAAGTTTATCTCTATATATAGTGAGTGATTTTTCTTATCTATTATAACAGTATAAGGTAATGTCATTTACTAATAACAAAGGGAGTGAAGCCCGTTTGGAAAAGAAGCGTAAAGGAGGGTTCTGGTTACGGAAATGGGATTCAGTAGACGTGACCAATGTTTTTCTGGTCATGGGAATGCATATCTTGGCTATTTGTGCACCTTTCATGTTTAATTGGGGTGCAATCTGGGTGGCTCTTGTAATGGAAGTCATAACAGCAGTCGGTGTGACGATAGGTTATCATAGACTTCTCACCCACAAGAGTTTCAAGACCCCAAAATGGCTTGAGTACATCATAGTCTATTGTGGTCTCCACGCTGGTCAGGTATCGTTTTTATACATGCATATACATGCCCAATATAATTGAATCTTTGGTTTTTCTTGTTTCTGTATTTTCATTCTTGAAATTTTATGTGTGTGCAGAAAGAACCAATATACTGGGTGAGCGTACACAAGTACCATCACACGTATGTTGAAACAGAAAAGGATCCCCATACCCCAAAAGAAGGTTTCTGGTTCAGTCATATGGGATGGTTGTTTGACAACGATTACATTGCTGCAAAGGTACCGGTGTTTATGACCTAAATTATTATGCACATAATTACCTTTGTATGTTTAGCAATAGTATATAAAATTACTGATTTTTATATGTAATTGATCAACTGAAATAGGTTGGAGAATCAAGAAGCGGGGACTACTCAAATGTCCCCGAGCTAAAGGCTAATGGTTCTATAGGTTTCTTCATAGTACATACGCTTTGGCATAAGGTTTCACTTGCAATCCTACTATATATCCTCGGAGGATTTTCGATTTAGCTTGGGCCATGGTAAATAATCACTTAACTTTCGTAAACAGATATTAGATAGATCCATATATACATAACTTTTCACTCCAGATTTTGACTTTGTTATAGGAGTCCATTTTGATATTTTATGAAATGAATTCATTCAGGGATACGAGAGGTGGTGATTCACCACTTCACTTATTTCAAACTCTGTGTGCCATACATGGGGTGAGAGGCCATGGAACACCTCAGATACTTCCACAAATAACTGGTATGTAGGTTAGCTCTTTAAACACAAGATAACTTAACTAGATCATTTGTATATGGTAATCACTATTTATAATAGGTGGATCGCTATTTGCACTTATGGAGAGGGATGGCATAACAATCACCACGCGTTTCCAAAATCAGCTAGGCATGGACTGGAATGGTGGCAATTCGATTTGTCATGGGAGATAATAAAGTTTCTAGAGACTATTGGATTAGCAACAGATATCAGGTTACCAACCGAGGCCGATAAAGAGATTGAAGGTTCGTTTAAATGATAAAGAGGGATTGAAGGTGCGTGTGGATAACACCAAACAAAAAGCGTAAGTAGAATGAAAACCCTTCAGGGACTCTAAATGAACATATACATGTAAGTGTATGTTTTTACGAGGTTGCCAAGACTAGTGATAGTCATGGTTGTTCTTGTTAGTATTAAGTCATGTATGTCTGTAACAACTTTGTTTTATGAGTATGGAATAAACCTAGCTAACTATATATTGTGTTTGGAGTTTGGAAGGACCCTGTCTTACTGTCTATATGTTTTATTATTTAGACGTGTTTAAATTGTGTATTGTGTATTAAAAAAAAAATAAAAAAATTGTGTATTGTGCGAGTCCTTTTGGTGTAACGCATAGGAAGATAGTGACATATATTTGTTCTCTTTTGGCTCGTCGTATGAAAAAAGCTCATAGACTTTACTTAAGTAAACACTACTACAAAAAGGGCATAAACCTAGTTGAAAATGGTCATAAATCTCGGTTTTACATACGGGCTCTAAGTACCTGTAATCACCATAAAAAGGATTAATTATCTACATTGAATATCTCCCTCAAGAGTTTATACCTACAGTATTAAATAAGCTTTTAGAAGCCAATTAATATACGTACAACAAACCAATTGACGTGACTCAGCCAGTCATTTGAAAATTTCCGCACCATACTTGGGGGATGAATGTTCATAGATATGGTTATGTATTTTGTTCAGTTGATATTAATACAATTGGAAAGAAGCCACTACCATCTAACTCACTAAAAGAGAAAAAAGAATAGATCGAGCAACCAATAACAGTTATGAATTCGTCATTGAAAAGTAAAATTGTCACGAACCAAGTGGAGCAATGAAAACAAATCAGTTTTAGAAATCAAGTTGAACGATTATTAATTATCACAGATATTTAATGATGCAGATATTATTGATAGTAAACACCTAAACTCTGCATACAATGTTGGGATTTTAGAACAAGTTAACCAATTAACCTCTACGAGTACGCAGCGGATAAAGATCTAGTAATAGCAATTAGGTTAAACACGTAATTAATAAACAATTAATTAATAAACAATTAATTAATAAAAGGGATAAAATAACACCTAACCTTGCTTGGCAATTGGACTTTAGTAACGAACAAGAAACCAAACGAAACCCCAAGTATATAAATTAGATACCCCAATGAGTATCACACACAAACCCGATAACGTATATGTTCGATATATGGCTAGTCGAGAACGTAAATAACCAATTAACACTTTAACCCACTTGAATATTATATGGACAAGAAAACCTTCAAACCAAATTGTTTCTTTCCTGCCATAATGTTACTGTACAAAAACAGTAAACAAAACAAGAAGATAAAATCTTCTTTACCCGATATCGGATGAGACGTAACCGATATATTCTGCATTGTTTGTCCGAGGAATAAAACCAAAACAAAAACCCTTTTGTTGATGCTTGCTGCTGTCGACCAGGAGGAGCAGAAACAAAACACCAAACGATAAAACCACCTAAACACTTGGATTAAAGATCGAGCAAGTTTAGGAACCAAAGAAACCTTAATCGACTTGAGAATGGAAGTTGATTAACAATCTGAGCTGGTAAACAGAAATCGTTTGGGATAGGTTTAGGGATATGTCAGTAGGGTGAGGTTATTGTCAGAACCAAATAAATCATGGTAATCATGGTAACCAACATCAACCAATCGATTATTTTGGATATTAAATTTTATTATATAATTCAAAGGGTATAATGGTAAAATGCTTTTTATTTTATTTTGAATAAAAAACGTTTTTAGTTCCCAAATTCTAGGATTTTTACATATGTATTCAAGTTCGTCCAAATACACATGTGTCTCGATGTATGCATCTGCTTTTATATCTTTATCATAATCAATTTTTCATTATACTAGTTCAAAACACGCGTGCAATCTTCATATTGGTCATCATCCTCTTTGTAGTCACCGCAAATGACAAAACACATATACACACTTACTCATAAGCTATTCTCATCATAAGACAATCTAAACTTGCACGCTCAATAACATTTGCCTTTGCAATTTCTCATCAAATTTATTCAACATATTTGCACCGGCCGAATAACATATGTGCACAGCTTCCAAGAACATGTATTTACAACTTATCGTCAAATTTATTAGAAGACGACATTAAACTTCATATCGAAACCAACAAAACGCACATAACACAAGTATGTATAGATCAAACACAAAAGATTTAAATACCGATTAAACCACCAATAAAACATTAATGTGATCATTAAAGAACCAATTAAACAAACAAAACGCATATAATGTATATGTTTAAATCCAAACACCAATCAAACAAAAGATTTAAACACCGTATCCATATCGATTTATTAGATCCATATATACTAAACATATATGTTAAGCCTTACTGTAGTTTAACACCATCATACCTATAGATATGAAAAAAATATCATAGGGCTCAATTCTTTTCATCTGTTAAATAGTTTTCATCCATATATCTAAAAACTAATTCTATAAATCAAAGTCAAAAAAAAAAAAAAAAAAAAAAAAACTTATGTACTAGTTTGATAAAAAAAAACCCGAGACTATTCTAAGCATACATAATGCATAATAGTAATTACAATTACAAACATAGAACCAAAGTATCCGATTGAATTTATCACATTGTTTCACTAAATCTTTTTTATATTTCGATTGAGAACATATATGATATCTTGTATAGATGTTCAAAATAACCACAAGATAATGAAGCAAAGTAATTAAAAATGATAAATGAAAACTAACCAAAGTAATTAAACCCATGTGGAAAAAAAAAGAACGGTCAAGAATAAAAGTGGAGTCTTTTTAGGTTAGGGGATATGAAATTCTTTATTTGCCCTTTTATCATTTATTTAATATAACTTGAACTTTTAATTTATTACCTTTGTGCCACCATTGCTTATATGTCGTGAGTTTGCAAAATTTATTTGGTCTGTCAAGATTGTTTATATACAAAACCAAACCGCCTCAGCTTGGGTCTTTGCTTGGTCGAGAAGCTTAAAGCCCAAACAACCCATCGCTCTTGCACCCAATCATTCGTAGGAGTCTAGGGCCCAAGGCACTCCATTTCGACCCAATCAGAACTCAAATAAGCCCATGGGTCGTCCAAATTGATCGGGTCAAGTAGCATGCATATCGGTATGTAATTCAAGGTTATATTTACGTCGACACGTATACTGTGTTTATCGTGTGTGCCCTCATCGGCTCACACACACTTAGGTGGTGTTTGTTTTCGACTTAATATGAATAAAACCGAATCTATTAAGTCATATGAAAACTGTCTGTTTATGACTTTATAGTGAAAAATGACTTAAAATATTAAGTAATAAAACTGAGGGTGTCTGCATTAAGTCATCTGTTAATTAAACATGACTTAATAGAATATTTTAACAAACAAGCCCTTAGTCGTTTTGTCGTGTTTATAACTCCCACAAACCAACATAGAATCCCGACATTATAACCATTTGGTATCCTAAGTTGTAACATTAATCCTAAAGATCGATACAATCATGCAAACACCTATAAAATTCCAGAAAGTTCATTTCAATCGCGGCTTGGCAACATGGGGCCACTTTCTTCTCAGACAAGGTCATCATTTAATACTGTGAAGAACAATGAAGGTTGAGAGAGATTTTGGAGGGAAAAACCGTTGTATTCTCATTAAGGTGGAAATGTAATAACTTTACAAGTATTTAAACCACAAGCTATCTAACTGTTTACAACTAAGTCCTTATCTAAATTACATCTACAAAAGTAGTTCTTGAAATACTGAATCTGTTAGGTCACTAGTTTTACAACACAAGCTTAATAGAAAGAGATAAAGGCGATTGAACAATAAACCAACACACACACACACACGATAATGATACGGTTTAGGCGTAGGATATGTGTGAAAGGAATAAATTGAACAACCAACCCTCAAGTGAGGGTTATACAAGAGTATTTATAGGAGGGAAGCTAGGGCAACACTCCTAGTTCCCATCCTTTTCTTTATGGGCTTGGGCCTAAGCTCATGGGCCTTCTACATAAGCTTAAGGCTAATAACAAACATAAAGGCCATAATTAAGCTAACTATTACATGTGAATTACTAACACTTGATTTAGGTTTAGGAGGGATTCAAACAATCTCCTCAAGTGTTAGTGATGAAAACGTGAAGTGTTGATGTAATAGTAGCTTTGACGCCTTCCCGACATTCTTCTTTCTTTTGAGAAGAATTGCCTTGATTCGAACAATCTCCCGGTAGAGAAATTGTTTTCTTTAAACGGTTCGCTTTGACGCCATCTTTAACTATGTTCTTTGATTATTGTTCTTTGTGATGGAAGTGATAGTATGTTGTTGTCTCGCATCAAGTCCGCTTTCAGTTCCGCTTCTTCACATAAAGGTGTCCACGTCATTCTTCAACATGCTCACACGCTCTTTAACGTTGGATAGTAGTACTGATGAAATTCTTTAAGTCTTTAACTTTGTAGATTTTTGGATTGACGAAGAATCATTCTGACTTTTGTGTTGCTTTTGGATAGAACTTCCATTAGTGATGATGTTGGCGTGAGCATGAGAAGAATCTGCACGATCATTCCGCTCCAGAGCTTCCATAAGAAGTAAACATGAAAACGGTTAATAATAAGCGGATTCCGGCACTTACAAGTTAGAACTTCGAGAGTGTTAACAGCATAGTGTGAAAACACAACTCTAATTCTCAAAAAGCCGCTCTCGAACTGGAGTCCCATAAGTGAGATAACGCGATGTACCGGGCACATCTACAGCTCAGATGAGTCGCGAGGTACAATCAAGCATCACCTCATGACCTGTGAGACCGCTTGAGACACACTAAGCGTAATCCACGGGAGTTACCGAAGTGACTCGCTTGTGGCTGTTTGATGTTGACCACGGCAGAGTTTCCATTCAATCACCGAGGATCATGATGTGAACCTCTCATAAATGTTCTCGACTGCATCGCTAAGATCCGTGAAGGACTCGATAACGCACCACCGATGTTCTTATTGTTGAACATCGAGTGATGAAATGTCAAGTGTACCTAAGAGATCTTTTGATGAATCTCGTGGCTCTAGACTCAATAGTGCTTTTGGTTTTCCCGAGCGGAGACTAGGGAGAGGTCTCTTCTTCAATACCAACAATCTCAAGAGAAAGCCAATAGTTTATGTAGGGTTCCCTGTGAGAATGAAACAAGCTTCTTTAAGAGAAACTTCATGGTCGAGAAGGTATAGTGCATGCGCCACCGGGTCCATGACGACTTTTAATCTTCAATAGCGGGCGCCACTAAGTGACAACCAAGAGTATATGAATTGAACCCGTGTCTCACCTAAGTTGAATAATTTGAGGGCTATTTCTTTTCACCCTTTCTTTGCATTTCTTTTAATTCTTCAACTCCTTCTTTCTCCGATTCTCATTTTCTCCTTTTAATAATCGCACCTAAGGACTTCTAAGTACTAACTATTTGTGATGTCCTTGGTAGATCCCTCCGCTCTGGCGGATCATAGGACTGTTATTCCTAACCTTAATCTCCTTATAACTCCATTGCCATAAAACCATTTTTTATGAAAATCTCTCAAAGTGTTTGTGAATGAAAACATGTTTGAACACTTCAAGAGTTTTAGATTTTCGAAATACTCCCTCCACATGTGCTTAAGAGTTTTACGGAAATCGCACAAAGAGGAAAGAGCGCGACTTTATGAATTGATCAACTCAAGATAGACAATCCCCGTGAGACACGGTTACGTTGCATAGTTAAAGAGTTACATTGTCGCCTTTAGGTGACAACTAGCTCTAATAACTACCTTGAAGGTGTAGACAAGCCTCGAAGGTTGTCATACCCGTCGAGTTCATGTCTACCAAGAGTTTCTCGAATGGTACTTTCTACTCGGACAAGTCCTTTCATGAGACACGCTACATTACTAACGAACTAGCTTGAAATTATTACCCGTCCCGACAAGTCTTTTGAGTTACTAACGCTTAGTACCACAATTCGCTGGTTAAGTCTATTACACAAAGATTCATTTGCATTTACACAACATATTTCTTATCACATAATTTTCTCCCTAAAAAATGGCATATATAAATGTTATTTTGAAAAGTTGAGAATAAATATGACCATTTCGAGTGTTGGAAAGATGACCACTATGAACAATTTGTGAACAAAGTTTTAATTCAAATACTCCCCTCAACAAGTGATATAAATGGTTGAGGTTTTGAAAATCATATGGGAAGTACTTGTTCTTTTGAGCAAAACCTTGAAAGATGAAAGGTTTGATAGGTTTTACTCAAAATAAGAAGCTTTCGCTCCTTTTATAAGGATTGTGCAATCAAGCGCACTACGTGGTCCTTTCTTGACAAGAACGGGTTGTACATCACATGTGTGCACAAGCCATAGTGATAATAAACCATACATCCAAAATATAATGAAAGAAGCAAGCTCAAGGGTACCGAAGTCCATGATGTTGCCAGAGGCGAATCGGGCGTTGATAGCCGGTGATGTTAATCATGGGTCGACCACCAACAAAACTTTCCAACGCTTTGAACCGATCCTTCGATACAACCTTTCATCAATCATTCGATGATCCTCCTCACATCCCTTCAATCCCGAGAATTCCATCGCTTAGGAGACCCAATCTTTGACGATATCCTTCAACCTATAAGCCAATCCGTCCCTAACCATCTTCAAAGTGTGATCCCCAAACTTGTGAAGATCACTACACGCCATTAAGCAATTTTGTTGAAGTTCACCGCAGAAACAACGCCGAATGGTTTGGTCGATGAGTGTATATTGCGAGAGCCGGTTGATGTCGGAAAGATCAGTCGAGGTGGAGTGAAGTTGACACGGGTCCGATATGATTCAACCGCAAGTCGGAGATCTTCTACACGCTCTTTGATGACTATGCGTCCGATGAAGATGAACAATGACTTGATGAATTCATGTTGTACTTCGCTTGAAAATTGTTTCACGCGACCGCACTTTGGCAAGGTACATGTCTTCAATGTCGTTGATAGACAAATTCTCAAAGTTAGCTTCAGAGAATGCATAATCCTTTCGCCTTGCCTTTTGACCACAATATTCTTGAGAAAGGTGTAGTCCCATTTGGATGAAAGATCAACGTGTTTGATGGCAACGATACTCTTAGGACCGAACACCGCATGTTGAGACTTCTCAACTGGCACTCAGTAGTAGATTCTTCGACGTTCCGCCAATGGTGAATCCCATACATTGCATCACGGTTATACTCTTCCACATTGTTGGAGAACAAGTGGTTAGCTCTTTCCTCGATGGCTATGCGCTAGAGTATATTCTGCCGGAATGGAAGTGTCAAAGATGTAGCATATTTCCTTGAACCATCGCCACCATGTAGAAGAAATTCCAAGTCTTTGTTGAAGAAATATCGAATGGAATCCTTGGCTCATCCGTCACAATTGTTGGTAGAGGTTTAGACCGCCTCGTGTAATATGGAGGTTGTCCCGCTTGGTGAAGTCGATGTTTGCTCGGGTTGAGCCAATCCATGTTGTTAGACATAGCTCGAGCAATGTTTTCAAGGTGATATTCGACCTCGATGGCACTTTCCGAGCTATCTTTAACAGCTGAAAAGCTTCATTCTTGATTCGCCTCAACTCGATTTCGCCATTTTCTTTACTCGGAATTTTCTTGCAAGATCTTAGCATGCTCCAATGTATTACCGCTCACCGATCTTGACCTTCACAGATAGGGTGGAATTAACAAGTGTAGAAAACCATTCAAATTCCTCCAGGTCATCTTCATCTAGCCATGATACGACGTCGACCGTAGGCGCCTTCTTATTCTTTTCGTAGGCCTAGATGAGGATTCGGTTTCTTAACTTGTTTGGGAGAGGTGGGTTGTTATAGGGGCTCACGGAATTCCTCATCGTCACCACCCGTGATACTCAAAGTGATCACCGGTTTCGAGTCTTGGGTGGTAACCTAGAAGAACTCGAGGTTTTCAACAGAAGAACGAGGAGGAGATTGTCTTGGTGGAGGGCCTTCAGGTGGAGGTGGCATTGATGAAGATTCACCGACTTCTTCAGGCGTTTAGCGCAGAGTTTTGTCCTTATCATCGCCGCCCTTGGTCGCTTTGGTTGAGTTGTCGATTCTTTGCATGAAGACTTGAGTTGATAGTCTAATAGAGTCTCAAAAACTTAGCTTCATCCGGTGAAGGATCCACTCTTTTGACATTTGCATCACCAATTTAGCGATTAACTCATTTTCGTAAAGGTCGATTCTTTGCTCATTATATTTTTAACCAATGCAACGATGTTTGGAGTAAGTTGTCCGAGAATACTTCTCGAGTCACACCGGGACAGATTTAGAAGAAACTTGTAGTATATTCTCTTGTCGTTTTTCCAATTCCTTTTGAAATCTCCACCGATAAACTCTCGGATTTGTTCCTTTCGTCAACAATTCTTTTATTCCGCCTT
The DNA here is from genome assembly GCA_022545495.1 of Chrysanthemum lavandulifolium. NCBI lineage: Eukaryota > Viridiplantae > Streptophyta > Magnoliopsida > Asterales > Asteraceae > Chrysanthemum > Chrysanthemum lavandulifolium. Next base: position 278,427,212 of record CM040239.1, on the reverse strand, counting down.
GAAGAAGGTTGATTCTCGACAAGTTGATTCAGCTTTTTGTTGGTAACATCCTTCTTCCGTACTTGCTTGGCAGCCTTTAACAATCCTTGTTTTAGCCCGGGATAACCAAGAGTCCGTTGGTTTCTTCACGATTTGGATGTTGATTTGGTTGATCTTTTAGATGGTGGTGGTGAGGAGTGAGAAGATGAATCGATGATGATGAGATGTGAGGAGATTCGGGTCCTTAGGAGGTTCGTAAGTTTTCCTTGGAATGAGTTGGACTGCCTAGAAGAAGTTGATCATAGTTCACTTCGTCATCTTGTTCGCTTTAGCTTGTTCTTCAACTGAATCTAGCTTCTTCATCCGCTTTAGCTTGAGTGCAGCTTCTTCATCGCCTTTATCTTTCTCTCGATTTCTCCTTTCTCGGTTCCTCAATGTTATAATCGCAGAGTCCTCCACAAGCTTTTGTCATGCACAAGAGTGGTGGCACCGGCCCTTATCGGGTCGATTAACCGCATCAGATCCGTGAAGAGGGACACAACCACTGACCCTCCGGCCACGCATTTGATCTTCTTCAAATTCTTTAGCTTTTGAAGGTGTCTAACGATTTTAAACTTTTCCTATATGATAAATCCAGCTGCTCTTCATCACTTTCGTGAGCTTTCTTATATGGCACAAGTACATGAGTCTTCCCTTTGACATGTTCACTATTGGACTAGGAGGTTTTGCTATCGAGGGAGGTGGTTCTGCAGATTTAGAGTAGTGGACCTCCTCATCCGTTGTGTATCTTCGTAGCTTTTGTCCAAGAGCTTTGGTGGTTCGTGTAGGAATAGAACAACTTCCCGAGAGGGAACTTTCTTCTTTGGAGTAGGTTTCTCTTGTGACCTTCCTTGACTCTCTCAGGCTTATCGCACTTCCAAAGACTTCCTCTTGTGGTTCTCCGAGTAGGTGTTCCAAGGCTTTTCCTCGAGATGACCAACTTTGCCTTCTCTTCATCGCTACCCGATACCTTTATACGTTTCAAGCTTCTTGATTTCGTCAACAAGAGGTGATCGTGTAACACAACACCTGCTTTCTTTGTTGACGATTCCTTGATTCTCGGCTGTGATAGGATAGGCTTAGTCAACATGTCGTGATTGTCGGGGTCATTGAGCCTCTTGGGGATATCGTGATGAAGTCCAAGTGCTCGGATCAACAGCCATGTATCCGACCTAGGGAATCTTTGAGCCAAGCTTTTGAGAAACGCCATCATGTCATCCAATATCGTAGCTTCAATTTTGATGTCCTTCTTGTTGATTAATGACCGAAGATTTGCAGCTCCATGAGCTTGGGATGCTCATAGCCACCGCCACGACCGTGAGACCGATTTGGTGATGATGATGTAGAGGGTTCTCCACGGTTGAGGAATGTTCTTAAGCTCCACATGAGAGTGCTTAGAGATAGTTCTCAAGCTTCATCATAGCCAGATCAATCATGAATTGTAGAACTGCTCTCAGGATCACTTGTTGTCAAATTGTCGATATGCCGCATCCCCGAGTTGAACTAGCCTGATCTCAACAAGGGATCCGCAACAAAAGACAACATAAGTAAGAAATGATCATTGGGAAGTTCCACTACCATTCTCTATCAAGACTCACGAACATAAACCTAGTTATCACTGTGGAGCAAATTGATCATCTTCACAAAACAATCTGTGTAAGTATAATCTTCACTACATTGTTATTTCCATTCTTGATTCCTAGGATTACAATTTTCATCTTAAAAGTTGAGCTCAAATGGTTTGTCACAATTTGTTACCACATTATTTTCTAAGATAATATAAATCAAAGAATTAACATTGTTAATACAAATTAAACTCATTCCTTGAATTCAATGAAGATGTTTTGAGAAAAAATTGCATCAATCCCATTAGTTTACTATTCACAATTAACACCACATTGTGGTTTTTGTATATGAATAATCATGCCTAGCAACCGCCAACAAGATTACCATGATACCGCCCACTACATCCCCATGTACCATCATAAAGAAGGCCAAGCCCGGAGGATAGAAAGCTTTCAAGATGCTAGAAAAGAGGCTTTTCCACGGGACGAGGAGTTGAACCATCATTTCGCAAACACCAACATCCGATAAGTCTTTGAGGAATTAACTTTGATTGCTCTTGGAAATTAACGAGCAAATTTTTCCCGTGTTCGTGTTGAATTTTACAAGACAATGAGAATCGCGGAATGAAGACGGGACTATCTCAATTGCTTTCATCATCAATGAGCATGAGCACACCCCTCCCTGTAGAATTTGAAGGATACCTGTCCCATATCAAGGAGTGTGCATGTATTCCAACGAATGGTCTTGGTTGAGCTACATGTCATGGTAGATCATCATGAAGCATACTTCACGGTCATCCCGAAGCAACCACGGTAAGTGGATACCATCTTCATGGAAAGAGCATTCCATCAAGGGTCACGAGAAACCAAGGTGATCTATAGATCCATTTCAAATGGAGTCGTAAATGTCTCGTTGTACAAGAAATGGGAACTCCAGGTAAGGGAGAATGTTCTTTGCTCGAGGGAACAAAGATCATCCCAATGCGTGCTTGAGCTTCATGATTTATCGCCAGGACCGTAATCACTTCAACCTCGCTATTATTACATGGTAAAAAGAATGGCGAGCGTGAAAAGCATGGACAAGATGGTACCCTTATGCAATGCTCCCGACCGCCTATCAAACTTCATCTTTTCTCTAGATCCTTCTCCTTATTCCTTTGACCATAGTTTTGCAACAAGGTCATGTGCCGCTATCATCCATGGAAAGACTATAAGGATCATGGTGGATGGCAAGAGACCTCACCCACCAACGGATTCATCGGATGAAAGGAAAAGATAAAGAGAAGGATAAGGAAGTAGCAACCCTCGCAACACCGATCTCGACCATTTAGATTACATCAATCAACCACGGACATTCCAAGCCCATCACAAGAGTGACAACAAACTAAAGGGATATTCAAGTGTTTTACTAACTTGAAGAAAAAGTAGAGATGGTGACGAAGAGTGAAGGGGATGAAGACGGAGTGAAATGGAAGGAGGTGGATGGAAGGTAAGGTCATAGGACCTTAATTTGTGAAAACAATTTCTAAAACAATGGTCTCAGAAACATCTTAACAATATTTATGTATATTAGGATGTAGCTTGTAGGAATTGCCATGATTTGGCATTAGACACTTTAACTTAGGAACTAGTAAAATGAGATTTTACGATGACTCGATCCTATTCAAGTAGTCGTTATCACTCATTTTAATTACCTTTAGTTCTCCCCACTTCTATGCGTTATACTTGTTGTTTGCATGTGTTTATCGATTATAGAAATGATTAGGATAAGCATTTGCTAAGAGTGCAAAAAATTGCACAATTTCCAGAAGCTATCTGTCACCAGTAGTTTGATCCCTGGCTATAACTAGCCTGGATCCTCAAATGAGGAATCGTGGATTCGGGCAAATGATATCGATATGTGATCATTTTACATCAAACTTGTCCCCTAGATCACAATATTCTAGCTAAACATGATTCTTTAAGAATACTTAAGTCTTCCTCAAGCTCAAGAGGGCCTCACACTCACACCAGTAGCTAACTTAGGATCAAATTCAAAGTGCTTTTGATTTATCAACTCACCAAAACTCACCATATTTCCGCCCCAACGCCACACATTGTTCCTCACATCTCAAAAACACTTAGTTTGATATTTCTCTCAATTTTAGCAAATTGATTTTAGTCATCCTTACCTTAAAATAGGCTTGAAACTAGTTTTTCATTTCTTTTAATTTTTGAATTTTTTAAATTCTCTTAAGTCATCATCTCGATCTCTAGGATCAATTACCATCATTTTTCATACTCAAATCAATGAGTATCATCCTTAAACATTTAGTTACACACTCTCAAAAATTCCACTTTACTACCCAATACCATCATTAAGTATCCTCACCTTGTGGTTGCACATTTAAGTCACCTATTACTTAAGACATCTAAGGAAAGTCAAACCCTCAAGATTTATAGAGACTAGACTTTACAAGAGCATAATCACTTCACCATATCTCTGTTCGAGGGACGGATCCTCGGTTTATAATCTGACGGATCCCTAGTGGTAGGATCCGTGTTCACGTAAAGCTTCTAATCGCCTTTTCTTTCAAAATTCAAACCATCTTTGGTAATCTAAACACTTTTGCTTACCATTTAATGATTCCCTTAGAGCTGAACAACACCATAGTTGACCTTTAAGCATGCCAAATTTTCTTAGTGGACATGAATTTAATTCATCAATTCAAATTCATCCTTTATAAACCAAACACTCTTGAGAGCTTAAGTCACCATTCTTACCACAATCCCAAAAATCCGTAGTTGAAGACTCCTACTACATCCCCAACTTCACTATGACTAAAGCGTCTAGCAAGAATTCTTCAACCAAAGGTTCATCAAAAGGAATACTCATATGGTCCATGAGATATCATCCACCGAGTCATCACCCGTAAGAAGTCCAAATGTTAGAATCCCACCTCAACAATCTCAATCAACAATAGCCAAAAGAACTGCAAGAATTAGTATTAGACCTTTCGAAGTTAGGAAAGGCTTCATCAAGCTCTAAACTAAACGCGCTTAGTTCTAGTAAAACGCCTAAGCCTTCATTCCCAGAACATAGACTATATTCCTTTACCGAACCTCTTTCTCATCCAAATCTCTACTCATTAGAGCACTCACCACCGAGAACTTCCCACTCACCAACCTTCTCGTTAAATAGGGAACCACCTACATCACCAAATAGTCCACCTTGGAGACAAGGAACCACCATGCACCTAATCATATAGAAGACCTTCCATTACCACCACCTTCATTCTTAGTAGAACCTCATCATACATTGCTCAATGTACCTCCACCATCATTTGTGGAGCCTCCTCAAACAACCAATCTCTCCTGGTTCCTAGTCATGACAATAATTGCTCTAATTGTCAAATCACCCTAGGACTTGTTCAAGAAGTACAAAATGAGTTATATTTCATGTTTAATCATCTTTGAATGATTGGACCAAATCAACAAGTCTACTCATCCTTAGATTCAAGCACATTGTTGCTTTTTAAGTTTTGGGTCAAATATTAGAATTACTAGAAAATGTATTACATGGTTAAATCATTCTCTTAGTTTTAGAGATTTGTAGATCATCTCGTATTTTATTGAATGAGATTACATGTTTTATGCCATATTGTCTCGAGTGTATGTTTGGTGCCTTATTACATATCTCGCTTTGATGTCAACATCATTTGTTACATCACCATTGTCAGATTTTGTTTACAATGTATTTAACCTCTACTTTGTTTAGACGGATCCTCTCCAGGAGGGAACCATGGGATCCGTGCAATGTAAAACTTGTTTACTACTAACTTTAGTCTTATTTTCAGAAATTATGCATTATATACTTGTTTTCTAACCTTTGTTTTGTAGATTTTCAATATACACATGAAGACATTGACACCATAAGCTAGTGGGAGTTTCGTGTCAAAGCGATATATCATGTAAATCATTTGCAATATATTTCACATTATGATTACGTTATATGACGCCCCTTTGCAAAGTTGCAATCATCAAGTGGGGAGCATATTCGTCACAAAGATTTAAACCATTTGCAAACATAGTTGCAATGCACTAGTTTAGTATTTCTTCTTACTTGACGCCTCACAACGGGATGGACTCGTCAAGGGGAGCTAAGACGAGAACACTTCCGTCACTTGCTCTTTATATGTTTATTTTAGATGTTTTTTTAAAACAAGGTGTTAGTTTCTTTTTCGATCGCTCTTTTGTTTCGACAAAAAGGGGAGAAGAGAGTAAACTCCAATTCAAACTTTACTTAATTTTAGTTTTTCCTTAAAATAATTTTATGTTTTGTCATCAACAAAAAGGGGAGATTGTTAATACAAATAAGTCGTAAAAATGTTTATTTATATTTTACGATCTTCTAATGTTTTGTCGATAACAAACTAAACAAATAAAATACGTAAATAGTTTGAGCCAATAGTTTACTAACACACTTACGTTTTCACACAAAACACTAAACAAGTAATAGTGATTTTATGATTTAGTAATACATATGTACAACAACTAGTGTTTATATATTGGGTAGATATAACATAATTAGTATGTATTATAATGGGTAATATAATGGGTAGAAGTTTAAGTATTTGACCCATTGACCAAATACATTGAATGTAGTCAGGTATAACCCAAAGTATATGACCCATACCCGTGGAGCATAACCCATAACCTATTGCATGACATCATGCATAAGTCATGAATGGGTATTATCCATGACCCATGGATTTAACCCATGACCAATGGACTAGATGAATTGTACATACTAGATACATTGTATATACTTCCCATGATCCATAACCTATGACCCATGACCTAAAACCCATGGGCAAGAGAGAGCGCCCTACGGTTCCCCAGCTTACACCGGACGGATCCTCAAGCAAGGGATCCGTGGGATCCGTGGAACAGTAGACTATTTTCTTCTATAAATAGTGAGCAATTTCTTTATTTTGGGTTGCCTCTCCCACACATACATTCTCCTAGTATTGTAAACCTTCTAACCTCAGATCCTAAGGATCTCTCTATGTAGTTTATGTTTTATTTTTGTGTGATTCTCTAGGTTCCTCCTAAAGGCAAGATCACCACCTCTTGAAGTCGAGCAAGCTCAAGTCCATGAGTTGCCATGCTTCGTCATCATCAAGACTACTGAGGTTTTCTTATTGATAGTTCTTTCTTCCTCCATAGAAGTGTTGTGTCAAAGGCATTAGTGAATGATGCCAAAAGAGTCAAGACAAAGGCATTAGTGAAAGGTGCTTAACGTCCATGTCAAAGGCATTAGTGAAGGATGCCAAAGGAGTCAAGACGAAGTCATTAGTGAAAGATGCCAAACGTCCGTGTCAAGGGCATTAGTGAAGGGTTCCTAGAAGTCAAGTCAAGTGGCATTATTGAAGGATGTACAATCGATAAGGTGTATCGATGTACAAATAGAGATAGGGTGTATTCAAGGACATTGATATCCTCGATGATGTTTTAATAAGGAGTGGGTCTCCTTTCGATATAGGTGTTGTGTAGTGTTGGGTAGTAGTTCCTCCTTTATAATGGAACTCGCATTCAGCCTTGTACCGATAAAGTATAGGCGACGCCAGATAGGTGTGGTTCTACCTTGTGGAAGAACCCGGTGTCTAGCCTTGTACCGAAAAAGAGTAGGCGACGCCAGAAGGCTTCTCCGAATAAGGAGTTGGTGTCATATAGTGATTATGAACTCTCGAGTAGGTGACTTGGGAGTGAAGTGGGCAAGGATGGTGTCCTTGTAGCCGAACCACTATAAACACTCGTGTCATGGTTTTGTGTTTCTTACTCTTTACCTTTTCATTAAATACTTACATATCTATCTATCAATGTCCAACATACACATCTAAATAGATTGACATAAGTCGATCTAAATATTTTAAGATGAAGTTTAAATCGGTAAAACTATTCAACCCCCTTCTAGTTTTCCACATCTGCACTTGAAAAAAAGAGTATTGTGTTGATCAACTATAACATTAAAACTTATAAGTTCTACGGGCATCATGTCTATGTCAAACGGATGGTCTAGTAAATTCAAGGTACGCCTCGAATTATAGTACCCCGCTCCTATTAATTTACCATTTGCTAACTCAATAGTGTATTCAGTATCTAACGTAGTTGGTGCGATGTCAATTAAGGGGCTAAATGTTGTGGATAGGAAACTTCTATCGGCAACAGAATCAAATAAGACAGAAGAAGAACGATTACTGAGGAGAAACGTACCTGTAACAATGTTAGGGTCCTGGCAAGCTTCTCCGGCTCCTAGAACATATGCTCTTCCACGAGTTCTTCCCTCATTCTTTTAGTTTTGGGCAGTCCTTCTAGAAATGCCCTATTTTCACACACTCGAGAGCTCCCCAGATCTCTCGATTTGTTGCGGGGGTAAGGTTCTTACAATCGCTGGTTTGACCAAGGCTTCAAGTATTCTACATGGTTCGCTAAAAGGATCCGAATGGAGGAGATTTCACTTGTTGTAGTAGGTTAGGGTCCTAACATACCCTTTCTTGTTGCTTAGCCCAACATCGTATGCCCTAACCACTTCACATCTTTTGTTTTGTTGTCGACCATAATTTCCTCCATGATTACTTTCCTATTTTCTCTTGTTTTCAACACTCTTGGCTACCTTGGTTACACTGACGACGACCCGATCCATCAAGTCGTGAGCCATGCGTATTTTTGTCTCGTAGGGCAATAACAACATCAAGAACTCATTGGCTATGAGTTGCTCAATGTCTATTGAACTTAAAATTTGTCTCTTAGGTGGCATGTTTTTCAAAATAATAAGAGATAACAATAATAAGATACCACACAAAATAAAGATCATCACATGCATATAGAATATAAACAACCTTAACAAGAATAAATCAACATCACATGACAAAGAAAGCCACAATCAAAGATAATAACATTAATGCTTGTTACAATTGTTTACAAAGAAAACAATACAAGCATCTTATTAATACTACTAGTCGGGTATTACTCGGCTTAGTAGGTTACAACATAAAATAAGCTACAAGTGGTAATGATCTCGCTTTTGCACCGATGGCCTTTGCCTAATGACCTCGTGTGCTCCTCTAGAGCTCTAATGCGTCTCGAGCTCATCTCTTCGAGCCTCACTCGCTCCAACCGGTGCAGGTCAACAATTTGCACATCGGTCTTCGGCAAGGTGGCCTACAATGTCTCCAGTACCTGCTGGGAAACCTTAGGACCAACATGTAGTCCATCGATCTCCTCCTGCATGGTTTCCACTTTTCCAAGTGGAAGGTCCTCAAACTGGTCCTCGAGGGAGTGGATATCCCTCCCATGGTGCGCCATATGCGCCACTAGCGGTGGAATGGTGTGATAAGGCGACTCTCAAATAAGGGCCGGTGTGTGGGCTTCTTCCGATGACTCTTCGATCTCAATCACACTCATGCGGCGAGCAAAAATCCCATGCGGCGAGCAAAGGGTATCGGGCATACATCCCATGCGGCGAGCAAAAATCCTTCTACGAGGTGTGGTGGGGGCTTTGATTGTAGCCCTGAGGTAGAATATGTGGTGGTGATGAGGTAAATCGGCCCCTTCGAGGTGGCAAAGTAGTTTCGACAATGGTATCTCGAAGAGATGGTAAACCGGACTTTCTTCCAGGGGTGTAAGTTAGTGGTGGTCCGTCCAATAAGTTTGAAAATACAATCAAGCATTTTAAAGTCCATGCAATAAATATTCAATATAATGCAACCCCAACGGGTGACTCTAGTATGAACTCCATAGTACTAGCGAAAATATTGCGTGTTACGGACATGAGAAAGACATGCTAAAACGTTAACATAAAGTTGATGAATTCATGGGTTTTATGTTTAGAAAATAGTATTGTGGATCCAAGATTTTGGTGACTACCTTTCACCATAGTATCATGAAAATATTTAGTGACTCACCGATTCACTCACAATATCATAAAAGTATTACTATTGCACTAAGCTCAAACAACGAAACCTTAACCGACGCCACGTTGTTACAAGTTGTTGCCCTAGTGGATGTCTTACCTAAGAACACCCAGATTCCCAAAATGAAATGCGCCCGATTGATATGGTAATCAACAACCGACGGGGTGTCACCCTAATATATCTATTCACAACATTCGTGTTTACTTACGTAATTAACGGCTTATGATGGTGGGACCATAGTGGGTTAACTAGTGTTACTTAAATCCGTAAAATTTTAACGCATTTGTGTCCATAAGTAAAAGCAAGAAATGTATTCTCACCCCAAAGTATTTTAAAATGAGTATAAAGCAAGTAAATGTGCTGGCTATGAAACTCACCTCAATCAAGTAGTACAACGGCAATTATTATGCAAGTTCAATAAAACACAAGTCACAACCGACCTAAATAAATAAGACTTTAGAAATAATACGATGTACTATATGCATATGAGTTTATAAAGTTTTATCACCCATATAAACTTGTAATGAAGCTTTATAAACATTAGCAAGTCAAATCATTTATGAAAAACAAGTAAAACGCATTTTTGGTTTAAAAACCCTCAATAAAGTCATTGATTGAAAGTGTTTCCTGACTTCAAATGGGCGTAACTCACTTGTTTCTTGGCCAATTTTACTCATTTAAAGCGCTAATTTTTTTAAGTATATAGTTTCAAGAAACCGTGGCATCATTTAGTGAAATCATGTTTAAGATACCTTAAAAGGTCTTACAAGTTGTTGTCCACAATTAATAGTTTTGTTCTAAAATTTTTCCCGACTTCATGAGGCTATAACTCTTTCATTTTTCAATGAATTTTCAAAATTCCAACTCCTATAGTTTGTTCTATATCTTGCTTTCCAAAAGGCCCAATTAGAGCTTCTAGTTTGGATTTTAGGTCCTTTAAAAGTATGAATGTGTTACAGACTCTAATGTACTCTAATCGTTAGATAACCGCTTCTCGTAAAATGTTTAAAATTCTAATAAATTTCCAAAACTATAAAGTTGTACATAAATCTTCATAAAACATTATATTACAATGTGGTGGAAAGAGATTTGCCAAAAGGGTTCTCTAAAGTGGTTAACACTAGCTAGCAAGAAAGGTCATTTTCTGGGCAGATTCAAGGGTTTTGTTACACTAAGTTTAAAACAACTTTCAACACTACAAATCTAACAAGGTGATATGAAATGATTCTTAATATTTTAAATATCAATGAAAAAGAGTTATGAGATTCTTAAAATTATTGGTAGTGATTGGTGTCAAGAAAGTGCACAAGATCAACTACAAACCTTAGAAAACCCTAACTTTCACATACAAAACCCTAGCTTTGCAAACCATTTTGCATAAACTCTTAACCAAGTGATGTGCTATTTCATCATGCTTTTAATATTTATAAAATGATATAAACTAGGATAAACACATGCTAGCAAGGCAGAGAACCCATCAAATGAAGTAAAGCCTTAGGTAAATCCGAGTGTCGTCCCAAGAGAGTCGTGACCTTAAAAGAACTAAGATGATTAGAGGTAATATGATTTGATATTGATATGATAAGATAGATTTAATTATTCCAATCACATGTATATAAGAATTTAGGATAAAGAGATAGAAAATGAAGCTTAACCAAGATTACATATAAGAATTGATTCTCGATATAAAGGTTCAATTTAGTGTTTAATTATCGCCAGACTCCTTTGGTCAATTCGTCATGGCCTATGGTTCTAAGATTCCTCACCGAGATGAACAGGTCACTGATATGTGCTTAAACACATATCTTTTCATTAGTAAAACTGACCCAAAACAACCAAGAAAAAGCCGTTTATTGCTAATATTTGTGGTTTTCTTGAGTTTGTGCTTAGCAAAGTGATATGTAAAACACACAAAAAGGAACCAAATCGACGTAAATCCGAGCCGAGAGATCAAGAGAGTTTGAAATGAGCCGAAGGTCAATATTGTGCATTTTGGAAGATTTTATTCTATGAAGATGATTTTTAGAAGTTACGATCAAGTTTGAAGAAATGTCAAGATTAGTCCTCGAACTTTGAGTATTTTGCGTAAATGACCCTCAAGTTTTAGAATTTGCATATTTCACCCTTGGCTTATTTGAGATTAAAAGTTTGATCCTTGAAAGAGATTGTCGAATTACACCTTTGGTCCCTTGGAAATCGCTTTTACACTTTTAGTCCCTTAATTATTACTTGGATCACTTATCTCATTCTAAGCCAAAATAATATAACTAAACCTATGGCCCAAAAGGAAACAAACCGTTAAAGCCCAAACTCCTACCCGACCAAACTAACCTCACCCGGTTTAATACTATTACCCGTTTACTTACCCGAGTCAACCCCACCAGACCCGTCAACACATCCAAAGAATAATAAAAACAAACCCCGCTTTCTTTTCCCCTTTACCCGCCATATAGAACCCTAATTACCCATTCGCTAATTGAGCAAAATCACCACAATTAAGGGCAAATATGTATTCTCCACGACACAACACCGACACAGGGAATGCCAGTCACCCATCCGGTGCTTAAGGCCACATGTTGCTTTCTCGATGGAGGAAACATGTCATCAATAGTGATCCAAGGGTTGTTATCAAGTGGGATGCGGATTTGATCTAATGGTGAAAACGAGCTCGTAAGAAGCACAAATGAGGAATTCTAGATCCTTCCAAGGCCTCATGATCGACTATAAATAGGACTCTATTCGCTCACATTGTATTCATCTTTTAATCTTTTCTTCTCTAGTTTTTAGTAGTATAGTTAATTGTAGTTTTCATTTTAATGTTTTAAGTTTTCTTGTAATTCGTGATTTGTACTCAAATGATTTAGATCAATAAAATTCAAGTTTTCATTCTCAAGTTTTTGTTTAAGTTTTATGATTTAAATCGCTTATGATCTTAGTTAAAATGCTTATTTCATTAGTATACAACCCGATTTTAGCTTATTTCTTCAAATACTCAAAAATACAAAAAATCAAATAAAATCATTGAAAAAATAAAAATCATAGTAGATCTGTTTCTATGGATTGATCCATACTCGATCTTCTGCTTTCACAAGGTTCATTTAAGCTTTTAATAGCTTATTGTGAGCTTATTCTTGTTTCAATCTCAAATCACAAAAGTTCACCAACAAAAGTTCATTGTCGCAATATTGGTTCTCGATTTCATTGCTTGATCATGGATTGGGATGATGCGTGTTGTTTTGGGTTGAATCGAGCTGAAATGGAGTAGGTTAGGGTTTTATAGGTTAGAGGTTCTATGTTTCATGATTGAAGCCATAGTAGCTAGGAGACTTGTAAGTGCTTAACTGTTTCTATCCATTTTGTTCATTGAATCTCGTGGTTTGCATTTGATTTTAGTGATAATCAGTAGTTAGGGATCCGTGTTCTATGTTAGTTTAGCATAATCTAGTCTAAATCGTTTATTAGTTCACAAATCAAGTAGTTAAATAGTGTTTGCATTTGACGTGTTTTGGCATTGATATCAAATTTTACCGCCTACCGGCCGGAGGTCAGGTCACGACAATATCGCTTGAGGTTTGACGATTAGTGACTCGAGATCCTTCATTCGTGAAGTTACTATTTTTCTATAAAATAAAAAAGTAAAAATATTTTCCTTTTCTTTTGTATATATATATATCGATTAAAAATACAAAAGATTTTCTCTTGTGTTTTGCTAATAAATGAAGACACCAATTATATAACATTCTCAACGGAGGTGTTATCATTATAAGTTCTCGAACTAAAGATCAAAACTTGCCTTTGTGTCGCTTGTGAATTGACTTATTTCTATCGGATAAACAAACTATGTGGTGGGTATAAGGACGGCATGACATTAAATTGCGGTGAAAAGAAGTGGTTTTAATAAGCTTCGTACGACCGACTCAAAGCTTCTCCGCCGCTTGTGCGTTTTTTATAGAGGTGATTTATTCACTTGGGATTATTGGTTAAGTTCATCGTGTTTTCGAATATCGGTATCTTTTAATTGCCTTGGTTTTTAAGTGCATGCGCTTTCGCCTCAATCACAACGTGAGACGTAATCGAGAATAGACGCATTCGAGTTACGACTATCGTTGAAGAACCCGTCATGGCAGACATCAAACGATGAACGAGTTATTTCAAGCTCTCCGAGACGGCCACGGTGATGTTATCGCATTTCCACCAATTAACACCGAAAATTTTGAACTAAAAACAAATTTAATACAATTGGTGTCTAATAAACCTTTTGTGGTTTAGATCGTGAGGAGCCCCACGCACCGCCGCTGGTTTAATCAAGTTGCTTCCACGATTAACTTTTGGGGCGTCCTCATGAGTCGATTAAGTTGAGATTGTTTCCATTTTCCTTGAGGGGCAGCCCGGACTTGGCTAGAAAAAGAACCCCTCATTCGATTACAACATGGGAAGATCTTTCTAAGAAATTTGTGAACCAATTCTTTCCTCCGTCAAAATAACAATGTTACGAATCAAATCATAAATTTTCAACAAAAATTTGACGAGAGTTTGGAGAAGCATGGGATAGATTTAAGGAACTTTTACGTAAATGCCCAAATCATGGTTTTACCGATCTTCATCAGATTGATACATTCTATAATGCTCTTACTCCGTCCGATCAAGATTCGCTTAACGCGGCCGCCGGTGGTAATATCTTGAGTCGTATGCCCACCGATATTAGAATGATTATCGAAAATAAGTCAAAAGTTTCTTCGTCTAGAAACCGTCCGGTTGTTTCTAAGATTGCTACTAATGATAACTACGGTTTGAAGAGTGAGTTGAGTGGGTCAATCGATGCTATTAATTCTATGATGAGAGTTTAAGATTCGTAATCCGAACCAACAAAGTCACATCGAAACATGTGTTATTTGCGGTGGTCCTCATCCGTATTATAATTGTCAAGCCACCGCGATGGCGATCTCCGAAAAGCTTCGTAGCCTCGCTAATCCGGTTCAAAATCGTAACCAAGGATACCGTACAACCAAATGGGACCACCCGGTTTTGCACCCGTTCTTCAACAAAACCAAAACCGTTATCAAAACCAATCTTACAATCAAAACCGAGGAGCTAATCTCAATCATGGTAATCAAAATTACCAAGCTCCTCCACCTCAAGTTTATCAACAACCTCCTCAACAACAATATCAATCACCTCATCAAGTCGCTCCAACAATGAGTTTCGCTCTTACATGAAGAGTTCCGACAACACCATTAGAAATTTGCAAACTCAAATTAACGGCATGAGGACGGATTTCAAAAAGGAAATAGAAGCTACGAATAACAAGCGTATGAGAGAAATTAGGATATGATGGCTAGTTTCTTTCAAGCTAATCAACCTTCTACGCCTTATTCTCAACCCTCGGTTCCGGCTCTCTTCCGAGTAATACGATTTCTAACCCGAGAGGTGACATGAAAGCTATCACTACCAAGTGGTGTTGCTTACGATGGACCCACGGCTCCTACCACTATTTCTTCTTCTCCGCCTTGTGTGGTAGACCGTGAGACCGAGGTGACAAAGGACCCGGAATTCCTACTAATAATGGAATTACTAAAACGCCCAACCTCCGGTTGTTCAAAAAGTGGGCCTAAGACATCGAGAATTGATCCAAGTCTTTCACGCTTCACGGTTAAGAGTTTGTCTACGATACGTACGAGCAAAAGAAGAAACTAGAAAAGGAGACTACAACGGTTTTGGTGGAAGATGCTAGCTCTAAGAGCACACCACTTGTCCCACCTCCGCCTTCGTATCGGATTGATCTTGTTCCTAAAACGCCGAGTTTTCTTTGAGTGGCAATCCCACTCCTTCTTCTGAAAATATGGAACTTTCTTCTGATTCTTCCCCTTCCCATACTCAATATGAGGAAGATGATTCTATCATGAAAGAAATTGAGGCTCATTTGAAAAGTGATTCAGTTTCACCGGAAATTGATAACGCCGACATCGACATCGAAGGAGATATTCGTTTGATTGAAAAAATGCTTTACGAAGATTCTTATATTCCTTTGGAAGAAAAAGTTATTCAAGAAGTCAAGCCGTCTTTTAATCCTTCGGAGCCCGAGCTCAAGGATTCTTCCATTGATTTACTTCGAGGAGTTCGCCGATGAACTCGTCCGCATGGATCCTCTTCCACCGGAAGTGAGGATGACATCTTTGATTTTAGAGCCGACTTACGCGAAATTGAATATTTGTTATATCAAGATCCATCGATTTACTTCAGAAGTTCACCGATGAACTTGCTCCCACCGACTCGATTCTTTCCAAAATGAAGAGAACGAATACGATGATCCGCTTTTTCCCAAAGAAAGATAAGGAAGTTAAGATTTGAATGATGAGCTTGTTGATTCGAGAGGTCCCACACTATTTTTTATCCAAGAGTGATTCCTCTTCTCGTGAGGATTTTCACGGATGATACTTTGATTTCGTTCTTTCCGAGGACTAGATTTTAACCCTGGATACTCTTCAAGAGTACATTCTTATCACCAAAGTTATTCGGAAAAAGGATCCTATCTTGGATGCCTTCATGTTTGAACCTTTGAAATACACCTTCGCACTCATGGACTCCCGATTTCTTTGGAGTATTCTCATTTTGATCTGTCATCCTCTCGTCAATTCAAGAAACCGCCAGATGATGGATCATTCTTTCTTGAAAACCTTTGTGAGTTCGGAGGATTTAACCATTATGCGCCGGAGCCGACACTTTCTTTCCTCCCAACCCACCTCAGCCTCATTCCTTCTGGAATGAGGACACCATTTTGACCCCGTATCTCTACCACCTTCTTCCCAAGGACAAATGATCTGGGACGAGTCAAAGCAAGCGACTCGGTGATCAAAAACATGAGCGCTTCGTGGGAGGCACCTCATGCTTATCCTTCTTCTTCTTTCTATTTTCTAATAAGGACGCCAAGGGTCTCGCCGATTTCTCGTGTTTGGTTGTTTGTGATGTTGTGTTTAGGATTGTTCCCGATATGAAGACTCGTGCTCCAAGTTTGTCATTTCTCCACCGAGTTTCATGATCGATGCCGATGGAACCGATATCCTAATCTTATCGACTAACGCTTATCTTTGAGCATACTTAATAAACGGCTTTTAGATTTTCGTGATACCCTTGTTTTAAACATTGAGGACAATGTTTCGCTCTAGTCTGGGTAGGTAATCTTCGATTTGATTTGACCCGACTTGCTTGTTTTTGTTGTTTCTCTCAAGAACCTCGCTTTTCCTTAGAAAATGAAAAATTGTGCAAAATGTGAAAATTTAAAATTTTGTAAGCTTTTGTTAAGTCTTTTTGATTGAAAAGTTTTGCTAGTCTCTTAGAAGAAGTTATAAAATGCTAATTCTAGCTCACAAGGCCAAGAATTTGCAAGTTTCGAGTGACTTTAAATATGCATGACTTTATTTCATTAGATGAAGCATTTGCTAAGTTAATATATGTTTTGACACCTTGTTGACTTTCCTCCGGTGAGAGTAGGAATAGAATTGACTTGGGAACCACTATAAACACTCGTGTCATGGTTTTGTGTTTCTTACTCTTTACCTTTTCATTACATACTTACATATCTATCTATCAATGTCCAACATACACATCTAAATAGATTGACATAAGTCGATCTAAATATTTTAAGATGAAGTTTAAATCAGTTAAACTATTCAACCCCCCTTCTAGTTTTCCACAATTGGCATCAGAGCTTCGTTACCAAGTTTCTTAAGAGTATATTGTACTTTTAAAAACTTAACACGATCTATGTATGTTTGAAAACTACAAGGAAGGAACTTCCTTAAAAACAAAAGGTCACGTTTTAAATCATCATATTTTATAATGTTGGATAATGATAGATCGTTCTAATATTTTCTTTTCTGAGAACTCTCCATACTTGGATTTGGGCATCCTAAGAAGATCATGAAGAATTTCTCTCTAAATACTTCTTTTCTTAAAAAGAATATTTAGCAAAGGTATGATCTTTAATAAACTACAAATAAATATTTTTTTTCTCTTTCTAGATAAATTAATAAGATCATTTTTTTTGTTTTAGTAGTATCTTTACGTTGTCTTAATAATCACCAAAGTAGTTATCTATATTGAACTCATCATCAAGAATAGTATTCTTGGTTGATCTCTATAGACAAAATTACAAACTAGTGATAATGATATCTCGGCTATTCGAGAGCCTTGATCATCACTTCTCACATAAGGACTATTGACATTTTATCTATGTCAATAAGTATCCATGAGAAATTTCTTACATTATGATAAAATGGGATTTTATCATAATCTTTGAAAACTTCCCAAAGAATTATGATTTATTCATAAAAAGGGAACCTCGTCAAATAGGACTAGTACAACCCGTCAAAACCCCAAACCATAAGTTATAGAGCATAAAAATCAATCCTAGGGAATTTAGAACTCCCAAACCAAAATTATCAAGGATCACTTAAGTTGTCAAATTGCTGATATGCCAGATCCCTGAGCTTGAACTAGCCGGATCTCTCATACAAGGGATCCGTGCAACAAAAGACAACATAAGTAAGAAATGATCATTGTGGAAGTTCCACTACCCACATTCTCTATCAAGACTCACGAACATAAACCTAGTTACTGTTCACAGGAGCAAATTGATCATCTTCTTCAAGCAAAACAATCTCTTGTGTAAGTATAATCTTCACTACATTGTTATTTCCATTCCTTGATTCCTAGGATTACAATTTTCATCTTTAAAAGTTGAGCTCAAATGGGTTTGTCACAATTTGTTACCACATTATTTTCTAAGATAATATAAATCAAAGAATTAACATTGTTAATACAAATTAAACTCATTCCTTGAATTCAATGAAGATGTTTTGAGAAAAATTGTGATCAATCCCATTAGTTTACTATTCACACAATTAACACCACATTGTGGTTTTGTTGTATAGGAACAATCATGCCTAGCAACCGCCAACAAGATTACCATGATACCGCCCACTACATCCCCATGTACCATCATAAAGAAGGCCTAAGCCCGGAGGATAGGAAAGCTTTCAAGATGCTAGAAAAGAGGCTTTTCCATGAAGGACGTGTGGTTGAACCATCATTCCTCGCAAACACCAACATCCGATAAGTCTTTGGAGGAATTAACTTTGATTGCCTCTTGGACATTAACGAGCAAATTTTTCCGGTGTTCGTGCTTGAATTTTACAAGACAATGAGAATCGTTAGGAATGAAGACGGGACTATCTCAATTGCTTTCATCATCAATGAGCATGAGCACACCCTCTCCCTTGTAGAATTTGGAAGGATACTCAGTGTCCCATATCAAGGAGTGTGCATGTATTCCAACGAATGGTCTTTGGCGGAGCTACATGTCATGGTAGATCATCATGAAGCATACTTCACGGTCATCCCGGAAGCAACCACGGTAAGGGATACCATCTTCATGGAAAGAGCATCTCCATCAAGGGTCACGAGAAACTCCAAGGTGATCTATAGGGATCCATTTCAAATGGAGCTTTCAGAAATGTTCCTGTTGTACAAGAAATGGGAACTCGAGGTAAGGGAGAATGTGCTTTGCTTGGGAGGGAACAAAGATCATCCCAATGCGTGCTTGAGCTTCATGATTTATTGCCTTGTGACCGGTAATCACTTCAACCTCGCTTATTACATGGTAAAAAGAATGGCGAGTGTGAAAAGCATGGACAAGATGGTACTCCCTTATGCAATGCTCCTGACCCGTCTATCAAACTTCATCTTTTCTCTAGATCCTTCTCCTTATTCCTTTGACCATAGTTTTTGCAACAAGGTCATGGTGCCGCTATCTGATGGAAAGACTACAAGGATCATGGTGGATGGCAAGAGACCTCACCCACCAACGGATTCATCGGATGAAAGGAAAAGATAAAGAGAAGGATAAGGAAGTAGCAACCCCCTTGGCAACACCGATCTCGACCATTTAGATTACATCAATCAACTGCCGGACATTCCAAGCCCATCACAAGAGTGACAACAAACTAAAGGGATATTCAAGTGTTTTACTAACTTCTTGAAGAAAAAGAAGTAGAGATGGTGGGACGAAGAGTGAAGGGGATGAAGACGAGAGTGAAATGGAAGGAGGTGTGGATGGAAGGTAAGGTCATAGGACCTTAATTTGTGAAAACAATTTCTAAAACAATGGTCTGTAAACATCTTAACAATATTTATGTATATTAGGATGTAGCTTGTAGGAATTGCCATGATTTGGCATTAGACACTTTAACTTAGGAACTAGTAAAATGAGATTTTACGATGACTTGATCCTATTCAAGTAGTCGTTATCACTCATTTTTAATTACCTTTTAGTTCTCCCCACTTGCTATGCGTTATACTTGTTGTTTGCATGTGTTTACTGATTATAGAAATGATTAGGATAAGCATTTGCTAAGAGTGCAAAAAATTGCACAATTTCTGAGAAGCTACTGGTCAGCAGTAGCCGGATCCCTGGGCTATAACTAGCCGGATCCCTCAAATGAGGGAATCGTGGGATTCGGGCAAACAGATATCAGATACAGATCATTTTACATCAAACCTGTCCCCTAGATCACAATATTCTAGCTAAACATGATTCTTTAAGAATACTTAAGTCTTCCTCAAGCTCAGTAGGCCTCACACTCACCCGTAGCTAACTTAGGATCAAATTCAAAGTGCTTTTGATTTATCAACTCACCAAAACTCACCATATTTCCGCTCCAACGCTCACACATTGTTCCTCACATCTCAAAACACTTAGTTTGATATTTCTCTCAATTTTAGCAAATTGATTTTAGTCATCCTTACCTTAAAATAGGCTTGAAACTAGTTTTTCATTTCTTTTTAATTTTTTGGAATTTTTTAAATTTCTCTTAAGTCATCATCTGATCTCTAGGATCAATTACCATCATTTTTCATACTCAAATCAATGAGTATCATCCTTAAACATTTAGTTACACTCTCAAAAATTCCACTTTACTACCCAATACCATCATTAAGTATCCTCACTCCTTGTGGTTGCACATTTAAGTCACCTATTACTTAAGACATCTAAGGAAAGTCAAACCCTCAAGATTTATAGAGACTAGACTTTACAAGAGCATAATCACTTCACCATATCTCTGTCTGAGGGACGGATCCCTGGTTTATAACCAGACGGATCCCTAGTGAGAGGGATCCGTGTCTACAGAAAGCTTCTAATCAGCTTTTCTTTCAAAATTCAAACCATCTTTGGTAATCTAAACACTTTTGCTTACCATTTAATGATTCCCTAGAGCTGAACAACACCATAGTTGACCTTGGTGCATGCCAAATTTTCTTAGTGGACATGAATTTAATTCATCAATTCAAATTCATCCTTTATAAACCAAACACTCTTGAGAGCTTAAGTCACCATTCTTACCACAATCCCAAAAATCCGTAGTTGAAGACTCCTACTACATCCCCAACTTCACTATGACTAAAGCGTCTAGCAAGAATTCTTCAACCAAAGGTTCATCAAAAGGAATACTCATATGGTCCATGAGATATCATCCACCGAGTCATCACCCGTAAGAAGTCCAAATGTTAGAATCCCACCTCAACAATCTCAATCAACAATAGCCAAAAGAACTGCAAGAATTAGTATTAGACCTTTCGAGTTAGGAAAGGCTTCATCAAGCTCTAAACCAAACGCGCCTAGTTCTAGTAAAACGCCTAAGCCTTCATTCCTAGAACATAGACTATATTCCTTTACCGAACCTCTTTCTCATCCAAATCTCTACTCATTAGAGCACTCACCACCGAGAACTTCCCACTCACCAACCTTCTCGTTAAATAGGGAACCACCTACATCACCAAATAGTCCACCTTTGGAGACAAGGAACCACCACAGACCTAATCATATAGAAGACCTTCCATTACCACCACCTTCATTCTTAGTAGAACCTCATCATACATTGCTCAATGTACCTCCACCATCATTTGTGGAGCCTCCTCAAAACAACCAATCTCCTCCGGTTCCTAGTCATGACAATAATTGCTCTAATTGTCAAATCACCCTAGGACTTGTTCAAGAAGTACAAAATGAGTTATATTTCATGTTTAATCATCTTCTTGAATGATTGGACCAAATCAACAAGTCTACTCATCCTTAGATTCAAGCACATTGTTGCTTTTTAAGTTTTGGGTCAAATATTAGAATTACTAGAAAATGTATTACATGGTTAAATCATTCTCTTAGTTTTAGAGATTTGTAGATCATCTCTCGTATTTTATTGAATGAGATTACATGTTTTATGCCATATTGTCTTGAGTGTATGTTTGGTGCCTTATTACATATCTCGTTTTGATGTCAACATCATTTGTTACATCACCATTGCTGTATTTTGTTTACAGTCAGACAGAACCCTCTACTTTGCCTAGACGGATCCCTCCAAGGAGGGAACCATGGGATCCGTGCAACAGAAAACTTGTTTACTACTAACTTTAGTCTTATTTTCAGGAAATTATGCATTATATACTTGTTTTCTAACCTTTGTTTTGTAGATTTTCAATATACACATGAAGACATTGACACCATAAGCTAGTGGGAGTTTCGTGTCAAAGCGATACATTGCGAAATCATTTGCAATATATTTCACATTATGATTACGTTACATGACGTCCCTTTGCAAAGTTGCAATCATCAAGGGGGAGCATATTCGTCACAAAGACGAAACCATTTGCAAACATAGTTGCAATGCACTAGTTTAGTATTTCTTCTTACTTGACGCCCTCACAACGGGATGGACTCGTCAAGGGGGAGCTAAGACGAGAACACTTCCCGTCACTTGCTCTTTATATGTTTATTTTTAGATGTTTTTTTTTAAAACAAGGTGTTAGTTTCTTTTCGACGTTCTTTTTGTTTCGACAAAAAGGGGGAGAAGAGAGTAAAAACTCCAATTCAAACTTTACGAATTTTAGTTTTTCCTTAAAATAATTTTATGTTTTGTCATCAACAAAAAGGGGGAGATTGTTAATACAAATAAGCCGTAAAAATGTTTATTTATATTTTACGATCTTCTAATGTTTTGTCGATAACAAACGAAACAAATAAAATACGTAAATAGTTTGAGCCAATAGTTTACTAACACACTTACGTTTTCACATAAAACACTAAACAAGTAATAGTGATTTTATGATTTAGTAATACATATGTACAACAACTAGTGTTTATATATTGGGTAGATATAACATAATTAGTATGTATTATAATGGGTAATATAATGGGTAGAAGTTTAAGTATTTGACCCATTGACCAAATACATTGAATGTAGTTGGGTATAACCCAAAGTATATGACCCATACCCGTGGAGCATAACCCATAACCTATTGCATGACATCATGCATAAGTCATGAATGGGTATTATCCATGACCCATGGATTTAACCCATGACCAATGGACTAGATGAATTGTACATACTAGATACATTGTATATACTTCCCATGATCCATAACCTATGACCCATGACCTAAAACCCATGGGCAAAGAGGAGCGTCCTACGGTTCCCCCAGTTTACACTGGACGGATCCCTCAAGCAAGGGATCCGTGGGATCCGTGGAACAGTAGACTATTTTCTTCTATAAATAGTGAGCAATTTCTTTATTTTGGGTTGCCTCTCCCACACATACATTCTCCTAGTATTGTAAACCTTCTAACCTCAGATCCTAAGGATCTCTCTATGTAGTTTATGTTTTATTTTTGTGTGATTCTCTAGGTTCCTCCTAAAGGCAAGATCACCACCTCTTGAAGTCGAGCAAGCTCAAGTCCATGAGTTGCCATGCTTCGTCATCATCAAGACTACTGAGGTTTTCTTATTGATAGTTCTTTCTTCCTCCATAGAAGTGTTGTGTCAAAGGCATTAGTGAATGATGCCAAAAGAGTCAAGACAAAGGCATTAGTGAAAGGTGCTTAACGTCCATGTCAAAGGCATTAGTGAAGGATGCCAAAGGAGTCAAGACGAAGTCATTAGTGAAAGATGCCAAACGTCCGTGTCAAGGGCATTAGTGAAGGGTTCCTAGAAGTCAAGTCAAGTGGCATTATTGAAGGATGTACAATCAATAAGGTGTATCGATGTACAAATAGAGATAGGGTGTATTCAAGGACATTGATATCCTCGATGATGTTTTAATAAGGAGTGGGTCTCCTTTGGGATAGGTGTTGTGTAGTGTTGGGTAGTAGTTCCTCCTTTATAATGGAACTCGGTATCTAGCCTTGTACCAGATAAAGTATAGGCGACGTTGTGATAGGTGTGGTTCTACCTTGTGGAAGAACCCGGTGTCTAGCCTTGTACCAGAAAAAGAGTAGGCGACGTTGTGAAGGCTTCTCCGCAATAAGGAGTTGGTGTCATATAGTGATTATGAACTCTCGAGTAGGTGACTCGGGGAGTGAAGTGGGGCAAGGATGGTGTCCTTGTAGCCGAACCACTATAAACACTCGTGTCATGGTTTTGTGTTTCTTACTCTTTACCTTTTCATTAAATACTTACATATCTATCTATCAATGTCCAACATACACATCTAAATAGATTGACATAAGTCGATCTAAATATTTTAAGATGAAGTTTAAATCGGTAAAACTATTCAACCCCCCCTTCTAGTTTTCCACACTCCGTACTTGAAAAAAAGAGTATTGTGTTGATCAACTATAACATTAAAACTTATAAGTTCTACGGGCATCATGTCTATGTCAAACGGATGGTCTAGTAAATTCAAGGTACGCCCTCGAATTATAGTACCGGCTCCTATTAATTTACCATTTGCTAACTCAATAGTGTATTCAGTATCTAACGTAGTTGGTGCGATGTCAATTAAGGGGCTAAATGTTGTGGATAGGAAACTTCTATCGGCAACAGAATCAAATAAGACAGAAGAATAACGATTACTGAGGAGAAACGTACCTGTAACAATGTTAGGGTCCTGGCAAGCTTCTCCGGCTCCTAGAACATATGCTCTTCCACGAGTTCTTCCCTCATTCTTTTAGTTTTGGGCAGTCCTTCTAGAAATGCCCTATGTTTTCACACTCAGAGAGCTCCCCAGAGATCTCTGATTTGTTGTGGGGGTAAGGTTCTTACAATCGCTGGTTTGACCGCGCTTCTCGCGTATTCTACATGGTTCGCTAAAAGGATCTGAATGGAGGAGATTTCACTTGTTGTAGTAGGTTAGGGTCCTAACATACCCTTTCTTGTTGCTTAGCCCAACATCGTATGCCCTAACCACTTCACATCTTTTGTTTTGTTGCTGACCATAATTTCCTCCATGATTACTTTCCTATTTTCTCTTGTTTTCAACACTCTTGGCTACCTTGGCTACCTGACGTACGACCCGATCCATCAAGTCGTGAGCCATGCAGATTTTTGTCTCGTAGGCAACAATAACATCAGCAACTCATTGGCTATGAGTTGCTCAATGTCTATTGAACTTAAAATTTGTCTCTTAGGTGGCATGTTTTTTCAAAATAATAAGAGATAACAATAATAAGATACCACACAAAATAAAGATCATCACATGCATATAGAATATAAACAACCTTAACAAGAATAAATCAACATCACATGACAGCAAAGCCACAATCAAAGATAATAACATTAATGCTTGTTACAATTGTTTACAAAAGAAAACAATACAAGCATCTTATTAATACTACTAGTCGGGTATTACTCGGCTTAGTAGGTTACAACATAAAATAAGCTACAAGTGGTAATGATCTCGCCTTTTGCACGATGGCCTTTTGCTAATGACCTCGTGTGCTCCTCTAGAGCTCTAATGCGTGCCTCGAGCTCATCTCTTCGAGCCTCACTCGCTCCAACTGGGTGTGCAGGTCAACAATTTGCACACTGGTCTTGTGCAAGGTGGCCTACAATGTCTCCAGTACCTGCTGGGAAACCTTAGGACCAACATGTAGTCCATCGATCTCCTCCTGCATGGTTTCCACTTTTCCAAGTGGAAGGTCCTCAACCGGTCCTCGAGGAGTGGATATCCCTCCCATGGTGCGCCATATGCGCCACTAGCGGTGGAATGGTGTGATAAGGCGACTCTCAAATAAGGGCCGGTGTGTGGGCTTCTTCCGATGACTCTTCGATCTCAATCACACTCATGCGGCGAGCAAAAATCCCATGCGGCGAGCAAAGGGTATCGGGCATACATCCCATGCGGCGAGCAAAAATCCTTCTACGAGGTGTGGTGGGGGGCTTTGATTGTAGCCTGAGTGGTAGAATATGTGGGTGGTGATGAGGTAAACTGGGCCCTCTTCTGAGGTGGCAAAGTAGCCTTGACAATGGTATCTGGAAGAGATGGTGCAAACTGGACTCTCTTCCGAGGGGTGTAAGTTAGTGGTGGTCTGTCCAACGAAGTTTGAAAATACAATCAAGCATTTTAAAGTCCATGCAATAAATATTCAATATAATGCAACCCCAACGGGTGACTCTAGTATGAACTCCATAGTACTAGCGAAAATATTGCAAGTTACGGACATGAGAAAGACATGCTAAAACGTTAACATAAAGTTGATGAATTCATGGGTTTTATGTTTAGAAAATAGTATTGTGGATCGCAAGATTTTGGTGACTCTTGCTTCACTCATAGTATCATGAAAATATTTAGTGACTCTTGATTCACTCACAATATCATAAAAGTATTACTATTGCACTAAGCTCAAAACACCGAAACCTTAACCGACGTTTACGTTGTTACAAGTTGTTGCCCTAGTGGATGTCTTACCTAAGAACACCCAGATTCCCAAAATGAAATGCGCCCGATTGATATGGTAATCAACAACCAGACGGGGGTGTCAGCCCTAATATATCTATTCACAACATTCGTGCTTACTTACGTATTTAACGGCTTATGATGGTGGGACCATAGTGGGTTAACGAGTACTTACGAAATCCGTAAAATTTTAACGTACTTGTGTCCATAAGTAAAAGCAAGAAATGTATTCTCACCCCAAAGTATTTTAAAATGAGTATAAAGCAAGTAAATGTGCGGCTATGAAACTCACCTCAATCAAGTAGTACAACGGCAATTATTATGCAAGTTCAACAAAACACAAGTCACAACCGTGACCTAAATAAATAAGACGCCTTAGAAATAATACGATATGTACTATATGCATATGAGTTTATAAAGTTTTATCACCCATATAAACTTGTAATGAAGCTTTATAAACATTAGCAAGTCAAATCATTTATGAAAAACAAGTAAAACGCATTTTTGGTTTAAAAACCCTCAATAAAGTCATTGATTGAAAGTGTTTCGACTTCAAATGGGCGAACTCACTTGTTTCTTGGCCAATTTACTCATTTAAAGCGCTAATTTTTTAAGTATATAGTTTCAAGAAACCGTGGCATCATTTAGTGAAATCATGTTTAAGATACCTTAAAAGGTCTTACAAGTTGTTGTCCACAATTAATAGTTTTGTTCTAAAATTTTCCCGACTTCATGAGGCTATAACTCTTTCATTTTTCAATGAATTTTCAAAATTCCAACTCCTATAGTTTGTTCTATATCTTGCTTTCCAAAAGGCCCAATTAGAGCTTCTAGTTTGGATTTTAGGTCCTTTAAAAGTATGAAATGTGTCATGAGACTCTAATGACTCTAGTCGTTAGATAACCGCTTCCGTAAAATGTTTAAAATTCTAATAAATTTCCAAAACTATAAAGTTGTACATAAATCTTCATAAAACATTATATTACAATGTGGTGGAAAGAGATTTGCCAAAAGGGTTCTCTAAAGTGGTTAACACTAGCTAGCAAGAAAGGTCATTTTCTGGGCAGATTCAAGGGTTTTGTTACACTAAGTTTAAAACAACTTTCAACACTACAAATCTAACAAGGTGATATGAAATGATTCTTAATATTTTAAATATCAATGAAAAAGAGTTATGAGATTCTTAAAATTATTGGTAGTGATTGGTGTCAAGAAAGTGCACAAGATCAACTACAAACCTTAGAAAACCCTAACTTTCACATACAAAACCCTAGCTTTGCAAACCATTTTTGCATAAACTCTTAACCAAGTGATGTGCTATTTCATCATGCTTTTAATATTTATAAAAATGATATAAACTAGGATAAACACATGCTAACGGGCAGAGAACCCGATCAGATGAAGTAAAGCCTTAGCTAAATCCGAGTGTAGTCCCAAGAGAGTCGTGACCTTAAAAGAACTAAGATGATTAGAGGTAATATGATTTGATATTGATATGATAAGATAGATTTAATTATTCCAATCATACAGACATAAGAATTTAGGATAAAGAGATAGAAAAATGAAGCTTAACCAAGATTACATATAAGAATTGATTCTCGATATAAAGGTTCAATTTAGTGTTTAATTATCGCCAGACTCCTTTGGTCAATTCGTCATGGCCTATGGTTCTAAGATTCCTCACCGAGATGAACAGGTCACTGATATGTGCTTAAACACATATCTTTTCATTAGTAAAACTGACCCAAAACAACCAAGAAAAAGCCGTTTATTGCTAATATTTGTGGTTTTCTTGAGTTTGTGCTTGTGCAGGTACGGATATGTAAAAACACACAAAAAGGAACCAAATCAGACGTAAATCCGAGCACGAGAGATCAAGAGAGTTTGAGCTGAGCCGGAAGGTCAATATTGTGCATTTTGGAAGATTTTATTCTATGAAGATGATTTTTAGAAGTTACAGTCAAGTTTGAAGAAATGTCAAGATTAGTCCCTGAACTTTGAGTATTTGGCAGAAATGACCCCTCAAGTTTTAGAATTTGCATATTTCACCCTTGGCTTATTTGAGATTAAAAAGTTTGATCCTTGAAAGAGATTGTCAGAATTACACCTTTGGTCCCTTGGAAATCAGTTTTTACACTTTTAGTCCCTTAATTATTACTTGGATCACTTATCTCATTCTAAGCCAAAATAATATAACTAAACCTATGGCCCAAAAGGAAACAAACCGGTTAAAGCCCAAACTCCTACCCGACCAAACTAACCTCACCCGGTTTAATACTATTACCCGGTTTACTTACCCGAGTCAACCCCACCAGACCGGTCAACACATCCAAAGAATAATAAAAACAAACCCGCCTTTTCTTTCCCCTTTACCCGTTACATAGAACCCTAATTACCCATTCGCTTAATTGAGCAAAATCACCACAATTAAGGGCAAATATGTACTTTCCCCGACACACACACATACGGGAATGCCAGTCACCCATCCGTGTGCTTAAGGCCACATGTTGCTTTCGATTGGAGGAAACATGTCATCAATAGTGATCCAAGGGTTGTTATCAAGTGGGATGCGTGGGATTTGATCTAATGGTGAAAACGAGCTCAGAAGAAGCACAAATGAGGAATTCTAGATCCTTCCAAGGCCTCATGATCGCTATAAATAGGACTCTATTCGCTCACTTGTATTCATCTTTTAATCTTTTCTTCTCTAGTTTTTAGTAGTATAGTTAATTGTAGTTTTCATTTTAATGTTTTAAGTTTTCTTGTAATTAGATTTTGTACTCAAATGATTTAGATCAATAAAATTCAAGTTTTCATTCTCAAGTTTTTGTTTAAGTTTTATGATTTAAATCGCTTATGATCTTAGTTAAAATGCTTATTTCATTAGTATACAACCGATTTTAGCTTATTTCTTCAAATACTCAAAATACAAAAATCAAATAAAATCATTGAAAATAAAAATCATAGTAGATCCGTTCTATGGATTGATCCATCCGATCTTCTGTTTCACAAGGTTCATTTAAGCTTTTAATAGCTTATTGTGAGCTTATTCTTGTTTCAATCTCAAATCACAAAAGTTCACCAACAAAAGTTCGATTCTTTTAATATTGGTTCGATTCTTGTTTGATCATGGATTGGGATGATGCAGAAGTTGTTTTGGGTTGAATCTGAGCTGGAATTGGAGTAGGTTAGGGGTTTTATAGGTTAGAGGTTCTATGTTTCATGATTGCAAGCCATAGTGGCTAGGAGACTTGTAAGTGCTTAAATCTGTTCTATCCATTTTGTTCATTGAATCTGTGGTTTGCATTTGATTTTAGTGATAATCTGTAGTTAGGGATCTGTGTTCTATGTTAGTTTAGCATAATCTAGTCTAAATCTGTTTATTAGTTCACAAATCAGTAGTTAAATAGTGTTTGCATTTGACGTGTTTTGGCATTGATATCAAATTTTGGCGCCGCTGCCGGGGAGGTTGTGTCACGACAATATCGTTTGAGGTTTGACGATTAGTGACTCGAGATCCTTCATTCGTGAAGTTACTATTTTTCTATAAAATAAAAAAGTAAAAATATTTTCCTTTTCTTTGTATATATATATATCGATTAAAATACAAAAGATTTTCTCTTGTGTTTTGCTAATAAATAGAAGACACCAATTATATAACATTCTCAACGGAGGTGTTATCATTATAAGTTCGAACTAAAGATCAAAACTTGCCTTTGTGTCGCTTGAATTGACTTATTTCTATCGGATAAACAAACTATGTGGTGGGTATAAGGACGGCATGACATTAAATTGCGGTGAAAAGAAGCGGGTTTTAATAAGCTTCACACGACCTACAAAGCTTCTCCGCCGCTTGTGCGTTTTCTTATAGAGGTGATTTATTCACTTGGGATTATTGGTTAAGTTCATCGTGTTTTCGAATATCGGTCTCTTTTAATTGCCTTGGTTTTTAAGTGCATGCGCACGCTCTCAATCACAACGTAGACGTAATCGAGAGAATAGACGCATTCGAGTTACGTACTATCGTTGAAGAACCCGTCATGGCGGACACTCGAACGATGAACGAGTTACTTCAAGCTCCCGTGAGACGGCCACGGTGATGCTATCGCATTTCCACCAATTAACACCGAAAATTTTGAACTAAAACAAATTTAATACAATTGGTGTCTAATAAACCTTTTGTGGTTTAGATCGTGAGGAGCCCCACGACACCGCCGTTGGTTTAATCAAGTTGCTTCCACGATTAACTTTTGGGCGCTCTCATGAGTCGATTAAGTTGAGATTGTTTCCATTTTCCTTGAGGGGCAGCCGGACTTGGCTAGAAAAAGAACCCCCTCAGTCGATTACAACATGGGAAGATCTTTCTAAGAAATTTGTGAACCAATTCTTTCCTCCGTCAAAAATAACAATGTTACGAAATCAAATCATAAATTTTCAACAAAAATTTGACGAGAGTTTTGGAGAAGCATGGGATAGATTTAAGGAACTTTTACGTAAATGCCCAAATCATGGTTTTACCGATCTTCATCAGATTGATACGTTCTATAATGCTCTTACTCCGTCCGATCAAGATTCGCTTAACGCTGTCACGGTGGTAATATCTTGAGTCGTATGCCCACCGATATTAGAATGATTATCGAAAATAAGTCAAAAGTTTCTTCGCCTAGAAACCGTCCGTTGTTTCTAAGATTGCTACTAATGATAACTACGGTTTGAAGAGTGAGTTGAGTGGGTCAATCGATGCTATTAATTCTATGATGAGAGAGTTTAAGATTCGTAAATCCGAACCACCAAAGCCACATGAAACATGTGTTATTTGCGGTGGTCCTCATCCGTATTATAATTGTCAAGCCACCGATGGCGATCTCCGAAATGCTTCCGTAGCCTCTGCTAATCCGGTTCAAAATCAGAACCAAGGATACCGTGCCAACCAAATGGGACCACCCGGTTTTGCACCCGTTCTTCAACAAAACCAAAACCGTTATCAAAACCAATCTTACAATCAAAACCGAGGAGCTAATCTCAATCATGGTAATCAAAATTACCAAGCTCCTCCACCTCAAGTTTATCAACAACCTCCTCAACAACAATATCAATCACCTCATCAAGCTGTTCCGAACAATGAGTTTCTGTCTTACATGAAGAGTTCCGACAACACCATTAGAAATTTGCAAACTCAAATTAACGGCATGAGGACGGATTTCAAAAAGGAAATAGAAGCTACGAATAACAAGCAGATGAGAGAAATTAGGGATATGATGGCTAGTTTCTTTCAAGCTAATCAACCTTCTACGCCTTATTCTCAACCCTCGGTTCCGGTTCTCTTCCGAGTAATACGATTTCTAACCCGAGAGGTGACATGAAAGCTATCACTACCAAGTGGTGTTGCTTACGATGGACCCACGGCTCCTACCACTATTTCTTCTTCTCCGTCTTGTGTGGTAGACCGTGAGACCGAGGTGACAAAGGACCCGGGAATTCCTACTAATAATGGAATTACCAAAAACGTCCAACCTCCGGTTGTTCAAAAAGTTGGGCCTAAGACATCGAGAATTGATCCAAGTCTTTCACGTTTCACGGTTAAGAGTTTGTCTACGATACGTGCTGAGCAAAAGAAGAAACTAGAAAAGGAGACTACAACGGTTTTGGTGGAAGATGCTAGCTCTAAGAGCACACCACTTGTCCCACCTCCGCTTTCTGTGTATCGGATTGATCTTGTTCCTAAAACGCCGAGTTTTCTTTGAGTGGCAATCCCACCTTCTTCCTCGAAAATATGGAACTTTCTTGATTCTTCCCTTCCCATACTCAATATGAGGAAGATGATTCTATCATGAAAGAAATTGAGGCTCATTTGAAAAGTGATTCGGTTTCACCGAAATTGATAACGCCGACATCGACATCGAAGGAGATATTCGCTTGATTGAAAAATGCTTTACGAAGATTCTTATATTCCTTTGGAAGAAAAAGTTATTCAAGAAGTCAAGCCGTCTTTTAATCCTTCTGAGCCCGAGCTCAAGGATTCTTCCATTGATTTACTTCTCGAGGAGTTCGCCGATGAACTCGCTCGCATGGATCCTCTTCCACCGGGAAGTGAGGATGACATCTTTGATTTTAGAGCCGACTTACGCGAAATTGAATATTTGTTATATCAAGATCCATCGATTTACTTCGAGAAGTTCACCGATGAACTTGCTCCCACCGACTCGATTCTTTCCAAAAATGAAGAGAACGAATACGATGATCCGTTTTTCCCAAAGAAAGATAAGGAAGTTAAGATTTCGACTGATGAGCTTGTTGATTCAGAGGTCCCACACTATTTTTTATCCAAGAGTGATTCCTCTTCTCGTGAGGATTTTCACGTGGATGATACTTTGATTTCGTTCCTTTCCGAGGACTAGATTTTTAACCCTGGGATACTCTTCGAAGAGTACATTCTTATCACCAAAGTTATTCGGAAAAAGGATCCTATCTTGGATGCCTTCATGTTTGAACCTTTGAAATACACCTTTCTGTACCATGGACTCCCGATTTCTTTGGAGTATTCTCATTTTGATCTGTCATCCTTTCGTCCACCCGCAAAACCGCCAGATGATGGATCATTCTTTCTTGAAAAACCTTTTGTGAGTTCGGGAGGATTTAACCATTATGTGCTGGAGCCCGACACTTTCTTTCCCTCCCAACCCACCCAGTCTCATTCCTTCGGGAATGAGGACACCATTTTTGACCCTGGTATCTCTACCACCTTCTTCCCCAAGGACAAATGAATTCGGGGACGAGTCAGGCTAGCGACTCGGTGATCAAAAACAGTAGCGCTTCGTGGGAGGCACCTCATGCTTATCCTTCTTTCTTCTTTCTATTTTCTAATAAGTGACGCCAAGGGTCCGCCTCTTCGATTTCTCGTGTTTGGTTGTTTGTGATGTTGTGTTTAGATTGTTCCCGATATGAAGACTCGTGCTCCAAGTTTGTCATTTCTCCACTCGAGTTTCATGATCGATGCTGATGGAAATCCGATATCCTAATCTTATCGACTAACGTTTATCTTTGAGCATACTTAATAAACGGCTTTTAGATTTTCGTGATACCCTTGTTTTAAACATTGAGGACAATGTTTCGTTCTAGTCTGGGGTAGGGTAATCTTCGATTTGATTTGACCGCACTTGCTTGTTTTTTGTTGTGTTTCTCTCGCAACCCCGTTTTTCCTTAGAAAATGAAAAAATTGTGCAAAAATGTGAAAAATTTAAAATTTTTGTAAGCTTTTGTTAAGTCTTTTTGATTGAAAAGTTTTGCTAGTCTCTTAGACAAGAAGCTATAAAATGCGAATTCTAGCTCACAAGGCCAAGAATTTGCAAGTTTCCCTGAGTGACTTTAAATATGCATGACTTTATTTCATTAGATGAAGCATTTGCTAAGTTAATATATGTTTTGACACCTTGTTGACTTTCCATTGGTGAGAGTAGGAATAGAATTACGACTTGACCGGGCGTGTTGAGCCCTAGCTTGTTCCCTTAACCATAGGTAATCTAAAATTATCGGCTAAGCATCCGCGGATCTCATTATTTGGGATTTTAAATTTGCGGAGATCGAGAAATGATAGAGTTACTTATGAGTTTAGATGCTAAGCGTGGAGTAGTTGGTTCTCTTTAGAGCCCATCGAAGGTACTTATGGCTTTTGTTCCCACAAAATTGTTTCACCCTATATCCGCTAAATAATTAGAGATGTTGAGTTTTTGGCGATAGTTAGTTCTTTATCTTCTTAAAAGAATCTTTGTTTTAAAATTGGGTACACATCAAGGATCCGTAATAAATAAATGAGTAATCGTGATAAGTGATAATGTAATAAGTAAAGTTGTGAGTCATGTGTCGAGATCGGACCCTTGGATCTTTAGCCGGATTGAGTGAGGTCTTAGCCTAGCCACCGGGATCCTCATTTCATGAAGCCTATAGTCTTGGAATTACCCGTGAAGCTCCGTAGTTCATAGCTCATATAAGTATAAGTATAAGTGAAAAAAAAATATATTGAAAAATGATGTATGAAAAAAAATGAAAAAATCAAAAGTATAAGTGAATAAAATTCCTTGATGTGGACCTCATTTTTACGACAATGGTTCTTGAGAGAAGGCGGATAACTAATTATCGACTTAGCTTTGTATCTTTATCGGAATAAA
>CM040239.1:278381704-278392687 GCA_022545495.1 Chrysanthemum lavandulifolium | reverse complement strand
CTTGGGTTTGGTGGTTTTCCGCAGAGAGGAGTTAAAAGCATTAGAAGTTAAGTATACGGAAGTATCGCGTAAGTTGGATTCGGTAAATCATGTAAAAGGTGTGAACAGGGAAGGGACATCTGGAGGAATGGGTCCGAAATACAATGTTGAAGCTGGCACGCCTAACGTGGCAAGTGGTAGAGGGAATTTGACTGGTGGGGGGTGGTTTGATACACTAGAAGCTACGTTGGGGGAGCAAACACAAGCGTTAGTTATCGCTAGTGTCGATAAGGTTTCAGCTGAGCATAGGAAGGGTAAGGGTGTGTGATGAGTGTCTAAATACTCATCATTTTTATACTATTAATGCCAAAACATCCGAAAACACTTAGAAACACATCAAATGATAAAAATATCACAAACAAGTGTTTTATATGTTTTAAATGCAAAACATCAAAATCGTGAAAAACGTATCAAGTTTGCATAATTGGCGCTTTAGTCCTCAAGTTACAAAAGTTGTCAAAATTAGTCCCTAGTAATTCAAAAACTTGTAAAATATCATTTTAGGTCCATGAGATTCAAAAGTTGTCAAAATAAACCCTTTAAAGTTTAAAAAATCACAAATTGACAACTTTAGTCCTTCAACTTTGAAAATTGTCAAAAATAGTCCTTGGTTAATTTAAAAAGTGAAAATTATCAAGTTTTAGCCTTGTTCTATTAATAAATGGCAAAAATGGTCCTTATGATAAAACTTTGGAGAAATTACATGTTAGGTCCTTTAAGTTTGAAAAATGTCATAATTAGTCCTTGAATTTATAAAGAATGACATTTTATGCATAATGGTCCTTGTACTATTCAAGTTTGGCAGTTTTGGTCCTTGTAAATAACATTGATGATTGGCGGGTTCAACCTTCAAGTTTGGACAATTATATTTGGTCCTTGTTGTTTACTTAAAACCAACCGGATCCAATATTAAAACAACCCAAGCCCAAATCCATTACCCAGCCCAAAATTCAAACCCGAAATTTAAAAAGAAAACCGCCTCTTCCTGCTTATCCTCTTCACCCCCTCAGAACCCAAAACCACCATGGTTTCTCCTCTTTTCAACATTTCCAACATTACCCCACTCGATTACCTCCCCTCCACCTCCATATCAATCCAACTCCAATTAATGCGAAACCAACTCATTGAAAATTGGCGCCAAAATCACCACTTGGCAATTCGATGATCCGGATGATTTCAACGGCCGGATTGAAGTGGGATTTGATCGATGTCGACAAAGAGTTGATATGACTATAAAAAGAGGAAGAAGGAGCAGGAAAACTCACCTTTGGACTAGCCATTGGTCGTTAGTGTAACTTTTAAAGCTTTCTTTAAATTAAAATGTCTTTTAATGTTTTAAGCATCATATGTTTCTCAAATTAGTGTAATAAAATGTTATTTCAAGTTTAATTTCAAGTTACCTTTAAATTTCAAGTATTGCTTAAATTCCTTTAATTTTCATGTTATTCGAATTCTAGTTAATTAGTTGTTAATTGGATTCTTTAAGCTCTAATAAGCTCTTGACAAAGTTTTAAAGCTTTTAGATTCATTAAACAAGTTTCGCCTTTTAAATTCGTAAAAGTACTAAAAACTAAAAAGTCAATGGAAGTCAAACTGTGGTCCAAATAAGTAGTTCGGGAAATGGAAGCTAAGCTAGATGGATTTCTGGTTTCTAGCTTATTGACAGTAAGCTAGGAGTGGTTTTTATACCTTGGTACTCAGCTTTTACTTTGATCACTTGAAGTTCCATTATTACCATTTTTATAAGTTTACTCGTTTCATTACTTATCATGCTTTGTTTTTCATGTTTTCCCGCTTTTTATGATTGTTTTATGTTATTATAGCTTTATATAAACAGCTTGTTCATTAAGAATCGCTTGTATAAAATTGAAGTTACTCATTGAAATTCAAATTTGACAAGTTTGTGTTTTGGCATGTTTTCTTGAAGTTTTATGCTTAAATAGTCTTAATATGTCATAATATAATGTATGGAATCTGTTTAGACTCAAAATCATTGAAACCTTTGAAGTTCATGTGACAAATGAAAGTTAAAGGGTTGTTTGGAATTGTCGATTAACTAGACTTCCAAGGTTTATCTGTTGTTGTTTGTACATGTTCTAAGTCACTTTAGTACTTAATAGCTTAGTTAAGTCATAATATTCATCATTATTTGTTAAAAGTCAAATCTTCCTTTAATCGCTTATACAGTTTCATCATAGAATTAGATTGTGAAAATCATAGTACTAGTTTAAAACTTGTTAACCTAGCTCTAGATCATCTTATTACGCTTAATATATCATAGTCAGTCCATAAATTCAGCTTTTAAATTCATTTTAGTCAAACTTTATGTTCTTGTAAAAGTCAAATTTTCATAATGTTTTGCCTCACCACAGTTTATGGTCAAGTTCATGAGCTTGCGTAAGCCTCATGACTTGACCATAGCTTGTGAATTTTACTTTGTGGCCTTTTATTATGTTCATATCTGCTTTACATTTTCACTTATTAGCATAGCTTAATCTCCACACTTTTGTTATTAATCAACTCACTTCATCAAGCAAACAAAGAAGTGAGTGATATTCAAAGCTCCCAACAAGCTCCTCACCAACTTGAGCTTGTGATTCTTGGCTTTGTGAGAAGCTAAGCTGTCCAACTCAAGGTCTCAGGAAGAGTTGAGCTTGTTGAGGCTTATTTGATAAATAATATATGACTTGTGTTTGCCCATTCACAACATACCTCTGAGCAATTCAGTGGTATTACACCATTTCCACAAGCTTCTCAGAAGCTCTTGTTAGGTCATAAGCTTGTAAAGCTTGGTTTTTCATGAAGCCTAGCAACCCAAGTATGAGATCCAGAGTTTAATTTTTAGCTTGTAGCTCATTAAGTAGGTCGCAACATACTTTTTGTTTGTCCCATTTCTGCACTTAGCTTATACCAATACACTCGTGAAATGGGAGACTTTTCATAAGCTTCCACAAGCTCACTAGTGGACCCCACTAGGTGAGCTTGGCTTTTGGAATCCTCACCAACTCAAATTGCTACTCCAATTCATATTTTGCCATTTTAAGCTTATATTCTAAGATTAATTTGTCATTAAATAAGTATGCAGTCTGCTTGGTAATACAAAGGTAATCAGATGAGCTTATGAGCTTATAACTAGCTTATAGGTGAATACCAAGGCATTAGCTTGTCTATACTTGTTCATATTACTTGTATGCATATAATTTTCTTTGTTTATCCGTGTGGAGCTTGTTACTGTGTTCTATGAAGCCTTAATTCCATCCAAGTCAAGCTTTTAGCTTGATTGTCTAAACCATAAGCTCACATGTTTTCAGTCCACTTTCTTGTTCATATTTGTTTGTTGGACTTATGTACATCTTAGGTTAGCTTTTGTTTCTTGTGTATAGCTTATTTAGAGCTTATTAGGAGCTTGAGCTCCAACAGTCAAGCCAAAAGCTTAACTGTTGGACTCATAAGCTCATGCTTTGCTTATTTTCAAGTTTGTAAAGATTTGTTTTCAGTATACATGTATAATATCAGTATATATTTAGTTCCATAAAAAGAAAAACCAAAAAGAATCATTTTTAAGCTAAGTAAAAGCTTTTACTTAAAAGCTTATTTGCTTATTAGCTTATTTATGTTAATAGCATATAATTTTTCTATTTTTCCTAGCTTCTTTTATTTATTTTAGAATTTTGTAAAAAGTTTCAGATTTTTCTTTATTAATTTAGTATTTTTAATAAATCAATAATAGTTTTTAGTAATTAATATTAGTAAATAATTAATAATAAATAGAATAAAAGCAATAAAAATATCTTTTCTGTTTTAAAATTAGTTTTATAATATTTTAGATTTTTCAAAGTTTAAATTTTATTTTTCCAAGTTTATTTTATATTTTCTAGTATTTAAGTGTATTTTAAAATAGTTATTAATTAGTAATAATTAAATTAAAAGTGTGAAAAATATATTTTTAATTTTAAAATTAGTTTTATAGTATTTTAGATTTTTCATAATCATAAGTTTATTTTTCTAGCTTTATTTTGTATTTTCTTTTATTTTAGAGTATTTATTAAATAGTTAAAATAGTTTTAATTAATA
The DNA here is from genome assembly GCA_022545495.1 of Chrysanthemum lavandulifolium. Lineage (NCBI taxonomy): Eukaryota > Viridiplantae > Streptophyta > Magnoliopsida > Asterales > Asteraceae > Chrysanthemum > Chrysanthemum lavandulifolium. Next base: position 278,388,574 of record CM040239.1, on the reverse strand, counting down.
ATAATTGAATAAATAGTTGTAAAAATAATTTTCTTTTTCTAATAAATTTATTTTATTATTAGGATTGTAAAAATTTCATTTTCATATTTGTAGGCCTTTTAATTCTTAGATTTTACGTTTTTATTTGTACGTTTACGTAATATTATTTAAACGTACGTTTTAGGTTTTAAACGTTCATCACTTTAAAAATAGTAATAGCGTTTATTTAATAGATTTTATCTTTTTAATTTTATTTAATTTGCATTTAAGTCGCTAAGACATGCAAATCCCTACTATAGTTATAATCGCTTTGTTTTTATACGCTACGTTTTAGTTAAACGCACGCTTGTATATCTTTTAGATTTTTAGGTTTCGATTGCACGCTTTAATTGAACTAGTCGTGACAGAGCTATTACTATTCACATTCGATGTTAGTCAATCGATTCTGCTTTCCTATACTAATATTATTTTCAAATAATTCACAAGTCACTATACCGTAATATCACGCCACCGTGATAAACGATCCAAGGATATTTTAAACCTTGGTAAACTTGTATTTTCTCCCGGCCGTCGCCTTTATCATCTGTTACGGTTGACCGCTCACAAGCGTTGATAAGCGTGACGGAGAAATAAAAGAAGGTGGTTCGGGAGGAATCAAATTTTGGCGCCGTCACCGGGAGGCTAGCCGCTTATTATGACTTGTATTTTGTATTTTGTTGAAATACCTATCCTTGATTTTATGGTTGAAATCTATCTCGCTTTGATTTGCATTTGATCACAATTTTCCTAATCTTGATATTCCTAGGTCTAAATTTTGGCTAAACACCATGTTTACACTAAAAATGATTTATCGTGCTTAGTATAATTCGGAATGTGATAGATTAGGTTTAAATCAAGATCATGTATTAAAAATCTCATTTAGGTTTCCTTTTAGCCATTTCTTTGTGTATATATATAAAAGTTAAAAAATACAAAACATTTTTTCCTTTGCACACAACTTGCCCGGCTTGATAAGTCCCCGCCACAACATTTGGTTGTTGGTCGTTTACTGCTGTTGAGCTCTGTCTGCACCCAGATTCCCTTCGAGGGCGGTTGTTAGGAATTTCTTTTGTACATATATATAAACCTTAAAAATACAAAAATATTTTCCACTTCTTTTATAAAATCAAAATCAAAAGATTCTTCTCGCTTTTCTCGAGTTTCTTTCTAAGATTCTTAGACTCATCTTAGTGATGATTATTCATAATTCCGCGAGTGGCAATCCCACCCAATTTCTCACCCATTCTTTGAGTGGCAATCCCACCCGCTTCCCATGAACAATTTAATTCGGGGTCAAGTCAAGCTAGTGACTTGGTTATCAAAAACAAGCCACACAATATGGGTTTTCACCCATATTTCTGTCTTTTTCCCCTTTCTACCACCTAGTGTGGGGGTAATAACCCACCTGTTGTATATATAAAAACTTTGAAAATTGTAAATACAGAAAAAAATAAAATAATTGTTGTGTTTACCTCACTTAGTTTTGAATATTGAGGACAATATTCATTTCTAAGTGTGGGGGGGAAATTCTGGCGAATTTGATCATAAATGTACCCTTTTAGTCCCTTTTTCCCCCAAAATGGCCAAATTTTAAAATTTTTATTTAGTGGAAGTACTATGTACTAAACACAACAAATGGTAATCATCCACCATGTCTAACCCACATAAGGATTGGCTAATCCAGAGCAAACGGCTCTTGGTAAAGATATCTCAAATCCGCTTATGGCTTGCAATTTGCCTAAAATTGTATGGTGTTCAAACACCATATCTTTAAACTAGTGAAGAGTTGGCTAGCCCGCAAGATTATGGCTTGTGGTAAAGGCAGTGGAAAACCATAATTGGTAATCGACTCACCAAAGATAATATTGATAATTTATCTAAGAGTTATTAGTCCGTAAGCAAACGGCTTCGGTAAAGACAAATCAAATCCGCTCACGGCTTATGATTTGCTAAAATCATTTGGTTATCATTGTACCAAGGTTCTTACTTGAGCTAAAACAATTGGCTACTCCAAGTAATGGCTTTTGGTAAAGAGATAAAATCCATTAACTTTTCATAAATCATTGCTAGGGACTAGCAATATCTTAGTATGGGGGATTGATGAGTGTTTAAATACTCATCATTTTATACTATTAATGCCAAAACATCCGAAAACACTTAGAAACACATCAAATGATAAAATATCACAAACAAGTGTTTTATATGTTTTAAATGCAAAACATCAAAACGTGAAAACGATCAAGTTTGCATAATTGGCGCTTTAGTCCCTCAAGTTACAAAAGTTGTCAAAATTAGTCCTCGTAATTCAAAAACTTGTAAAATATCATTTTAGGTCCATGAGATTCAAAAGTTGTCAAAATAAACCCTTTAAAGTTTAAAAATCACAAATTGACAACTTTAGTCCTTCAACTTTGAAAATTGTCAAAATAGTCCTTGGTTAATTTAAAAGTGAAAATTATCAAGTTTTAGCCTTGTTCTATTAATAAATGGCAAAATGGTCCTTATGATAAAACTTTGGAGAAATTACATGTTAGGTCCTTTAAGTTTGAAAAATGTCATAATTAGTCCTTGAATTTATAAAGAATGACATTTTATGCATAATGGTCCTTGTACTATTCAAGTTTGGCAGTTTTGGTCCTTGTAAATAACCTTTGATGATTGGCAGGTTCAACCTTCAAGTTTGGACAAATTACATATTTGGTCCTTGTTGTTTACTTAAAACCAACCGGATCCAATATTAAAAACAACCCAAGCCCAAATCCATTACCCAGGCCCAAAATTCAAACCCGAAATTTAAAAAGAAAAACCGCCCTTCCTGTTTATCCTCTTCACCCCCCTCTGTAACCCAAAACCACCATGGTTTCTCCCTCTTTTCAACATTTCCAGCTGTTACCCCACTTGATTACCTCCCCCCTCCACCTCCATATCAATCCAACTCCAATTAATGCAGAAAACCAACTCATTGAAAATTGGCGCCAAAAATCACCACTTGGCAATTCTGATGATCTGGATGATTTCAACGGCTGGATTGAAGTGGGATTTGATCAGATGTCGACAAAGAGTTGATATGACTATAAAAAGAGAAGAAGGAGCAGAGGAAAACTCACCTTTGACTAGCCATTGGTCGTTAGTGTAACTTTTAAAGCTTTTAAATTAAAATGTCTTTAATGTTTTAAGTAATCGTTATGTTTTCAAATTAGTGTAATAAAATGTTATTTCAAGTTTAATTTCAAGTTACCTTTAAATTTCAAGTATTGCTTAAATTCCTTTAATTTTCATGTTATTCAATTCTAGTTAATTAGTTGTTAATTGGATTCTTTAAGCTCTAATAAGCTCTTGAAAAGTTTTAAAGCTTTTAGATTCATTAAACAAGTTTCAGTCTTTTAAATTCAGAAAAGTACTAAAAAACTAAAAAAGTCAATGGAAGTCAAACTGTGGTCCAAATAAGTAGTTCTGGGGAAATGGAAGCTAAGCTAGATGGATTTCTGGTTTCTAGCTTATTGACAGTAAGCTAGGAGTGGTTTTTATACCTTGGTACTCAGTTTTTACTTTGATCACTTGTAAGTTCCATTATTACCATTTTTATAAGTTTACTGTTTCATTACTTATCATGCTTTGTTTTTCATGTTTTCCTGCTTCTTTATGATTGTTTTATGTTATTATAGCTTTATATAAACAGTTTGTTCATTAAGAATCAGTTGTGCATAAAATTGAAGTTACTCAGTTGAAATTCAAATTTGACAAGTTTGTGTTTTTGGCATGTTTTCTTGAAGTTTTATGCTTAAATAGTCTTAATATGTCATAATATAATGTATGGAATCTGGTTTAGACTCAAAATCATTGAAACCTTTGAAGTTCATGTGACAAATGAAAGTTAAAGGGTTGTTTGGAATTGTTGATTAACTAGACTTCCAAAGGTTTATCTCGTTGTTGTTTGTACATGTTCTAAGTCACTTTAGTACTTAATAGCTTAGTTAAGTCATAATATTCAACCATTATTTGTTAAAAGTCAAATCTTCCTTTAATCTGCTTATACGCTTCATCATCATAGAATTAGATTGTGAAAATCATAGTACTAGTTTAAAACTTGTTAACCTAGCTCTAGATCATCTTATTACGCTTTAATATATCATAGTCATCCATAAATTCGCTTTTAAATTCATTTTAGTCAAACTTTATGTTCTTGTAAAAGTCAAATTTTCATAATGTTTTGCCCTGCACACTGTTTTATGGTCAAGTTCATGAGCTTGCGTGCCTCATGACTTGACCATAGCTTGTAATTTTACTTTGTGGCCTTTTATTATGTTCATATCTGCTTTTACATTTTCACTTATTAGCATAGCTTAATCTCCACACTTTTGTTACCAATCAACTCACTTCATCAAGCAAACAAAGAAGTGAAGGTGATATTCCAAAGCTCCCAACAAGCTCCTCACCAACTTGAGCTTGTGATTCTTGGCTTTGTGAGAAGCTGTCGCCCAACTCAAGGTCTCGTGAAGAGTTGAGCTTGTTGAGGCTTATTTGATAAATAATATATGACTTGTGTTTGCCATTCACAACATACCTCCGAGCAATTCAAATGGTATTACACCATTTCCACAAGCTTCTCGAAGCTCTTGTTAGGTCATAAGCTTGTAAAGCTTGGTTTTCATGAAGCCTAGCAACCCAAGTATGAGATCCGAGTTTAATTTTAGCTTGTAGCTCATTAAGTAGTATGCAACATACTTTTTTGTTTGTCCCATTTCCTGCACTTAGCTTATACCAATACACTCAGGAAATGGGAGACTTTTCATAAGCTTCCTACAAGCTCACTAGTGGACCCCACTAGGTGAGCTTGGGCTTTTTGGAATCCTCACCAACTCAGCTTGCTACTCCAATTCATATTTTGCCATTTTAAGCTTATATTCTAAGATTAATTTGTCATTAAATAAGTATGCAGGTCTGTTTGGTAATACAGTGCACTGTATGAGCTTATGAGCTTATAACTAGCTTATAGGTGAATACCAGTGCATTAGCTTGTCTATACTTGTTCATATTACTTGTATGCATATAATTTTTCTTTTGTTTATCTGTGTGGAGCTTGTTACAGGTTCTATGAAGCCTTAATTCCATCCAAGTCAAGCTTTTAGCTTGATTGTCTAAACCATAAGCTCACATGTTTTCAGTCCACTTTCTTGTTCATATTTGTTTGTTGGACTTATGTACATCTTAGGTTAGCTTTTGTTTCTTGTGTATAGCTTATTTAGAGCTTATTAGAGTTGAGCTCCAACAAGCCAAAAGCTTAATGTTGGACTCATAAGCTCATGCTTTGCTTATTTTCAAGTTTGTAAAGATTTGTTTTCAGTATACATGTATAATATCAAGATATATTTAGTTCCATAAAAGAAAACCAAAAGAATCATTTTTAAGTTAAGTAAAAGCTTTTACTTAAAAGCTTATTTGCTTATTAGCTTATTTATGTTAATAGCATATAATTTTTCTATTTTCCTAGCTTTTTTATTTATTTTAGAATTTTGTAAAAGTTTCAGATTTTCTTTATTAATTTAGTATTTTTAATAAATCAATAATAGTTTTAGTAATTAATATTAGTAAATAATTAATAATAAATAGAATAAAAGCAATAAAATATCTTTTCTGTTTTAAAATTAGTTTTATAATATTTTAGATTTTTCAAAGTTTAAATTTTATTTTCCAAGTTTATTTTATATTTTCTAGTATTTAAGTGTATTTTAAAATAGTTATTAATTAGTAATAATTAAATTAAAAGTGTGAAAAATATATTTTTAATTTTAAAATTAGTTTTATAGTATTTTAGATTTTTCATAATCATAAGTTTATTTTTCTAGCTTTATTTTGTATTTTCTTTTATTTTAGAGTATTTATTAAATAGTTAAAATAGTTTTAATTAATAATAATTGAATAAATAGTTGTAAAAATAATTTTCTTTTTCTAATAAATTTATTTTATTATTAGGATTGTAAAAATTTCATTTTCATATTTGTAGGCCTTTTAATTCTTAGATTTTACGCTTTTATTTGAGACGCTTACGTAATATTATTTAAACGTACGTTTTAGGTTTTAAACGTTCATCACTTTAAAAATAGTGATAGCGTTTATTTAATAGATTTTATCTTTTTAATTTTATTTAATTTGCATTTAAGTCGCTAAGACATGCAAATCCCTACTATAGTTATAATCGTTTTGTTTTTATACGTTTACGTTTTAGTTAAACGTACGTTTGTATATCTTTTAGATTTTAGGTTTCGATTGCACGTTTCTTAATTGAACTAGTCGTGATGTAGCTATTACTATTCACATTCAGTGTTAGTCAATCAGATTCCTGTTTTCCTATACTAATATTATTTTTCAAATAATTCACAAGTCACTATACCAGAATATCACGCCTCACCAGGACATAAACGATCCAAGGATATTTTAAATCCTTGGTAAACTTGCATTTTCTCCCGGGCTGTCGCCCTTTTATCATCTGTTACGGTTGACCGTTCACAAGCGGTTGATAAGCGTGACGGAGAAATAAAAGAAGGTGGTTCGGGAGGAATCAGTGTGGCATGGGTGACATGCCATCATTTAGCCTGAACTTGACACAAACTTATGAGGAACTGAAAGCTGAAGAAGAAAAGAAGCGTACAGGGAATAAATCAAGGGCAGTCGCAGCGGTTCCAGTGAGATACGTTAGGCCAAATGTTCCCGAACAAGGTTTAGTTAAGCAACGCGGAAAAGGAATCATACTTATCGCACAAATGAAATCGCCATTTTGTGTTGAGTCACAATTTCAAAGGTTGGATACCCGAAAAGAAGGTGTGCAAGCTACCGCTTGAGATGTCCGAAATC